>JAJGRX010000008.1:0-600000 GCA_025461125.1 Carex kokanica | reverse complement strand
ATTCTTTTCAAGTAATTAATAACCTAAATGGTCCACGAACATTACCTATTACCTATCTATTATTTTGATATTAAAAGTTTCTAAAAAGAAATCATGATTCTTTAAACTTTAAATATCAAATCATTGTCCAAAAAAAAAATCAACATTCTTTTTTAGTATGAATCAGATAAGAAAACTATTATGTTTTGTATTGATCAATCAACTAAGTGTAAAATAATTTCTATCCATTTTTGGGAAGCAAAGTATAAAAATAATTTTTCTATCTATTTTACTTCACTTTAAATATTTTTTAAATTTTTCTCACATTTTTAGAATGTCTTTGTTTCTTCTCAATAAACAATTAAAAATTCAACTAAAATGTTTCAATAAATAAATTTTCCAAGAATATTTTCTTATTTTACAATTTTTAGGTTTATGTAAACTTCAGATTTTTAGTTCGACTTCTTTTTAATTAAAAATCAATCATCGCTTGTTTACGCCTTTAATTCCGACCTTCTTTTAAATTTTTGTTAAGACATCGGGTTGAGCCTACCGAGAGGAGGCTCGAGACCCTAAATAGTTTGCCACGTTTTAACTTTAATTATCTAAGGTCCAACTCAAAGAGCCCAAATCCATACTATATTTTATTTTAAACAATTTCAAATTCAGCCCAACAAGGTTTAGAGCCCAAACCAGATTTTTATTTATTATTCCCTATTTATTTCGCTTTGGGCCAAGCCTATTTAAATTCCAAATCAATTCACAGCCGAGCTCAACAGAAAAAGATGTCGAAGGCCCATGTCTAAATAATAAATTAGGCCAAGACCCCACAATGGCCAAGGCCTATTCCGATAATAGGGCCCGTAATTTAAATTCCAAATTTTTCATTTTAGCCTCCTAAATTTTAACATATCCTCAAGAGCCCAAAATTTCCACAATCAACCCCATTAGATAATTAAATCCCACTTTGGCCCCTGTCATTTTAAGGTCGGTAGCAACGCAAAACCAACAAAGCTGGTACTAGTAGTGTCACACCCCAAACCGGGATTTCCGGATTAATGTGTGATCAGTCCCCGCCTCGTGTTTAATTATCATTAAACACGCAAGGCTAATAATACAAATAATAATATAAATACACAGCGGAAACGGAACAATATAAAAATGAAGCAGAGTCATACAATCCATGGCCCATGGCGGACCAAAATCTCTGTTAATTTTTTTTTCTGCTATGTTCAGTCAGAAATCTAATAATTTTGATCAGATTCAAAATTCATTTTAGAGAAAATAGCTACATGAATTTTTGTGTTCTTTATATCAAAATAAAGGTATGAAAGTCTAGTTTTCAGATAATATAATTTCTCTATACAAAAATATTACAGATTGGTACAGTTTTAGCGATTAATTGACAGAGGTCAGAATTCAGAAAAACTGAAATTTCAGTGAGCAGTCCAATAATTCTGACCTCTGTCAATTAATCGCTAAAACTGTACCAATCTGTAACATTTTTGTATAGATAAATTATATTATCTGAAAACTAGACTTTCATACCTTTATTTTGATATAAATAACACAAAAATCCATGTAGCCATGTTCTCTAAATTGAATTTTGAATCTGGTCAAAATTATAGGACTGCTCACTGGAATTTCAGCTTTTCTGATTTCTGACCTCTGTCAATTAATCGCTAAAACTGTACCAATTTGTAATATTTTTGTATAAAGAAATTATATTATCTGGAAACTAGACTTTCATACCTTTATTTTGATATAAATAACACAAAAATCCATGTAGCCATGTTCTCTAAATTAAGTTTTGAATATGGTCAAAATTATAGGACTGCTCACTGGAATTTCAGCTTTTCTGATTTCTGACATCTGTCAATTAATCGCTAAAACTGTACCAATTTGTAATATTTTTGTATAAAGAAATTATATTATCTGAAAACTAGACTTTCATACCTTTATTTTGATATAAATAACACAAAAATTAATGTAGCCATGTTCTCTAAATTGAATTTTGAATCTGGTCAAAATTATAGGACTGCTCACTGGAATTTCAGCTTTTCTGATTTCTGACATCTGTCAATTAATCGCTAAAACTGTACCAATTTGTAATATTTTTGTATAAAGAAATTATATTATCTGGAAACTAGACTTTCATACCTTTATTTTGATATAAAGAACACAAAAATCAATGTAGTCATTTTCTCTAAAATGAATTTTGAATCTGATCAGAATTATTGGATTTCTGACTGAACATAGCAGAAAAAAAAAATTGACAGAGATTTTGGACCGCCATGGGCCATGGCGTCCCTTCCTCTCTTTTTTTCGTTTTTTCCACTGACTGGAGTATGGCATGGCGTCCCTTCCTCCTTTTTTTTCTATTTTTTTCTGACGGGCTGGAGTATGGCGGCCTTCCCATTTTTCAAATTCTGTTCAACCATTTCTCATTTTTAATATTTTATTGGACTATTTTCTTATATATAAAAATCTCGGCAAAGGATTGCTGGGGTGAAAGGTAAATTTATTTTTACCTCCTACAAATGAACGTAAATATAATTGGAAAAGTGTTATGTTACATAAATTGTGTTCGGGTCCTGGGTGTAGCACCGTTGAAATGTATTAGCTTTTACCTTAAAAAAATAAAGTTTTTTTTCTAACTTTTCGTCTGTGCTGCAGTTTTCCAAAGACAAATGTTCAGTGGTTGATCTATCTTGTAGACATTTTATTGCTCAAGAAACCCTTTGTAAGTTGCAGTTCTTTTTCTTTTGTTTTCTCCTCTCTTTCTCTCTCAAACTTTCTGAATACTTAAACAAATCTTATAAAAGAATGAAGCTTCATGTGATGACATTTGGATTGATATGATACTGAAAGGATATTCGGAATTAGCCTATATTGGATAAACCTGTCCTGTTATTGTAGAATTGGAGGTTAATTTAAAAATAATTAAATTTGTACCTAATTATTTTTAAATTAAGTAGGCCAAAGTCCACTGTGGTAAAAAAATACTAATAAAACTTCAAATTAATTAAAATATAACATTATTTTTTTTGTTAACATATTTGACAGAAAAGAACTGTAAAGGATGAAAGAGATCTTCGATCTTTGAGAAAACAGATGAGCTTGTACCAGTCAGCCAGAGAGAGTGCCTAATGGATTCGTTCTTTAGTGGCCTATTAGTTGCAGCATAATGTAATTACTACTCTGACATTTACATACATACTCTGATACAGCTTTAACAATGTCATGTATACCCATGCAATACAAGAAACATTCATCTCCCTACTAAAATATTTTAGTATTGCATGTGCCCTTTGAGAAGTTAGAAACAGATGTAAGCTTGCATACTATCAAAAACATTAAAATAGAGGAAAGATGTTACTGCGGTATAGATCGAGTTCAAAAAGTACACAAGAGAAAGCAAACACATAGATTAGGTGGTTCAGCAAGACCTACTCCACCGAGAGACAAACGACCGACAAATTTCACTACTAAACAAGAGATTACAAGAGTGTTCTAATTATTAGCACAAATAATCACTCTCACTCTCTTTTTTTTTTGAAAACCTGGCAGATGCTGCCTAGGCAGATATATTATTAATAGAAGGAAAAAACGGCTTACACACCGAGTTACATGACTCAGCTCTGAGTATGAATACAACAGCAGGGTACAGTAGGATAAAAAAGACCACAAAAAAAAAACCAGCATTTTCACTGTACTGCCCCAGACCGAAAATTAAAACTATTGTAAGCCCAACAAAGGGGGAGGAAGAAGAAAAAAACTGCTTCCCACACACATTGACTCTAGTCAGGCTCCTCCACAAGGTTATGATCGACACGTCTCACCATCCGACAATTCTTCATCCACAAGGCCGTATCACCCAAAATTCTATGAACTACCATGTGAGGCTGCTGTAGAGTGCCCGAGAAAATTCGCTCATTTCTTTGTCGCCATATCATCCAGCATGTACACCAAAACAGAGAATCCCATAACTTACACTGCGCCTCACCCTCCATCGTAGCCTGCCCCCTTGATTTTTCAATGACTTCCTCCAGTGTCATTCCAGGTACAAGAATTCTAAAACCAAACTGTAGCGAGACTCCAAACCAAATCTGAACCGCATTCGGACACCAAAAGAGCAGGTGCATAATCGATTCCGATGGGCAATTCTGGCACATCTGACAGGCTCCATCATCTCCCATTCTTCTTCTTACCCGCACATCACCCGTGAGAATTTTTCCTCTGAGCATGCAGTAAACAAAAATACGTACCGTTGGCGGAACCGGCAATTTCCATACATACGTGTGCTCAAACCTCTCAGTGCCTCCTGTTTTCAGCAAGCTGTATACAGATTTAGCCGTATAATTGCGACTCGCAGTCCAGTTCCACAAAATCTTGTCTTGCCCATAGCCCAGCTGTACTGTTAGCTCAGTATCCGGAAGCAGTCGGTTTAGAATTGGGACAGCATCCCTCAGGGATATTTTAGGTTGAATAGGTTTCTGCCCTTGCTCTAAAGTGGTGACCAAGGCCTGGCCATGCCAAGCATCCAGCCAAAAAGAAATCGAGGCCCCCTCCCCTATGTCCCAACTCGTTGACCATCTGAAACTAGGCAGCAGCTTTAGCAAGGCTTTCCAAAAAAATGAGCCCTCTACTAACCAGAAATTGGGGCCCCTCTCATACCACCCCGTTGCCTTGAGTTTCTTGACAGTGGCAGTCCATAAACAGCCCTCATTGGTGTATGCCCTCCACCACCATCTCAGTAGCAGGGCCTTGTTGTGCACCGCCAGGTCGTGAACACCCATACCCCCGGCGATAACCGGCATACAAACTGCCTGCCAATTTAATAGTGAAACCGACCTCCTATCATTTCCATTTCTTCCCCAGAGGAAAGATCTTCGAACCACATCCATTCTATCAATAACCCATTTGGGCAATTTGAAACACATCATGTAATAGATTGGAATAGCCGTCAGGACCGATTTGACTAATTGCAACCTTCCCCCTCTCGAGATTAGCTTACCCTTCCATCCCTCCATTCTTTTCTCCAACTGTTCAATAAGCGGTAGGAATTCTTTCCAGCACGGTCCACTTACCGATAGCGGCATTCCCAAATAATCGATAGGTAGCGATTCCTGTTTGAACATCAGAACCACCTTTGCCCTCCATTTCTCTGTGCTATTCAAATTAAAAGAAACGAAGCTGCTCTTCTCATAGTTTATTCTTAACCCCGAGATTTTTGAGAAACATCTTAGGATTATCTTTAGAGTGACAAGAGTCTCTAAACCCGCATTTGCGACCAGTGCAGTGTCATCCGCGTACTGCAAAGCCACTATGGAGTTCGGCCACTTGCTGGATAAAGGTTCTGTAAGCAAATTGTTTGCGGAGGCCACCATTCTTTGAAAGACATCGACGGCTATTATGAAGAGCATTGGGGAGATTGGGTCCCCCTGCCGTAGGCCCTCGTTGGTGCGTGAAATACTGCGAGTGATCGCCATTCAAAACAATCCTAGACTGAGATGTTGTCAAAATGATTTGAATCCATTTAATCCACCTCTCCGGGAAGCCACGAGCCGTCATGACCTTTGCGAGAAAACTCCAATCGATGGAGTCAAAAGCCTTTGCAAAATCAATTTTGGCAAAAACTGCTTTCTCCTTCGTAGCCGATACATGGTGTAATATTTCTCTAGTGGCAAGAAAGTTTTCGGCTATGTGTCTATCTCTTGTGAAGGCTGTTTGGTAGAAGGAGACTAGGTCCGGCAGCATCCACCGAAGCCGATTGGATTCACTCTCACTCTCTCTCTCTTTTCCTCTCTCTTTCTCTCTTTCTCTTTAGCACAAGAAGAGGAGCAGCTGCCACACTGCTGTACAAAAAGGTTGGTCACCAAGAGGAGGAAATAAAAGAAGAACATAAATGGGCCAAGGCCGTTTTGGGCCTAAAAATCCCAACATAAACTCACCTTGCTTTTCTTTCTCTCATTTGTGTAGAGCCGAAAGTGTATTTCGGTCATCTTTCAAGGAATTGGGGGAAAAATAGGCATGGAGAGTTTTCAAATTTTTTAAGGACATTCGTAATATGGCTTATGTTTGGTAGGGTCAGATTTGCATTCTCGTTTTGCAGGGTGGTGTTAGATTTTTTTTTTTTTTTTTTTTCATATTTTACAGGGTATACATGAAATCACCATGAATTGTTTGTACAAGACAACTGACCTGACCTGAATTTTCATATTTTTTTCGTTTCTGCTTTTGGTTGTATATAAAAGTGAATATTGTGAATACACATGGCTTTTCTGAAAATGTTGTATTGAGCATGCACCTTTTTTGGTTTAAACTTGTGTTAAAACGTGAAAAGTACAGTGAAATTAACTAGTTTTTATCGAGCTTTTCATTAATTGTACATGCTTCAAGCGAGTAACAAAAAAGTTCGCCTAAGCTTACTTGTTCATCCATAAATCATTGCAAGAAATCATAAATCATGGAGCGTTTTCAATTTTTTTAAGGATCAGATTTGTATTCTTGTTTTGCAGGGTAGTATCGACAGAGCGACCTCTTATACGACATGTGTTGCTCTTTGTCACTAGATCAAATATTAGTTCTGAGTAACTTATAACTTGATTATCATCTATTCAATAGAACCTAATACCGTGATTAAAGAGAAAAGCAACCGCACATCATTTTGAATGCATAGTTTTACTGATGCTCGCTTCTCAGAAGTTTACTATTTGGATCCATGTTATTTTCTCGAGAGTACAAAATATAGGATCGCAGTCGCCGATACATAAATGGCACATTTAGTACAAGCCCCATTCCAAATATCATTGACAGATATGATATTCGAGTCTCTGTTATGTTGCATACTAGATATTGTTTGTGCCAACTCTTTTACGGTTTCGTCCCGTTTCGCCTCGATCTGTAAGTACACATAAATACAATCTATTGAACAATTACAGTACATCTGACCATTTTTTTAATCATTTGAATACCTTGGTGAAGTGCTAAGCTTTCAAATTTACCTGTAACAACTTCTCAGGCGCAACGAAACATCTCTTCAGATGTGTAAACCAACTATTTATGTTATGTGCAATGAAAAGAGCAAAAATAAATATGGAGAGAGGCAGAGTAATTTGTACCTTTTGAAGAGCTAGTAGTTGAGATTGTGATTGGTGTAGAAAGACCTCAAGTTTGAGAACTTTTTTCTTTAGTCCCTCATCTTCATTTCTATTCGTTTCCAACTGCTCCAAAAATATTTGAATATTTAGTATTTTTTTTTTAATTCTAAGTGTACATACTGTGCAGAAGTTTTTCTTTAAATCATTAAATCCAGCCATCTAAAGTTCTAAACTATAAAATCTCAAATAGCATATTCATTGGGCGAGATACTAAATGGGTTAAATAGCTCCAAGATATTCTTCAGAAAGAATTTAGAGCATCTACATCCCTGAAACTATTAGAGTTTCTAAATAACTGTTAACTGTTTTTTAGAAATTAAACCTCTCTTAATTTTTAAGCCTCCACATCCCTGAAACTAAAATTAGAGTTTCCTAATTGCCACGTCACAGCTTATAAAATTTCTTATTAAGATATATTTGCAAGAGAAAGGAATCTCAGCGAATCATTTCGCCACGTCACAGTTTATAAACAATTTCTTATTAAGAAATTATTGAGCAAAGTTGCTAAATAAGAAATTCATCTACATCTCTGAAACTGGTTTAGCAACTGCCACATCAGATTAGAAACTCTTATAAACTCTAAGAGTTTCAAGGATGTAGAGGCTCTAAAGTTCTAAACTATAAAATCTCAAATAGCATATTCATTGGGCGAGATACTAAATGGGTTAAATAGCTCCAAGATATTCTTCAGAAAGAATTTACAGTTTGAAGTGTTAAGACTAATAATTGATGAACTTAAAAAAGTGTTAAGACTGGAATGTATTATGTTATTTACTACTACTTGCCTTTGTTTCCAGATCTTTAATCTTACATCTCCAGTAAGCAGATAGCATTCTAAATTTTTTCCTCAGAGTGACAACCTCTCTTTCCTTGGCTTTGAGAGTATAATGAATATTCTCAATTTTTTCTAATAGAAATCCAAATAGGTTTTTTTCAATGCACTTGATGAATCTGGGATCCCCTGTACTCAAAGCCTCTGTGGTCGATTGTGTGGGTGCAGACCTCTGTCTTAACTTATCCAACTCCATAAAATTCTGTAGAATTTGTAGAATTGTTGTTGGAAATAAAGATGAGATAAATACAAAGTTCTTTGAAAAACTTGTAAATGACGCTAAATTTATACATGTCCTGATTGATTTTCATAATTTAGTAAGAAATATCTCATCTTTTTAATTAGTTGCAAGGTTTTGCCAGTGTTTTTAATTATGCCTTAAACAATGCTATTAAGCAGTTTGCTATTAAGAAGTTCAAATGATTTCAGTTTTCACTACTCAGAATGGTAAAACTTGATATATGACAAACAAAAAGAGAAGAAAAAGAAAGAATAAAGCCTCCACCTGAGCATTACTAGATGCAACTGTTTGTAGCTGTTTATCCTTCTCTTGTAGAAGTGAATGTAGTGCCTCTACCTCTTCTTCTAACCTCTTTGCCTTTTTCTCAGCCTCCTGTTAGTAAATTATCTTATTATCAGAAGTAGGGTTCATAATTTTCATGATTTTTTAATGTAGATTTTACCCCAGTCTGCTTGTTTAAATTTTCTAGTGGCAAAAAATCTGAAATTGACCTCTCTGTTTCGCATCTCCAGCGCAAAGCGTTCTTCTTGCAAAGCGAGACGAATCTGGGTATCTTTAAATTCAGCCATCAAGCAAGAAATGTGCCTTCTAATGTTCAGCTTTTTCTCATAAGCATCTCTCAGCAATGAATCCATTTCCAGAGAAAAAAAATGATTACTTTGGAACTGGAACTGGAACTGAACTGCAAAAATATGATTGGAATTATACAGTGTACATGGATATCTCTTAATTTGTTTAGGACAGAATATATAAGCAATGAAAAAGTAGGTACCATATAAAAATGAAATTGCATAAACTGACTTCAAGTCATATAAAAAATTGAAAATTGCAAAGTTGACTTAAAGTTTACATCACCAATGTTTGACTTCCCCAAACATGAGGAAATTTCAAGCAAGTCCTTATAGTACTGAGTTTCTACTCAAATTCCATTCCGGTTCCTGAAAATTACCAATTGTGGTTCAATTTTCTTTTTCCAAAAAAATATTTATTCTTTGATCAAATAAATTTGTTGCCAGTAAATGCTATCAGTAAATCATTATAATATAAGAAAATTCCATGGTGTAAATTTCTAGGTTATTGATATTACATGGGTCGTCCGTGACCCTATTACGTTTTATCTTTAATGGGTGTTAGTTTAGCTATTTTTAAAACAATTTCTGAGAAGCAGGAAGCAAAATTTTCCTCCTTCCAAATTTAAAAAAGGATTTAATAGTGTTTTGTACACCTTTTGTTGTTGTTTGTTTGGATCAAGTTTTATTTTTTTTTGAAACACTGTTAACTTGTACACGATTATATAATCCTTTGATATTTCATTACTGAATAATTATTATGTGCCAATTAGTCAAATTCCACAGAGGAAATTGCTCGGACAGTGTGGACTGAAACGACCAAATTGACTTGATAAACAACGAACATGTTTAGGAAAATGTTTGGCTACCAAAGATAATACTAGTAAAAGAAAAAACATTTAATTATTAAGTCAATGCTAGTAAAAGAGAGAACATTTAATTATTAAGTCCACGGTCCTAGTTGTTAACCCAACACATGCATACGAAAAGAAGAAATTGTTCGATTTTGAGACAACACTTCGGTACCAACTCCCACATTATCCCATTTGTTGTATTTTTAGAGTACTTCTCAAATCAAGTCCAAATTTAACCAAATAAATTATTTATTTTAAAACAGAAATTTAACCAAATAATAACAGACATAAAGTAATAATAATTTCACGCAACATGCTTTTCGAGGCATCCATGCTACATAATTTTATTCACCTTTCGTAGTCCCAACTACAATGACAACATTCGCAAATTATATCCGAATAATTCTTTTTTTTTTTGTGATGCCGAACCGAACACCGAATTATTCAGTTGACCAAACTTTGACCGAATTATACCAAATAATTTGCAAATTTTACGAATTATTCACAATTTTTTCCTAGAACATTTTGTTTTTACTTCCTTGTAAAACTGAGATCTCTGATCCAGATTATTCCGAATCATTCCCAAATTATACCCAAATTATTCCCGAATCACGAATTTTTGACCTCGCCGAACCTTTTCCAAACAATTAAGTTGTCACTATGGTACCAACCAATTGCCTTGTAACCTAAAAAGACTTAATAGGTTTGCCTCAGAGAGTCGGTCCCCCAGCACTCCGTTGGTAGCCAAAAAGGAAAGCAGAATATTTAAAAAAAAAAATTAGACACATCTTGCACAATAAAATAGAACGGTTAACAAATAACACACCGTGATATGTAGTGACTCGCAATCTCTCTTCAATATACACAATAAAAGAAGAAAAGAAATGATAACAAGCACCCTCCTAAGATGAATCTAAAATTTCAAACTCATTTTTTGTTACTGATGAGGACTAATGTGCTCAAACTCAAGGGTTGATACTAGAGCCGTAAACAAACCACAAATCAGGAAAAAGAAAAAGAAAAAGAATAAGAATAAGAAGAGAAATATCATATGAGCAAGACAGAAATTTACAAGCATAAAGAATCATTAGATAGAGACAATGGTCATACAAGCAACACCAAAATGCCCATGACGTTGAGACGTGGGTTTTCCTTCTTTTTTCTGAGAATTTTTATCAGAAGCCCATGAAAGGATCCGTGGAGAGCAATCTTCGGTTAGTTTGAGCAGGTGGTGCCAATCCAGGAATATCTCTTATGCTCTTGTTGCTTGGGTTCACAATCTATGTAAATTAGAAAACAAAGTAAGTTCATTTAATTATATTTTCTTAGCATTAAGAAGGAACAAGTATGTTACATATCTTGACCCTACCAGTATTTCATGTAATTGAAAAGAAGCTACCAGTATTTCATTCTTTTTAAATTTTCCAGTAAAGTGCATGGTTTAGAGTGACTGATTCAAATTTGTTAGAACTTGAATTATACTTTCTTTTCAAATGGACGGATCATTACCTTGACAACAATAATGGCAATTACACCCACTACAATCAGAAACAGTAGCGCCATTATGCATTTATCCGTTGCCACCTAAGAAATAGTATTAACAACAATTAATTTATAATAGTAGCAAAACAGGTCAGTGCAATAACTGAATTATATCATCATCAACATCACCAGAGTCCTTATTTGAAATTAAATTATCATTAGATTAATGACTAAGATTCTCATTATACCAGGCACCATTAGCTATAAAAGCAAGGGTGTTAAAAGGAAATAGCAACATGGTATAGAGAGAAAGAGAGACCTGACGACCAATCTCTTTGACCATTTGAGTAGCCTTCTTGATCGAGAAGTTTATAGTATCCAATTCATTCACAATTCGCCCCATTTGCTCAGTCTGCCACCATTTTAATTGACCAAAACAAATATATTAGATTGACATACATTAAATAATGAATGCAATATCTTGCCATATGGTTATCCTCTGCTGAGCTGGACTTTTTCAGCATGGATCAGTGTGCTGATTCTGTAGATGTGTATTTTGAGATGTGCTCTAAAACATACCAACGGGCCGGATATAAACTGGAATTTTCCAGTGCAACAGATGATACAGAATCAAGACACAAATGGCACACTAAGTTTACGCTGTCCAAGATTGAAAGCTCAGCTATTATTTATACCAGATTGGCCCGGAATTCAAACGGCTCAATCTCCAAAGAAATCAACCTTGACTAGTGTGGATTACTGGATCGATCTTGTAAAAGGGGGCATGCAAAGGATCACATCAGCAAGTAGCAGAGAATAACAAGACAGACATACAAATATTTATTTTAAGATAGATAGATAGATAGATAGATAGAGAGAGAGAGAGAGAGCATTACTTGGCCTTTAAGATTAGTAGCAGTTTGAGTACCCACTTCAAGAGTTTGCACCACAACCTATACAAACCCAGCATTTAAAAAGAATTACGGCCTAGAAAAAGTTTTCAAAATAAATATATATGTCCCTGCAAATCAAAGGAATCTTCATGGTCTATCCTAAATCATATGATAAAAAAGAGCCTCTATACCTATGCACTTCACTCATTTCCTCTTCAGGAGATGATGCCCAAGCCAATTTACCTGATGGTTTTCCTAGCTTTTCTCTATACAAAAGGTGGTTTTCTTTTGTTTTTCTCTATACAAATTAGGGGCAAACTGGGCACTTCTAAAGGAAATTAGGCCATATCTGATAATATTTATATTCTGAAAAGTATATAAGATATTCCTAATTTTTGCATGCACGACATTTTGAGATTCTATACGGGTTAACATGAACTACTCATTACAAAAAATAAAATTTATTTAAACCTGCTTGGAACGCTCTATAGCTTGATCAGTTTCATCCATCTTTTTTCTTCCCGTATCAACTAGCTCCTGATTACTCATTTCTAAGTTGCAAGATATAAAGGAAATAAATACAATAGTTGTGATGATATAAAAAATTATGTCTATATTGTGAAAATGCATTAAGCTACTTTTCTTGTCTGAAAATAAGTTCAGTCACTCTTTTTAGAAGATACTAACTACAATCCATACCAAGGTTGCATGCACATTTAGTTAACCTTATTTCTTGCAACATTTGGTCTTTAATTGGTTTACAATAATTGTACAACTGAGAATTTGCTTATATCAAAGGGAAAAGTAAGCACCAGAAGCAAGCTGAGCATGGTCTTCAGGGGCAGGTTCACTGGGTCCCGCACCCTCAAACAATTCCACTCTTTTATTACCAAGGCTACTTTGATACCTACAAACCATTTAATCAGCATATAAATATAATACCAATTAATACCACCGGAATATATCATCAAACAAAAGCTTGATTGCATTGAAAGTTTTGAAAACAATCTTAAAATGAAAATCAGATGAAAATGGCATAGGCCGCAACAGATTTAACAAGGATTGTTGAAAAGATAAAAGAGAATACCCACGTTTTCCTCAATGTAACATATGAATTCAGCTCTTTGATCTGTCATTTTTAGGAGAGAATGAGATCAGAACACAGTAATAATGACATACAAATGTAAAAATAAAACGCAATTAACAATCAATACCATAAATTGCTTCTTATCATTAAGCTGTTTATGCGCATCCGTTGAAACCTTTCCTTCCTCTTCTTTAAGCACGCGATCAAATTCTTTTATCAGACTAGAAAAAGGAAAAGAAAAATACAATTTTGTAAAAAAAAAAAAAATCCAACAGAAATTACCACCCAACAAACCCCCCCCCCCCCCCCCCCCCCCCACACACACACAATGCAGCTGCCCCTTGTATTTGCATTTATTTAGAATGTCCCAATAATGCCTACTTGCTGAGCTGTTGATCCACCACAAGAGGGGGAATACTTCAACATAAATAAATCATGAAACTAGCTGGTTTTCGCATTGAAAAAAAAACTTGGAATTGTGAAATGTATATGAGTTTTGGAAGTGGGCCCCACCGCTTGCACTCTCTCATTTTGCCAGTGAGCTCCTCAAGTTCCCGAGCCTGTCTGTTAGTATCTCTGATCTTGTCCAGCTTTTGAAATCCATGCCTATACAATAGAAGATAAAAGAAGGTGAAAAAAAAAACAGACAAATTTCGATCAACGACTTTGCAACGTTTCAAAATGGTTGACATGAAAAAACAAATTAATGATGTATACCCCTACAAAACATCAAACATGATGTATACTCCTACAAAACATCAAAACAATGATGCAGCCCCCTCACTCACTGACATCAGATGATGCCAAAAATAGTCCTACTTCCTCAATTTGACTTGCTCAAGTTAACCCAAATAGTCAGGATAAAATAGAAACGAATAAAAATAAGTAAACTTTGGTAAAAATAGTAACAATGCCATACTGACTGGTACGTACCAGTACTGGACCTAACCTTAAGTGGTGTTGAAATGATTAGAGAAAATAACAGTGAAAATGCTAATGAAGGCAGTAGAGAACTATCACTGAAATTTTCTAATCCAGAATTCTAATTCAACATTAATTACTGACGTCGTTCTACAATCTGTAAACTAACAAGGTCCCCCACCCCACCCCCACCCCAAAAAAAAAAGTATTAGTCACAGGCTCACAGCTAGTTGCAAAAGGGAGGTATGTTTCTTGACCAAGAGCTCACTAAAGTTCCGGGTGGTGTTAAATTCCCATCAGGTAACGAAAATAAATCAAATGGTGGCAACATTTCCAATAGCAACCCGATAAATTCGAAATGAAAGGAACAATTCCTACTAAGATTTGTTTTAATCTTTTTAAAATCAATGAACAAGATTAACCTTACAAAATTCAAAGTTTTAATGAAAATGTTGATCAAGATCGGGAACAAATTTCTCATAATAAATCTAACAAAAACGGAGAGATCTTACTGGAGAGCACGAAAAATGTCTTGGATCTCGCCATCGATCTGCTCCAGCTCTGGGCTCATTGGGTAATCGCTTGCCATTTCCCGCTTCTTATTCCTCAAATCGTTCACTAAAAGGCGAAATTTGTATTCACAATAACATCTCGATCGGACGAAAAGAGGGGATTGAAATGGGTGCTAGGGTTGCAAGAATTAGGAACTCTTAACCAACCCTAACCCAAGTTTTGTTGAAAAATGGAGATCAAAGAGGCGAAATCTAGTGTGCTTAGTAGATTTATATCTTCTATTAGCAGATGTAGTTTTTGTCGAATTTATTCATTCTTCTCGGAATAGGGAAAAGGAAATATACACACGGTGGAAGCGTTATCCCGGTCAGTACGAATAATCTAGGGAACGAAAAGCGGGCCCCATTATCAGCAACCTACTCGGTGTGCCATGTCTGTGTGCTACGTGCAAGCACTTTCTCCTCCCCCACCTGAGTAGAAGTTGTGAGGTGTCCCGTGTTTTGATCAACGAACCCAAATTGACCCTTTATTGGTAGCACACCCAAACTTTTTTTTTTTCAGCTTAAATTTGTTGTAGAAAAGATCACGGAGAATATTTTTTCATGTATGGCACGAAATATTAAAATGAGATGGGATACACTAAATGATCTTACTTGTTAATATTGATAATTGATGTCAATTTGTCAAAGATAAAATTGTAAATAATTTTTCGTTATTTAGACTGTATATCAATTGGATACAATTTAAAATACTTATTAGTCCTCCATTGAGTGCTTTGAAAACTTAAATTTAATTTGTTGAATTTGACATGTGACCAAATTATGTTTAAATTACATTAAATTTGACACACTTGAATACATAACTATATGAATGCTAGAAAATATATTATGTCTATAATTTTCACAGGTTTTACATTGTCATTTAGCCAGTGTATAACATACTTTAAAATACTCGTGTGAAAGCATATTTATCTCGTGGCAATTAACGAAATATAAAATATCAAAAGGTTACCGTTTAGTATAATGAGAATTATAATTATGCTAACAAAATATTTAGCGTTGCTAAGTGCAATATTTTTTTACCAAAATTGTGCTGATTTTTTTGAAGTACCAAAGTTATTTATGATATATATATATAGAGAGAGAGAGTACGGCTAACGCGCTTCCTCTAGTATATCAACAATATGTTTCCGGCTTTCAAAATTTATTGAATTGGCTTCAAACGACAAATTCAAACTGTTCAAACCAATGTCCTTAACAAGAGCTTCGTTTCCATATAAAAAAATTTAATTTTCGAATTTATTTACCATCAAGTCAAGCGGTCACAATATGAAGTATTTTGTGCACATTTTAATGCACTGTTTTGCTCATTTTTTTGACCACTTCACTAGATAGTAAATAAATTTGAAAATTAAATTTTTTTTATATGGAAACGAAACTCTCGTTAAGGACATTAGTTTGAAAGGTTTGGATTTGTTGTTTGAAGCCAATTCGATAGGTTTTGGAGGCCGGAAGTATATTGTTGATATACTAGAGGAAGCGCGTTAGCCGTACTCTCTCTCTATATATATAGTCTGGCTAATATGTTTTTAGTAGCATTTCGGCTGAAATGCTTCCAATTCAAAATACATTTGATCAGCTTTAAACAAAAAATCCAAACTGTTCAAACCGATCTCCTTCTAGAGAGCTTCATTTACATATAAAAAATTTAATTTTGGAATTCATTTAGTATCAAGTCAAGCGGTCAAAAGATGAAAATTTGTGCGTATATTGATGCATTGTTGGTATGTCAAAAAAGACCATTTTTGAAAAATCATAAAAAAATAGTAAAAAATTCCTAAAAATAGTAAAAATTTGTATCCTACAAGCTTAATATATAACAATTTACTAGGCTACTTAATTCGATGTTTCGAATGTAAAATTTTGAAATTTGACCCGTAAGCATTTCGGCCGAAATGCTACTAAAAGCATATTAGTCCGACTCTCTCTCTCTCTCTCTCTCTCTCTATATATATATATATAGTCCGGCTAATATGCTTTTAGTAGCATTTTGGCCCATATGCTTCCAATCTAAAATTCATCTAATGAGTTTCAAACGAAAAATCCAAATCTTTCAAATCGATCTCCTTCAAGAGAGCTTCATTTACATATATTTTTAAAAAAAAATTGAATTCATTTAGTATCAAGTCAAGCGGTAAAAAAATGAAGATTTATGCGCATATTGATGCCTTATTGGTATGTCAAAAAGACCAACTTTCAAAAATCATAAAAAATAGTAAAAAAAATACTAAAAATAGTAAATTGGTATTCTACAAGTTTAATATATAATCAATTTACTAAGCTACTTAACTCGACATTTCGAATATAAAATTTTGAAATTTAACCCGTAAGCATTTCGGTCGAAATACTTACGGTTGTAAAATAGTTTAATTTCGTATATACATTGCAGTGATATAAAGCAACATGAGTTCCAAAGAATATAAATACCATGTACTTATGAGGACAAGCATACATATTTTTACTGGAGTAGAACTAGGGTGTGATGTGCTCACCAAACTCTTTGGTGAGCACAACTCTACATAAACTATCGGATTCACTTCAAACGAGATTAATTCAACCGTTGAAACTGATGTACTTTACTAGTGATGGGCGTACATGCAAAATTTTGAATTTTTTGAATTCATTTAGTCTCAAGTCAAGTGGTCAAAATTGATAATTTTTTGAATGCATTAAAACAACTTCATTTTGGATCATTCATTTTTCATCAATTTTGACCACTTGACTTGAGACTAAATGAATTAAAAAAATTCAAAATTTTGCATGTACATGCATCACTCGTAAAGTACATCGGTTTCAACGGTTGGATTAATCTCGTTTGAAGTGAATCCGATAGTTTATGTAGAGTTGTGCTCACCAAAGAATTTGGTGAGCACATCACACCCTAGTTCTACTCTTTTTACTGACTGTAAAAAATATAATTCTACTACATTCTAACCTATTAGATTTTGATCAAAACAATTAGAACTGTGATTTTTTTTATTGAATTATAAACAGGCACACTATCTGGATCATACATTTTAGATTGAATAGTCCGGATAAGTATTAATAACACGAGACACCATACTGTTTAATCATCAATTGGTATGTATGTGCTCTAAACTTGAGCCCTTTTAGATGTTGATAATCCGACGGTCGATAATTAGCCGTTAGTACAAAGAAATATTATCCTCCGTTTATTATATATTTTCGACGCTGCTGTGGAGCAGTTGAGGACGAGATCTCATGTTATCAACAATATGTCCGCATTTTGTGGCCTTGGGAGTTTCCCTTCGTCATTGTGCAGAAGCATTTCTTATAAGAGGAGGGATCAAATTACACTATTTTTTTTTATACATCTTGACACTATTTTTTTATAGGTCAATTTTGCGACTTCAAAATCTAAATAGTCAATCCGAACCGTTCAACATAATCACCATATTAAAATGTGCTTGGAGATCAAATTTTACATTTTTTTATTTTTTTTAGCATTTATTAAGATGGTTACAAAATCGTTGTTTTTCAATGGTTTGAAAACAATGATTTTGTAACCATCTTAATAAATAGTAAAAAAATATAAAAAAAGTAAAATTTGATCTCCAAGCACATTTTAATATATCCATCATGTTGAACGGTTTGGATCGACTATTTGGACTTTGAAAATGGTAGATGTCAAAATATGTAAAAAAAAAATGTAATCCAATCCATCCTCTTCTTATAATTTTCAATAAAAAGATTGTTCCTTTGAAGTAGGTTTCTCTTTCTACGAAGTTGCAAATCATTATATATTTGAATTTCTTCGTAAACATAATAATGTGTTGCTACTTGCTACAAATTACTCTATGTGAAATATTATGAGTTCAAAATTCGAATGAAATTCTTATGCATTGAATAGATTTTCATTTTTCTTTCGAAAAAATAAATAAGATAATGTGTGGGAAATTTCATCAAAATATTGAAGTACAAATTCGAAAGTTACAAATTGCATCATGCGTGGGAAATTCAAACTTCACAGGTATGGCAAAAAAAAAAAAAAATTCAGAATAAAACAACGACCCAATACTATAGGTTTATAAAAAATATTCAAAATCCAAACTTTGCAGTTGCCACTAGAAAGCTTCATTCATACTTGTATAAATTATGTAATAGATACAAAGTATAATAACGACATGTAAAGAAACTGAAATCCGAATAGTTGAAGTATAGCTCAGCCTAAGAAAAAAAGAAGACAAAAGTTTACCAAAACGATTGAACACACAATAGGCCATTTAGAATTGTTTCACAAGGATAATTGGCGTTAGGTTGGTGCTACTGACAGCGGGATTTGAGTTGGAATGTTTTGTTTGGTTTGGTAAAAACCAAGGAGAAAGGAAACATTATCAAAGGCAATCTCTCCAATCATTAAATGCCAGGACCCAAACTGGTAAATCAGCTCGAGTCCAATCAGCGTTCAATTTTAGGTCAAGTGATCTCATAAAAGAGACATCTTCGAAAGCAGAGAGCTGACAACGACGAATTTTTTTTAAAAGCATCGCTACATCTTCAAAATTTATGAAACTAATATGATTATAATTTTTTTTATAAAAACCATCTCTACCCGAAATAGAGTTCGGTATGAAAATTTAAAATCAGAAATGGGGCTCGGTATTACATGCTACACAATTGTTACACAAGTACACAATCATGACCCATTTCAATTTTATTTTGAGAAACCAAATACCATAGCCGACTTTATAAAAAAAAAAAATATCATTTGAGAAACCGAATACCATGGCCGGTTTTATATATTTTTTTTTCATATAAAACTGGTTTTCATTTTGAGAAACCGAATACTATGACCAGTTTTATATATTTTTTTTCAGTCAAACGACTGTGAATTTGTTTGCTTTTTTGTTTTTTTAAATTTATATCTATAATATATTATAGGGTTTGCTATAAATATCCCCATCTTCTCCCTTACAATGTGAGACACTTTTTATAGATCGGCTCCGTTGTTGTGCTTGTGGCTTTTGCCTGAGTATTGTAGTAAGTTATTTTTTTTCAAAAACTGAAATATTTTAGTTGTAAAATTGAAAAGGAATTACAGAGTTGATTGTTAATTAATTTTTTTTGTTTTAGGAAATATCTACTATAGTAATAAGTGTGTACTACGGACGAGGATTAGAAGACACACCGACTTGCACAATTTCTGTTACCGACTCAACCAGTCTTGGTGTGCTAAGAAGACAAATTTATGTTGGTATTTGTTTGCTCCCAAGTCAGTTCGATCTAACAATCAGTGCACGTTTGAACACTGCACTACCTGGATCAGTAGAAAAATACAATTGGTTTGGCATAGATCACGAAATGGTATGGCGTCTAGTGCATGCAAATGCCACTCCAATACTGAATTTTAAACTTGTTGATTTAGTGGTTGAGTCGGTACCAGTAGTTGGTCAGACCAATTATGACACATACCCTCGTAGCGTACCCGGAAGTAGCTGAGAAATATCGATACCTGGGTCACCCATCTGTTGTGATAGCCCAGTCCAATTTGACCAGGATTTGTACAATCAATTTGACCAATTGAACCAGGATAGTGATTCTGACACCAGCTCTAACCCTGGTGATGACCCGGTTGTCGGAGAAGATGATATGGCCGAAATTGAAGATAAAATTAGCGTTCAAGATATAATGAAAGAGTGGCAGACATCTATTCCATTTATTAATCGCAGATTGCAACATCCTTGTCCGGCGTTTAATGATGATGTGCCGATGCCGTACAAGGATGAAGAATTTTTTGGAAATCCATCCAAACTCGATAGTGAATTTTTGGTGGGGCAGATATTTGAATCCAAAGCTAATCTCAAATCCAAGTTATTCGGATATGCCATGAAGAAAAACATACAATTGAAGGTTGGCCAAACCATACCAAGTTATTCGGATAAGCTCAGTATGTTATCATCATTCTCTCTAGAATGAACTACTGGCATGCCATGATGGAATAACCAGTCAATGTACATGTAATTCCTACATTTCAGTTCCGTAATTAATGTAACTAAACTTCTCATTTAACTTAAATTCTTATAAGACTTAACCATACATGTTGGGATCGAAAGGCCTACTCTCTTCAACTTGAATGTACGGCGCCCTGATATAAGCGGCATTCTTATGAGCCCAATCTATAAGCGTACCGTCCGAGTTAACGTCGAAGCCACGCTTAAATTTTCTAAGCATTACAAGATCATCCCACATTAGAGGATTCGGCGGTGGCACCGTCTGAAATAATTCAAATTGCCTAATAACCCTATCAGGACTATGAAAGTCTACCATCCAGAAATGGGTGCAAAAGCAGCGCTTAAGCCACATGAACCGGAATAATCCCACATGATGAGGTATATCCAAGTGATACGCCTGGTACGACTGCCAATTTACCACCTCTTGAGTTAGTTCAGAGAATTGTCTTCTATATTATGATGTACCTAAGTTGTAAATGTACAAGGGTTAGATATTTGGAAACTTAGTATTTAAAAATATGAACTTTATTATTTAAATGTACCTGTATGAGGGTTCCCTTCGTTGTTTGGTCATTATCGTTGTTCGGTCTGGGCCAGCCTATAGCAAACCGAGTCCAAGACCACATCTGAAGTAGCAACAATGGACCATTAATTGACGCAGCCTTGGAGTGGCAAGCACGGGACAACTCTCGATACAGGTGGGCAAGCACGACGCCTTCCCAATTCATGGCGTGACTAGAATTCAAGTTACTCAATAACTGAAGGTACATTGCGGGGACTCCATTCCCACTCACATCTGGGAACATGATAAACCCCAACAGGTCCATGCAATATGCCCGAGTGAATTGATCAATTGTCTTATGGTCGTCGTCTGGGGTCAAAGCTCTTTCGAATTTTTTTCCCAACCATTTAAGCCAAAGATGATAACATGAGATTTCAATTTTTTCAGTGGGCTTACCCTCATCTTTCGTCACATAGCACCAAGGTTGTTCATCTAAATATGTCTACTCTATCTCTGGATCCCATCCTGAGCAATCCATAACCAAACTCGACCAGTCTGCATCGGTCTTTCCAGTTATGGGCCAACCAGTAAATATAAAAAATAGATGAAAATTGTCACAAATACTTGTTTAAATTTAAACTAATAATGAAAGTATTTTACCGTCAACGGGTAAGCCCCACAGACATGCCACATCTTCCAGCGTTACTGTGCACTCGTCCACCGGAAGATGAAAAGTACTTGTCTCCGGTCTCCATCTCTCAACAAGGGCAGTGATCAAGCCTGTATCAATCCGACAATCGTTGAGGTATACCATCTGGTACAGGCCTAACCTCGACAAAGTTTCTCCCATTTTGTGTTGATAAAGAACTTGGACTTGGTGAGAACCACCGCGCAGTTGAAAATTAGGCTGAACCAATAATTCAAGTAATCACTATATTAAATCCTAACTAACAAATTTTATTCTAAATTTCAAACATTTATAAAACAATCGAGATTAAACAATACTGTTGAGAAATAGAATAACCTCAGAAGATTCATCATCGGTGATTAAGGCAACAATTAGGCTAGCATGCAAAATACAGCTGTATAGCTGTAATTGGTACCTAGCCAATATTCAGTATGTAATTAGGCAAGAGATCAAGCAATCTCTTATTAAGGAAAACAGCCAACGGCTAATAGAATAGAATAGGCTATAAGAATACTTGTATAGCACTTGTAAATTCAGAATTCAATAATACGAAATTCTTTCTTTTCATCATATTCATCTCTCTCAAAATCCATTATGGTATCAGAGCAGGATTAATCCTGTACCAGCAACAAACCAAAATTCCGCAAAAATTCTCAATCAACAATTTCTCCAAAAACCATGTCTCAACAATCAGACAACACCAAACTAACCACAATAATACTCAATGGCAGCAATTATATCCCTTGGTCCAGATCTGTTACAATTGGTCTCGGTGGCAAAGGCAAATTAAACTTTGTCACTGGAACCAAACAAAAACCAAAAGCATCAAAACCCGATGAAGCAACTGCTGAAGAAACAGCAAAAATCGAAGAATGGGAGACGGCAGATCAGATGATCATGTCATGGCTACTGAGCACCATGGAGCCCAAAATTTCAAATGTTCTCATGTATTCCGACACATCAAAAGAAATTTGGGACAAGGCAAAAAGAAGGTATGGCCAGCAAAGGAATTTTGCACATATTTTTAGCCTCAAACAAGAACTTTCTCAAATCAAACAGAACGGTCAAAGCAACACCGAATTAGTAACTGAAATCATGTCTAAATGGGAAGAACTAAATGTGTATCTTCCACCAACAATAGACCCAAATGAAACCCAAAAAAGATCCGAACAGGATCTAATTTTTACATACCTGGGTGCACTCGACACCACCTATGAAGCAATCCGATCCCAAATCCTTGCCTCAGCCGAAATGCCCAAATTTGATGATGTGGTGGCAAGAATCCAACAAGAGGAATCTCGGCGGACCCTTATGAACCCTCAGCCATCAAACCACACCGAAAACCGAGCCTTTCGAGCACAGCCGTCTAACCCTAACCCGACGGCCAAGGCAAAGGGGACCACAGCCGGCGACTGGTGTGACCACTGTAAGCGCGCAGGGCACAACCGAGAAGCCTGCTGGGTCCTCCATCCGCATCTCAGGCCGTCTCGGAACAAGGGAGAGAGGGGCGGCGCTAGAAGAGGCGGAAATGAGCAAAGGTTCGGAGGTGCTAGCCAGGGGTCGGGAGCAATGAACCAAGGGTCGGGGTCGGATCCAACAAAGCAACCAGGGGCTCATTTAACCCAAGCCGAACCGACTAGTGACTCTATGGGATCTTCTGTGGCATCAACAACACAGATAACTCAGCTGCTGACTCAATTGAACAGTCTGTTACAACAACAGACAGCAGGTTTTGTACTATATAATTCGAATTTATCTTCTGTTAATAACAGTAGTCCAAAACTTGCAAATTTGGGGCATAATACTAGTAAATGGGTTATTGACTCCAGTGCTACTGATCATATGACATGGGACCAAAATAAACTAGAAAATATTGTACCAACTATAGAACCACAACATGTGCTTGTTGCAATGGAAATAAAGTCCAAATTAAAGGTTTGGGTACCACAAAATTTTTTTCAAAAAATGTAAAGAACATCTTGTATCTACCAAATTTTAATTCAAATCTTTTATCAATTAGCAAAATAACACAAGATTTGAATTGCAAAGTAATATTCTCACCACACAAAGTGATATTTCAGGACCAAGAATCAGGGAAGAAGATTGGTGAAGGTTTTTTAAAAAATGGGCTGTATTACCTTGAAGAACCCATAAATAAATGCCATGTGTCATTAAATCAAATAGACCGTGACAAATTACTGCATTGGAGATTTGGTCATCCTTCTGATCAAGTTTTAAATAAACTGTTTTGTTATAAACTAGATTCTAGAAATTGTGATGTTTGTAAGCTTGCAAAACAAACTAGATTACCTTTTCCCTTATCTACTAGTACATCAGAAACTAAATTTGATTTAATTCATTCTGACGTGTGGGGTCCTGCCCCGGTTGACTCTTATAATCATTTTAAATATTTTGTCACATTTATTGATGATTTCTCTCGTACTACTTGGGTTTATCTTTTAAAAGGAAAAAATGAAGTTTTTTCATGTTTCAAAGAATTCTTTAATTTTGTTGAAAATCAATATAATGCAAAAATTAAGATTTTTCGATCAGATAATGGGACAGAATTTGTAAACAAAAATTTTCTAGAGTTTTTTAGGTCCAAAGGAATCTTACACCAAACCACATGTATTAATACACCTGAACAAAATGGTGTTTCAGAAAGAAAAAATCGTCACCTCCTTGAAGTCACTAGATCACTCCTTTTTCAAAATAATGTCCCAAAAACATATTGGTCAGATGCAGTGTTAACCGCAACCTACCTTATAAATAGGTTACCAAGTGCAAGGTTAAAAAACATGAGTCCTTTAGAAATTCTCAAAGGTAGAAAAATTGACCTTGACCATATTCGAGTCTTCGGATGCACATGCTTTGTCCACATAAAAAGACATGACAAGTTAGACAAAAATTCTGTTAAAACTATATTTTTGGGATATTCTTCTGAAAAAAAGGGGTATAAGTGCTATGATCCGAAAAATTTCAAAGTTTATTTTTCAAGAGATGTGTCATTTTTTGAAAACACACCCTATTATCTAACAAATGAACAAATACCTTCACCAAGCCACCCAATTGTGGTACCTCCAAATAACTTTCTTTTTCCAGAAGAAACAAATGAAGGACAGGTTGTGAATGAACACCAACAAGGTGAAACAACAGCAATTCCTTCAGGGGGAGAAACAACAGCAATCCCTTCAGGGGGAGAAAATGAGGACAGTTCCTCAAGTGGAGAATCAACTCAAGAAGAAATTGCAGTGAGAAGATCCATACGACAAACGAGACCTCCAGTCAAGTTAAGAGATTATGTATCCCATCAGGTGATGTATCCAATTCAAGATTATATTTCTTATAAAAGGGTATCACCAGAATACCGGGCCTATTTAGGAAGCATAACAAATCAAACTGAACCAACTACTTTTGAGGAGGCAAGACAAAAACCAGTCTGGCATAAAGCTATGAAAGAAGAACTTCAAGCTTTGGAAAAAAATGATACATGGGATATTGTCTGCCTACCAAAAGGAAAATAACCTGTAGGGTGTAAATGGGTATACAAGATTAAGTACAATAGTGATGGTACGATTGAAAGGTATAAAGCTAGATTAGTGGCCAAAGGATTTACCCAGACCTATGGTATTGACTACCAAGAAACCTTTGCACCAGTAGCTAAAATGAGCACAGTTAGGATTCTGTTATCGGTAGCTACCAACTTAGGATGGAATTTGTTTCAAATGGATGTGAAAAATGCATTCCTTCAAGGAGTTCTGGAAGAAGAAGTCTACATGACTCTTCCTCCAGGTCATGATGCTACATTAGACGCATCACATGTATGTAAGCTAAAGAAGTCAATTTATGGTCTAAAACAGTCTCCAAGAGCATGGTATGCCAAACTAAGCTCTTCTCTAGTAAAAAATAATTTTATTAAAAGCACAGCTGATTCTTCTATGTTTATCAAACATAGACAGGACTCTACCACCATTATTCTTGTTTATGTAGATGACATTATCATTACAGGAAATGATAATGAAGAAATTAAAAATGTCAAACAATACTTGCAAAATGAATTTGATATTAAGGATCTCGGAAAACTCTCATATTTTCTTGGAATAGAAATAGCTCACTCTAACAAAGGCTTATTTCTATCTCAAATAAAATATGTACTTGACCTGTTAAAAGAAACTGGTAAACTAGGAGCCAAGCCAGCCAGTACCCCAATGGAAACAAATGTTAAACTGGGGTTAGAAGAGGGTGAACTACTATCTGACATAGGACAGTATCAAAGGCTGGTGGGAAAACTAATATACCTTACAGTTACCAGACCTGATATTGCATTTGCAGTTAGTATGGTAAGCCAATTTATGCATGCTCCGCGTACCAGTCACTTGAGTGCAATTGATAGAATACTTAGATACCTAAAATGCACTCCAGGTCAAGGAATTTGGATGAGAAAAAATGGTTCTAATGATGTGGTTGGTTTTTCTGATGCAGATTGGGCCGGGAGCTGTGACAGAAAATCAACCACTGGCTTTTGTACCTTTGTAGGTGGAAACTTGGTCACTTGGAAGAGCAAGAAGCAGAATGTTGTCGCTCGTTCAAGTGCAGAAGCATAATATCGAGCCATGGCATCCACAGCAAGTGAGCTTATCTGGATTAAACAATTACTCGGTGACATGAAGATTGAGCATACAAGAACCATGCAAATGTACTGCGACAATCAAGCCGCACGACATATTGCATCCAATCCGGTCTTCCATGAAAGAACAAAACATATAGAGGTGGACTGTCACTTTGTTAGAGAAAAAGTACAGTCGGGAGAAATAGAAACTCCGTTTGTCAGAAGCAAAGAGCAACTGGCGGATATTTTCACAAAGGCACTCGACAAGACAAGTCATCTAAACATACTTGTCAAGTTGGGTTCAATCAACTTATTTGAACCCCACTTGAGGGGGAGTGTTGAGAAATAGAATAACCTCAGAAGATTCATCATCGGTTATTAAGGCAACAATTAGGCTAGCATGCAAAATACAGCTGTATAGCTGTAATTGGTACCTAGCCAATATTCAGTATGTAATTAGGCAAGAGATCAAGCAATCTCTTATTAAGGAAAACAGCCAACGGCTAATAGAATAGAATAGGCTATAAGAATACTTGTATAGCACTTGTAAATTCAGAATTCAATAATACGAAATTCTTTCTTTTCATCATATTCATCTCTCTCAAAATCCATTAAATACTGATGATGAGGCATTCGATGATCTATGGTGCTGTGGATGCATTCGCAACAGGATCCGACTCTGCTGCTTTTCTAAACAGAAAAGCAGCCTCCTCATTTTCTTCAATCTTAACCATTCAATTTTATCCCATGGCTTGGATTGATTCTTCTATTATAATAATATATCTTTGGTCTGCCCAGCCTGCCCACATGAAGCTCTTCTTCTCTCAGATGCGAACGCGTCTTGCCCTTTTTTGTGAGATTCACGATCATGCGCAATCACGTCTTGCTTTTCCCGGTGAGATCGCACCTTCGCTCCTTTTCTGGTGATTTTCCCTTCAATTCTCTTTCTTCCTCCTCTCTGTCTCTATTTTTCAAATTACTTAAGCAGGAGAAAAAAAATTCTCATTCTTTTCCTCTACTTTTCAGATTTCTTCTTTCTTCTTACTCTATTAATTTAAAGTTCTCTCATGTCTTCTTGCCTATAAACAATCATAAGCCTTTTCTTTATAAAATGGAGGTTCTTGATGAGATAGAATCTGTTGGTACTATTGATTCAACTCCTCATGTTGGTATGGAATTTGATACATTGGACGAAGCATGGAATTTTTGGGTTACTTATGGAGGAAAGATAGGCTTTAACTCTCTTTTGATAGATGTTGGTGATTGTAGAGTATTATGCAATATCCAAGCTAGTTTAAGTACTAAGTGCATTTTGGCTAAATTGGTACTGTATCAAATACAATTAGGTGTAATATTTCCTAGTTTTGTGCATTTGATTTTCTCTTTTTAAATAGTTAAAGAAATTTTTAGTGTTGTACCAACAGTTTCAAGTTTTATTATACCAGCAGTGGTACTGTACCAGCAGTGAAACTAAGTTTGACCCTATATGACCAGTCCACTGGTTCTGTTAAGGATGTAAGATGTATGCTTTAAGTTATTTTGTATTTGTAAGATGTTTGCCTTTTTTGGACATGGCTTTGTATAGATAAACTTTTAGGGTCTAAATTATAAAGATGTTGTTCTGGTGATATTTTGAGTTATTAACAATTGTGCAATTCTTGTAACTTTGATATTGATTAACTTAAGCAATTTACTTTTACTCGTTAATTTATCCATTGACGTACTTTTCTTGTTTTCTGTTAATGGTATACAATTACATGTTTGCAAAAAAAACATGCACTCACAAAACAATCACAAAAAAAAACTGCATTGCATTACTATCCAAGAAATGTCTATTACAACAACAACAAAAAACTATTACATATGGCAAAGATCAATCTCCAATATACCCTCATCAAATCTAAACAAAGAACAATATCCAAAAATACCCTCAACAAACTATAATATAACACACCAACAATATAATCATCAAAACTAAAAGTCCTCTCATATATCTTCGAAGAACTCCACAAACTGAATAGGAAACATAAATGCTCTCAGCTCCAATGTATAAAGGATCAACCTCTTATCATCTTCATAAATATAAACTGTCTATATTTTTAAGATACAGTGAGATTTGGAATACTCACTTGAAATAGAAAAGAGATTGAAAATGAATCTTGTATTTTTCCTTGATTAATATTTGATACAGATGCCAGTATATATTGGTAGCATTTACAACTATACAATCAGCCTTAACTAACTCCTAACTAATTCTGTTACAATCCTAATAATGTAATTCAATTGACTTGTTCACTCTATCCAATAATATTCTTTCCATCAACTCATACCTCCTGCAAATAATTATGAAACATATTAGATTTCAACACACTAATTACATAGATAAAAGCTAGATATATGTCTGAAATTGAATTTTTGCAAGATACAGGTATTGAAGTGCACTTTGTGAGAATAAATGTGTGGTGCTATAAGTGCACAACCATATAATATCAATATCAGTAGTCAGGTAAATTTTGGATAAACCAGTTTATTATAAGAAATAACTATTTAATAACTACTTTACAAGATTACTTGGGTGCTTTGCTGGGTACTTTAACATGCCTATTTGATATCATAGTGAGTTTTTAGCTACCGTTCAGGACTAATATAAAGTTTGAGAAAGTCATTGCATCTGTTTATAATCAAGCCTTAAAAAAGAGACATACGAAATTCCTTGCTGTTCCTACAAATCATCGCTACTAAACCAGACGAAATAGTGGGTATAAAGTAAATTGCCCAATGTTTCCAAATTAGTCCAACTTTGTAAAATTCTTAGAAGCTCTGCTCAATTATAATATTCCCGGCAAATGGCAGCACTTGATTGGAAAATTAAGTAGTCCCAAATAAAAGCAAAAGAAAAATCAAATTTCCTAATAACGCAAGAGGAAATAGACTGACCTCCTTTTTATTATGCTCGTTTACGGTGAAACGATTGAGTTGTTCGATCTCGAACCTATTTCCCCTCTCTTTGAGCTGACGATGATCAAATTGAGGTGGAGGAGAGAGAGTTACGAAAAGAGCACCAGCGGTGGGATCGAGGAGGGAGAGAGCAGAGCACAGCCGGTGAGGTCAAGGAGTGCGACAACCGGTGGGGTTGAGGAGGGCCATGGTGCGGTTCTTCGTTTCTCTTTTGTTTTTAACGCATGAAAAAAAAAAATTAGGAAGATGGAGAGACGAGAAGAGATATGGAGTTGCTTTATTATTAGGGCAGACCAAAGATATATTATTATAGTAGAAGAATCAATCCAAGCTATGGGATAAAATTGAATGGTTAAGATTGAAGAAAAGGAGGAGGCTGCTTTTCTAAAAAAAAAACAGCAGAGTCGGATCCTTCGCAACAACCGTTGTTCATCATCCATTAAATCTTAATTAACTCCTACACTTAAAAAATTAAATCCTAAGTCAATAAATAATAAACCTACTCTAAATAAATATTTTACTTACCATCAATAAAAAAAATAAACCTACATTTATTTATAAACTAAATTTTCGCTACATTCAATTATTTATTAATAACCTTAATTATTTAGCAAGGCTCACAGAAAATATTTACTCTACAGTAGCGTAAATTGTTGTATAAATAAACAAAAATTTATACTAAACAATGCATGAGACCTAAAATATTTACCATGTTCGCCACTGTAAATTTACACTAAAATATTTACTGTAGCGTAAATTGTTGTATTGAACGAGAAATATTTACGCTACAGTAACAAACAAGAATTTACACTAAAAAAACTGTATTTACAAAACCCTAGCTAAATTAGACTACAAATCAATATGTATACTACAAAAAAAACTAAATTTACATTACAAATTAATTTAGTAATTCGGAATAATTAAAAAATAAAATAAAATTATCTAACGAAATTTGTAGATCTGATACTTTTCTGAATCTACTATACAACTCTATGTAATCTGAATTGAAAACAAAAGATTGTAGAGGGTGAAAAAAGAAATTTACAAGCCTAAGCCTTGGCTTGTTGAAGCAACGGAAAAAAAAAAATAGAGAGAGATGGTATCCGAGATTTTTATTTTTACCCAAAAAAATATATATTTTAATATAATTAACCAAGTTTTTGAAAAAATTAAATTTTTACCCAAACCGTAAATATTATTTACGGTTTGAATTTTTTTTTTTTTGAGAGAAAAATAGCTAAAATGCTGAAATGAAATATAACACAAAAAAATCGAATTGTTTTTTAAAATATTTGTTAGAAAATACGCTACGAATAGAGCCGATTTTGTGCTAAAATACGGTAAATTACAATAATTATGCTAAAATACGGTAAATTTACTAAAATGCTGAAATTACAATAATTATGTAGAATTATGCTAAAATACGGTAAATTACGCTAAATTACGTATGAATTGGGCCGATTTTGTGGCATCTTTCATAAATTTACTAAAAGGAGCGTAACTTTTGATCCGTCCGTCGGATCGGGCTGAAATTTTGACAGGAACTCCACAACCCAAAACCGGATCCGAAACCAATCTATGATTCGTTTCGCCCATTTGCGGGCTCAGATTCGCGATCCGAGTCTTCCTTCATGGACTTTTGAACCTTTCTTTATAATTTTAGAGTTTTTAGGGTCTTTGATGTATCTTTTATATATATTTTCTGTTTTAGGGTTTGTATTTAAACAGACGTCATGTCTTTTGGCATAATTATTGTAATTTACCGTATTTTAGCACAAAATCGGCTCTATTCGTAGCGTATTTTCTAACAAATATTTTAAAAAACAATTCGATTTTTTTGTGTTATATTTCATTTCAGCATTTTAGCTATTTTTCTCTTTAAAAAAAAAAAAAAAAAAAAAAGAGTTTCAAACCGTAAATATTATTTACGGTTTGGGTAAAAATTTAATTTTTTCAAAAACTTGGTTAAATATATTAATTTTTTTTTTTTTTGGGTAAAAATAAAAATCTCGGGGGACATGAAAACAAAATGATTAAATAATTAAAGTGGAAATCTAAATTGGGGTCCGGTATCATTTCTTACCAAACTGAGATTGGGATCCAGTTTCTAATGGAATCAGAGTAGGTCCGATGCCCATCGGACCTACCTTGGTTCGATGGGTGTGATGACCATTCGATCTGCATCAAGATTCGTGTACTCTGCATCAAAATCCGTACAAGTCTTATCAATTTCTGTGCACATAGATCTTGATGCTAATTGTACGGTCCTAGAGCTAATTGAACCTAAATGTAGGTCCGATGCCCATCGGACCTACTCCTATCTCGTTTCTAATTCCACAAAACCGAGCTCCACATCTGGTTTTTATTTTTTTAATTTTCTGTGGCCATGGCAAGAGGGAATAGACTCAAATGAGTTCAAATTTGATACCGAATACCGTATTTGGTTTTAAATTTGCATACCGAGCCACCTTTCCGGTGAAGATGGTTTTTGTAAAAAAAATTATAATCATGTTGGTTCCGTAAATTTTGAAAATTTAGTGATGTTTTTTAAAAAAAAATCGGCAACCACAGCTCTGAACCCTGTCCGTAATAGATTTTGAGCTATTTTTATTTTGGGCTGCAAAACGGCGGACTTCCCTATCACTTATTGGGCCTGCCACTTTCTAATAGATTCCTCGTCAGAACTAACTATCAAACTTTATCAGACAAACTTCCAAACAGGCCGAGTAGCTGGAATTTTTTTTATAAACCATTATTAAAAAAAAAATTTACAAAACCAACATGATTATTTTTTTTTTTTTTACAAAAAACATTTCGGTCTGAATTTTTTTTTTTTTCCAGACCGAAATGCCATTTCGGTCCGATCTCCTTTATGGATTTTTTGCAACGGCTCATATGAAAACTTGTAAAAAAGTGCCACAGAAAATTCAAAAATGGAACCGGACCGAAATGCCAGGTTCCAAAAAAAAAAAAAAATTCGGAACCAAAATAGCATTTCGGTTCTTGTAGTTTTTGTAAAAAAAATAATCATGTTGATTTTCTAAAAATCAATTTTTCAATTACAGTTTATAAAAAAAAAATTCGAGTAGCTGAGAATCGGAGCGGTTCGATGGGTGGGTATAGATTTTAACGGCAACATTTTGGCTCACGTAGCGTTGTGGTGAGAGAAAGACTTTATTTAGACCGTAAGAGCATCTACATCCCTGAAACTCTTAGAGTTTCTAATCTGATGCGGCAGTTGCTAAACCAGTTTCAGGGATGTAGATGAATTTCTTATTTAGCAACTTTGCTCAATAATTTCTTAATAAGAAATCGTTTATAAACTGTGACGTGGCGAAATGATTCGCTGAGATTTCTTTCTCTTGCAGATATATCTTAATAAGAAATTTTATAAGCTGTGACGTGGCAATTAGAAACTCTAATTTTAGTTTCAGGGATGTGGAGGCTTAAAAATTAAGAGAGGTTTAATTTCTAAAAAACAGTTAACAGTTATTTAGAAACTCTAATAGTTTCAGGGATGCAGATGCTCTAATGTCCTTCTTCAATAAGGAAAACTAATAAAAATGCTATTTAAATCTTTAAAATTATTGAAGTTATGGGTAATGAGACTCACTGAGCATTAATTGCTTTTCATATATTTAGAACTTGAGGAGGGATCCACTTACAATATTTGTAAGTTACAACATCTTATAACAATTCAGTTTTGTGATTTTAAAAGTTCAAACAGTCGATCCAAACAGTTCAACATGATCTCTATATTAAAATGTGCTTGGAGATCAAATTTTACATTTTTATGAATTTTTTTAATTTATTAAGTATTTTATAAAACTGATGTTTTTAGACAATTCTGGACTACTGAAAAACAACAGTTTTGTAAAATACTTAATAAATAGTAAAATAATTCAAAAAATGTAAAATTTGATCTCCAAGCACATTTTAATATAGATATCATGTTGAACGGTTTGAATCGACTGTTTAGACTTTGAAAATCACAAAATCAAATTATTGTAAGATGTTGTAAGTGGATCGCTCCTCTTAGAACTTTTCATATGTAAATTCATTCCAAGTTTCACCGGTTATGCTTATGTGCTCTGTAGACGTCTATCCAAGAAAAAAAAAGGTATCTTTTGATTGTTACTTAGTTGCTTAGGGTATAATCTGATATGCAAAAAAAGAAAAAGGATGACGGATATAGTGAAATTCAGCATTTTTATGTGTACGACGTATAAATCAATTAATGAATTAATTGAGTATAAAAATAGAGTAGGTCAAAATTAGGAGTGTCAATGATACCTTTTTAATCATTTACCCGATTCGTATCGTATTCGATAAGGCGGGTATGGGTAAGATTTATTTTCGTTAGCTTATTGAGTAAGGGTATGAGTGAGATTATTTCGTCCCCATTGATGACGCCAAAACATATAGCGAAAATCACTGTCTTTTATTCCGGAAAACATATAGCGAATGCAAAGTAGTTATATTCCCAATTTATTTACCGCAAACGTGTTTTTGAGTTATTTTGGTAGGTTTTGGAGAAAGTTACGTATTTAGACAAAAAACATAGCAAAAATGTCATATTTAAGCGATTTCTGAAAAATGCGTTAAAATGAGACATTACATGGAGCATGCAACACCTCACACGAAGTGCACAACATGCGAAATAGTGAAAATACAAGAAAATCCACTAAATTAGAAGACTCTGCGGCCTCCTCCATGCCGCATGCGGCATACACAGAGGCCGCACGATCCGTGGACTGTCTTAAATTGGGCTTTTCTGATTGGCCTTCTAGAAGCTACACTTTCCTGATGGGCATTCTAGAAGAACACTTTTCTGAAGAGTCACGGTATTTTTAGACAATTCTTGATAGATCATGCGTGGACCTCACGATCCCCACTACTTCCACTAGTGCTTAGGAATGTTATAAATTTCCCTCTTGTAATAGGATTTGGTGTGCGTGTTTAATTGTGTCAAGTCCAGAATTGTAGCTAGCAATCCTCATTGTTAGATTAGGTTTGAGAGTTACTTAGAGAGAGAATGATAGCCATTGTAAGCCAAGCAAGAGATAATACGTCATCTAAGGAGACAGAGGTTCTTCCATCTTCAATTGGATTGTAATTTATGTTCTCTTTATTTTATTTCTTTTATTTTTTCATTGCCATGAGAAGCTAAACTTCTCATCTCTAGGGTGAGGGTTGTACTTGAATTCTTAATTATGTTATGATATTTGTTTATGTTTTATTTTGCGTTATGATTTGAATTTCTTTTGCACTTTAACCTTTTTATACGTCCTTACATATATAGTTATGTCTACTATATGTCAATGATCATCCACATACCAATAGGTGCTTAGTCAACGCATTCTTGTGTGAGAAGGATAATGCATGTAAGTACTAACTTCGGCTAACGAGACTTGGTAGCGGTTCAAAGACTAGTGTTAGAACCCAGTGGGCTCTCTTGGCAGGATAATATAAAAAATATCTTAGTTTAGGTTTTAGTTCCTCTGCAAACAGACCAAACTTAGTTGGAACAACAATAGAAAACGCTAGTGGAATTAAAAATTAAAAAATCGGGGGCCAATATAAATTTGTAGGTAATCAAAGAAATATAACTAATAAATTAAGTGAAAAATCAATAGAACTTTGTTTGAAACTGAACTTCAGAACTCTCAAATACCAAACCTATTGAATCGAGTAAAAAAAATATGATAAATGATTTCTCTTTATTGAATCGAGTAAAAAAATTATGATAAATGATTTCTCTCGTCTGGAAAAAAATTGTTCCAATTTTGTGGGTTTTTTTTTGCATGAAAAATAAGAACCCATGGTGAGTTGTGAAGTAAAACGTTGTTTTACTTCACGCTCATATTCCATTTTGAAAATCTAAACAACCGATCTGAACCGCTCAACATGTTCTCCATATTGAAATGTGCTTGGAAACCAAATTTTACATTTTTTGGAATCTTTTTACTATTTATTAAGCCACTTTGAAAATCGCAAATCCGGGTGAACAGTATAAAACAGTAAAAAATTCTGGACCATTCGATCAGCGATTTTCAAAGTGGCTTAATAAATGGTAAAAAAATTCCAAAAAATATAAAATCTGGTCTCCAAGCACATTTCAATATGGAGAACATGTTGAGCTGTTCGGATCGATTGTTTAGATTTTCAAAATAAAAATATGAGTGTGAAGTAAAAATAACATCTTACTTCGCAACTCACCATAGCCCAGCTCTATATATATATATATATATATATCTCTATATATATAGAGGTTGGCTAAGATCAAAGTGGTATGATCAAGGCTTTGGTGCTACCAATTAGTTTTTGCAATTTTAAAGTTCAAATAGTCGATCTAAAGTGCTTAATGTGTTCTCCATCTTATTAATTTTAGTTCTCATAAATAATTCCATCTTATTAATTTTCTACATTGTTCCATCCATTCATTCATCTGTTGAAAAAAAAATTTATCTTATTTCGACAAATTAATTTTTTAATTTCTAAAAGTTAAACATTTTGCCTCGGAAGCTCCAGAACCTCCTTGTCCGTTACCATCTTGGAACACAGAATGCTTGAAAAACCAACACAACTGAAAAGAGAGAGGAGCAACGAGCAACGAGCAAAATAAAAATAAAGGTATCGGAGATTTAGGAAAAGGAAAAAGAAAAAAAGAAGATGGCGGCCGGTGAAGCTTTGAGAAGAGGATTGGGGGAGGAGGTGCAGCGGTGGGCAGCGATGAAACGAATCGGAGTGACCCTGAGGTACATGACGGAGTTTGGTTCCAGGTGCAAGCAGAAAAATCTGTTGATCTCAGCGCAGTTTCTTCACAAACAGTTGCCGATCAGGCTTGCCAGAAGAGTCATAGAATTAGAGAGATTACCCTTTGGCTTGTCTCAGAAGCATCCTGTTCTTAAGGTATTTTTTTCTTCTTTCCGCTTCTTTTGTTTATTTTTTTATACTGGTACGCGGGGAGGGAGACAGAGGCAAATTGTTCATGCAATAAATTGGATTCTAGTAAGGCTAATTCTTTTGAATGCAGAATTTCTAATAGAGTTGTTTTATTCCATGTCAGCAGGAGCTAATATACGCTGTTTAATGTTTATTTATTTGACTATGATGGCATATTCAAATTGGTAAAAATCAGAACGTTATGGTCATAATTCTGCACAAAATCACAACTTCTGGGATAAAGCCTGAAATTGGTGATAATTAGGGGCTATTTCTCTAATGCTTTTCTTTTTCTTCGATATGGTAGGTGAGAGATTGGTACCTAGAGTCGTTTCGGGACCTGAGATCCTTCAAAGAAATAAAAACAGTGGAGGATGAGGTGGCATTTACGCAACAAATAAAAGCCATTAAGAGGAAGCACAACAATGTGGTCCCCACCTTGGCACTCGGTGTTCAGCAACTGAAGAAGGAATTGGACCCCAAGTTTTTTTCTTCTGATTTGGAGGAAATAAACGAGTTCCTCGATCGGTTCTACCTCTCACGCATTGGCATCCGAATGTTAATAGGTCAGTTCGTGGATTCATACCAGTGCACCTAAATTGAATCTCATAAATATGGATATTTTCATGCCTTATTTTGTATTCTTGGTTTAAAATGGCATGGGAAAAGGTTCAGGCTCAGTAAGTCAGTTTGGTATCTTATTTTTATTTTATTTTTTATTTTTGCGAAGGAATAGAAGAAATTTGCCTGCCATATATACGTAAAATTTGAAAAACAAATTTACCCTTCTTTGAGAACATGAGTAATATTAATTGGAACGTTTAAATTATCTATAGTCTTGAACCTAAGGTCTGGTTGGTTATTCATAATTCAATCTCATCTTCTGGAAGTATGTGTTAACAAGATGCTAAGTTTTACTGATAATGAAATTCATTGTTATTGTTTCTGATGCATAGCATTATTTTCCATTGTATTATAGATCTGGGAATCAATAGAATAATAGGTTGCATGCTTTCTATGTAGGTACTCAGCCTTATATTATTTCAATCTTTTGTGCATCTTTCTATTGTTAATACAGTTTTAAATGAAGGAGATGTAAGAGTGGCAAAAACAAGGTTTATACTACAGTAAAGTTTTCCTTGGAACCTTGGAAAATTTGGGAATATTGGCTATACTCATTTTGAATTTTTATTATAATTTTTTTCTCAATTTCAAAATAAAACATAAATGCGTACCTACTTCACAACGCATAACCATTCTTGGGCTTATCATCAATTATCATATGCCTTTTTGGATGGTATCGCTTATTTCAGGATTTTACATGGGTACTTTTAAAAATGACCTATCTGATATGAGCATCCAATAATTTTGTTTAGGAAATTGGCCTTTCTGAGTTGGCAATATGTAAGCATAATGCTAAAAGAACCTATATATTTATTTGTCCTTTGTGATATTTAAGTGCCCTGTAGTATTACAACTTGTTACCATGTAAACAAATTCTTATTGGCACCTTTGTAGGAAAGAGCTCAGTTTGCAATTATTTTTTCATCTATCTTATTTTGGTCAAGTGCGTGTAGGAAGTGCCAAACCCTTTCTTTTTTTTATCAGAAAGGACAAGTGCAAACTAGGCATAAATTTTCTCTGAAGTACAATTGGCTTTGCAAAACCAAAATATTATGCCATCAATCCCTATGAAGAGGTAGTTGTGCAATTCATTTTCATTTATGTTTAATCCAAATCAACCACAATTATACTAAACTTCAACCAGCCTTTTCTTAATCCTTGATTACCTCGACCAATTTGCTCTTCACGTAGGCACTAACTAACCAAAAGAGGGATTTCAGAGAAGAGAGATTCTCTTTCACTTTTTGATCTAATTTAATTTCTAAATTGGTGTGCCAGATTTCAGAGACAGTAATGCTTTTGTATACATAATTGACTAATAAACATTCAAATTTCAAAATTTAGGGCAACATGTGGCATTGCACGATTCAGACCCAGAACCGGGCTGCATCGGCCTGATAAATACAAAACTATCTCCAGTGCAAGTAGCACGAGTAGCTAGTGAGGATGCTCGCAGTATTTGCATGCGCGAGTATGGATCTGCACCTGAAGTTAGCATATATGGTGACCCCGGCTTCACTTTCCCGTGAGCATCTTTATGTAGTATAACTCGGACTTCCGCAACAATAGTACAGAGACAACTGCAATTTTGCAACCAATTAATCAAACGGTCTGGAAATTTATAGCCCGGAGAGCTGAGTCTTGACCTTAATTGGTAATCAGAAAAAGATTTTCAAAGTATTTCAAGTCCAACAATTTTATTGCTCTTTTCTTTGTTATTTATTTATTTATTTTGACTTGAATCCCTTAGACCTAAGAATGTTTACCAGTCTATAGGTACTTAATTTTAGTTGTAGAATTATTTGGAATTGCATATGCCAAAAGGCCCATGAAATACAATATAGGTAGAAAAAAAAAGTGACAATGACGAAGTACCAAATCCTGCTGAAAAAAGCAATATGAAAGGCATGGCAGGTCAACTATATTTAAGATATCTGAGATTAAAATGGTAATATGTTGTCTGACTCTACAGTGGTCCAAACAAAAAGCTCACTCGAAGCAACGTAGACACAGTCAAAAAATCATTTCCTGATCAAATATGTGGGACTTGTTAAAAATACCAATCTTACTATGCTGGGCTTCTTAATACCAGAAAGGATGGCTCTTGGAAATTCATGACCATGCCTCATATATATTTACAGATTAAAAAATATAAACAAGTTCAATATCGTTTTATCAAAGAAACATTATTAATTTATAGTGCTGGCTGAATAGAGAAAACATGAACTTTTTTTTTTTCTTTAATTTGATGAACTTGTTGATAAATAAAGTTTCCAATTGGTGTGATGCAGGTATGTCGCACCACATTTGCATCTAATGATATTTGAGTTGGTAAAGAACTCCCTTAGGGCAGTTCAAGAGAGGTGCATGGACTCTGACAAAGACGCCCCACCAATCAGAATCATTGTTGCAGATGGACTTGAGGATGTTACCATCAAGGTGTGTCCTCCTTCCCACTCTCCACTATGCACTCATTCAAAATACACACACCCCAATCAACAACCCACCCACTTACACACACATCCCCAAGTGTTGGTACGAACTAGTATACATGTGTACCAACAACTCCCCTTATGCTACTCATACTGTTTAACATGCCCTATATTGTTTAATTTTTTTACTTTTGTCTTGTTGGAATTAGGTTACACATTTATGGGTAACTTGAGGTTAATTTTGGTCAATATGTAGGAAAGCAGATTTGTGGTTTCAACAAGGCTGAACTGGGTGTGATTGATCACTAATTTAGTCTCACAGTTGGAAGCTTAATTTTCTTTTTAAGAAAAATAGGGAAATAATCTCACAAATTGTGAACTAATACCATTATGGAATGCTTGCATTTCCAGATATCAGATGAAGGAGGTGGAATTCCGAGAAGTGGACTTACTAAGATGTTCACTTACTTGTACAGCACTGCAAGAAACCCACTTGACGAAGATTACCTAGTTGCAGATCCCGAAGGTGCAGTAAATATGGCTGGGTATGGTTATGGCCTCCCTATAAGCCGACTTTATGCAAGATACTTCGGTGGTGATCTCCAAATTATATCTATGGAAGGATATGGTATTTCAAACTCAACTTTATTATTATTTTTATTTTTTATGGTTGAACTGGTATTACATACAAATTGCTCGAGTCAACTGAGTTGTGCATATGTACCATGTGTACTTGGCAATGGATTCTCTGTTTCCAATCTTTATTAGTTTTTGCGTGCTTAATTAAAAAAATTTAGGTCAAACCAATGCAAACTTGGGTCTCTGTGAAGGCCTAATTGAAAACTGGTGGGATTTGACTGGGAAAACTTAATATAGTATATTTCATGTTTAATGAACTTTAACTTGGGGAACTTTGATAGTATACATATTTCATGTTTAGTGGGTTTACATGGGTAAAAGTTTCTAATTTTTCAAAACCTGAAATCAATTATGTTTCAAGAGTTTAAAATCCCAATTGAATCATAAATGTGCGATAATAAGCCTTCTTCATTTGGCAAAGAAAATTGTAGCATTTTTTTTTTTGTAGTAGGCAAAATACCTATGATAAAATATTATTAAACAAACAATAAGAAGTTTACAAGAAGAAAAGAAAAAGAAAAAGGCATACAACCACCAAAATAAAACGAAGAGAAAAATGAGAAGAAGAAAAGTCAAAACAAGACAGCCATGATGTTATAATAATACTTGTTGCCCCAAAATAAAGTTGCAGTCTTGATCTTCTCTTAATTTCTTAATTGCACCTCCAATGTTGTCAAAATGTAATTTATTTTAATTCAATTGACTTTTTTTTTTTTCTCTTGCCTTTTGTTCTTTTCTTTGTAGGTACAGATGCTTACCTACATTTGTCTCGACTTGGAGATTCAGAAGAACCCTTGCCATGATTCGAAAATCTGTTCTTTAGTTTGTTTTGTACTATTTTGCTAAATTTATTGGAAAATAGAGGGAGAAAGGCATAATAAAAGTCTTGCACAGTAAATTCTCGCAAACCAGCCCCTTGCAACAATCTAAATTAGCGAAAAAGTAAATTTCAAATACGAGGACAGTAGGCGCAGAGAGAAAATATTGTGAATTTCGTTTAAGAGGGAAGAACAAGCGCCAAAAAGCTCCCTCTTTCTTTCATTTATCCATCTCTAGGATTAAAAATGTGCGAACAAATAAGAACAGATTCTCATGTGACCTACACTTGTAACTAACTGGTATTTTCATGTCCTGATCTGTATTATGTTTCCTCCATCTGAATTACATTTGCTTTTATAATCTTTCACCCATGATCGAGGATTCGAGCCCAGGGGTGTAAACGGATCGGATATTATCCGGATCTGAATCTGGAAAATAGCGGATTCGGATATTCGGATACAGATATTTTCGGATACGGATACGGATACGGTTTCGAATATGAAACCGGATACGATAATTATCCGTATCCGCATTTCCTTTATTTCGGATATCCGAATATTTTTTAAATGATCCCAGTGGCCTTATTGGATATCCGGATTTTAAAAAAACCCTTTGCTTCGCCACTGTTTAAATGATCCTAGTCGCCACTGTTAAAAAAACCCTTTGCTTCGCCAATCGCCAGTCGCCACTGTTATCCGAATTTTCATTTCGCCTTTGTCCTCTTTCGATCTTCTCTCTATCCCCTTACAAAACCCTATCTAGCGAAGAGAGTGAGAGGCGGAGAGGAGGAGCCGCGGAGAGAGCGAGACGAGGCGGAGTCGCGGAGAGAGCGAGACGAGCAAGGCGGAGAAAGCTTTCTGTTTTTTGGTGCACTTGGTAAGTTTTCTGTTTTTTTTTGTATTTTGATAGTATTTGTGAAATGCATAAAAACAACATGGAAACAATCCGCTAAGTTAAGCCCTAATTCAACTTGATATTTCTGTCTTAGGCTTAGTTTTTGTTATCTTTTCCTATTCGCAACTTTTTCACATAGCAAACGAACTGTTTGATGAAATACCTGACAGAAGTCAGATGTCCTTGTCTTTCATGGCTTGTGGCCTTCGATCTAATGATATACTAATAAAGTATTAAATTTGGAAAATAGCACTATTGTCCTTGTCATCCTTGTTGTCACTGATATAAACCCGAATAAGAATATACTCAGTATCTTAAACAGTCTCATCATATGCAAAATATTATTGAGATAGTGAAGATAAGTGAATCCTCCTGAACGTTGAAAATATTTAACTACAATTTTAATTTTGTCTTTGCCAAATTCTAGTAAGATGAGAATTCTCTAACTAACCAGAAATATATTAAATAATTAAAACTCTACTTTACTGTTTATTATTGGAATACATTGCCCATAAGCCTCTGCTTACTTCTTGGGAAACATTTTAGGAATATCATCCTTATAAACACAAGACAGATACAGGTACTTTGCAAAAAAAATTTTCTGCAAAAAATGAGGATCTAAGTATTTGTACTTTGCAATTGATTACAGAGGTAATTTCTATAATGTACAATAGTATTCATTTTTAATTATCCGAATTATAGTGATATCCGTATCCGTATCCGTCCAAAATCTGATCCGTATCAGTATCGTATCTGAGACTATCCATATCCGTATCCGTATCCAAAAAATTATAACAAATACAGATACGGTATGACCACTATCCGATCCGTATCCGACCATTTACACCCCTATTCGAGCCACATCCTTCCTTCAAGCAAGTCCCTTTGAAAACTAAATATTCTTTTTTCTTATCTCCTTTATTTGTTCGACCTATCATACACTTTGTATTAAAAATTGAATTGATAAAATGAAGATATCAATTTTAATTCTCCAACAAATATAACAACACAAAGCACGAGTGAACGAGAGCAAATGAGTAGAGCGAGCCATATCTAGAGGTAAGGCTGTAAACGAGCTGGCTCGGGCCGAGCTGGGCCCTAACTCAGCTCGTTAATTCTGAACCGAGCTTTTACTGAGCCAGCTGGACCTAGGGCATCCGAGCTAAAACCTCAGCTCGAACTCATGACGAGCCAGACCGAGCTGGCTCGCTGGGTCTGGCTGGATCTTGTTTTAACCGAGCTGGACAGTATAAAATGCACACAAATTCATACAAATTTACAAATTGATGCCCAGTGCAACCTAGCCGAGCTAGTGGCGAGCTGACTCGTTAACAGCTCGGTCCAGTAATGAGCGAGCTGTTAGCGAGCGAGTCAGATGCGAGTCGCGATCGAGCCACGAGCCACGAGCTTTTTTGACACCCCTATCTAGAGGCCTTGATTAATGTTTGGAGCATCTAATGGGTGCATGTCATGTGACATTGTAAATTTGAATCCGTTAGTTAAATAGATATGTAAACATCTTATAGATTAGAGGGTATAGAATTGATCACGGCAACATTTTCCTAATTTAGATACAACAATTGATTCATGTGCTCCAAGATTTAATGTCTCTAGCACAGCACAGGTAAATTAATCAATTGACTTTTGAATGCATTTTGCTGTCATGTTTCCATGAACTCGAGCTTTAGAGATTGTGCTGGAATGGAAAAAATTGGACAAGTAATCTAATGTTCCGTCAAGTTTCACCAATTCTTCATTTTGGTCGACCTAACGAAACTCAATCATGTGCCAATTGAAACTACAGAGAGTCTGCTTTGAGATTCGTGCCAGGTTCGAATTTACCACTTGCACCCAGTGGCGGACCCATAAAGACTCAAGGGTAGGCACAAATTAAATTTTTTTTTTAGACCTAGTATATTTTTATTCCTGTGCCTACTTATGGTCCAATACTGTGCCTACCTCTGGCCCAGAATAACAGATCTGCTGCTCTAATTAATTCATTGGTCCAGTCCGCTGCTTTGACTAATTCATTGTGCCTACCCCTGATCAAATTTCTAGGTCCGCCCCTGCTTGCACCTCGACCTGGGGTGATACGGATTCGTCGCACCGACACACCAAGAGGATGCGAACATCTCAAACTTGTGAGTGTTTTGTTTGAAAAATCTCAACCGTTCAAATACGTAGGGAATTTTTTATTCATAGAAATTAATAAAAAAATAGAGAGGGATGTACAAAGAGTACTATAGTTGTTAGATTGATAGAAAGATCGCATTCAATATTCCTGATTCAAAAATTTGTATCGGATTCAATGATACTGATCCAATCTATTATTTTTTTTGTTTCAGTTTTCACATAGTCGCATGAAAATAGCCATAGAAGATCTGAAATAGGTCCAAAGTTTGTACTTTCAATGTTTAGGTTCTCTCTCCTCTTTTATACGTGCCTCTTCTTTTGTATGCGACAAAGAAACTAAAGACGAATTTATATGGCGATTTCTATACAAGCTTATGTGTTGCTGAGGCGAAATACAAAAGAAAATTGGATTGGTAGCATTGAATCCGATCCAAAACTTTAGATCGGAAACATTGACTCCAATCTTTCTATTGATGCAAGAAAATTTATACTTTTTTCTATTTTTCTCTCTCATTCTTTATTAATTTCTATGAATAAAAAATTCTCAATATCAGGCTACAAATAATGAGATAGGAGTAGGTCTGATGGGCATCGGACCTACATTTAGGTTCAATTAGCTCTAGGACCGTACAATTAGCATCAAGATCTATGAGCAACGGAAATTGATAAGACTTGCACGGATTTTGATACAAGACACACGAATCTTGTTGCAGATCGAATGGTCATCACACCCATCAAACCAAGGTAGGTCCGATGGGCATCGAACCTATTCTCATTCCACAAATAACAGGTCCGATGCCCATCGGACCTACTCTCATTCCACAAATAATACTGGCCCGTTGCGCTATTCCCGAATAGGCACCGTACATGTCGATGACGCAGAAGTTGAGATATCTCAGAGGATACGCAAGTACCGATTCAAAATTTAAATCGGAAGCAACGACACCAATCTAAAATATAATCAACTTTCTTCTTCAGTTTCTGTTCTTCTCCGCGTACATTTCTTTGAAGACTTGTTCATTACAAATTTTATTAGAATATATTAACATTTGGACTGGGACTCACATGCAACGCAAAGTTAAAAAAAAAAAAACAATTTTATTAGCTCAGAGGATTGGGACTCGGGCCCACATGCATGGAGAAGCATAGTAACAAGTAGGGGTGATTAATGAGCAAGTTAGAGCGAGTTGTTAGTGAGCATGTTGATAATGAACGAGTTGCTGAGTTATTTAAAATACATCATTCAAAAACTAATTTTTATTTATAGAATTTAATAAATTGTTATAATCTAACTTCATTAAACAGTACATAATTTAATAAAAAATTGTCTATAAGCAAATTTAACAAAATCAAACAACTATCTTCTTGTCGTTCTCACGACCCTACATGTTACATACTCAAAGCTATCTCCTTGTCACATATCTACAAATTTACATTATCAAAACAATAATAGAAATGTAGAATTTAGAAATATACAAATTCGTAACTGTACAAATCCAAAAATATACAAAAGAATGGATATACTAACAGCTATTAGAGAAGTTACCAAACTAGAACAAAATGAAATGCATTCAAACAAGAAATATACAAATTCACATACTTATTGCAGAATTTAGAATTAAATTTTACTTCATCTATCATTGCTCGTTGGGACTTTAAACCAAATAATATTCAAGAGATTAGATGTGGCAAAATTTATGTAACTCAATTCTTAATGAGCGAGTTAGGATATACTCATGCTCGACTCATTAAGTTAATGAGTGAGTTGTTAATGAGCGAGTTGCTAATAAGCATTTAGCAAGTGAATTATGAGCGAGTTACGAATTATGAGCAATTTACTCACTCCTAGTAAAAAGCGAAGTTCGCATTTGGTGGGTCCACAATAAAAATTTATTTTGCTCTTGCAAATAAGATGTGGAGAAGAGAGACCAAGAAAACTGGAGAAGAAAGAAAATATATTTGGATCGTTACCGCTGTTCCCAATTCATAAGTTTGGATCGGTACCACTGCATCCCATTTTTCTATAGGAATGAGAGTAGGTCTGATGCCCATCGGACCTACCTTGGTTCGATGGGTGTGATGACCATCCGATTTGCATCAAGATTCGTGTGTTCTGTATCAAAATCCGTGTAAGACTGTATCAATTTCGTGCGCATAGATCTTGATGCTAATCGCACGGTGATAGAGCTAATTGAATCTAACTCTAGTCCGATGCCCATGGGACCTACTCCTATCTCTTTTCTGCGTGTCTAACAATTGAAGTATTCTTTTTATTTTTAATAATTTTTATGAATAAAAAATTCTTCTTCTCGAATTTGCATCCTCATCTACGTGATCAGATGTGGAGTGCTCTATGTAACCATCGATATTGTAGATTAAATTATTAAACTATTTGGTTGAATATCTAAAATTAGCCGCACGGAGAAAAAAAAGATAACAATTCTATACTTTTTTTTACGACTTATATTCCTAATTCTTAAATATTGAGAATGAACTGTTAAAAAATATAATATGTGCACCTTTATTGTGTAGATTAAATTAATATATTGTTTCTTTTCTTCCACCAAATATCTCTAGAGGACGCTATTTGATATAATTTGTTTATTTATCTAAAAAATAAAATATATATGAAGAATATTTTTAAATATTCAACACATTTATTTCTAGTATCTTATCGTAAAAAAAATAGAATAAACTTTTGACTTCCTATCTATAAAGAAAATTAGAGAAAATTAACCAAGGTTCTAAATAGCGTTTATAGCGTCGTAGCGGGAAGGCTAAAAAAAAAGCTATAGCGAATAGCGTCGCTATAGCGGAAGCTATTCCAAATAGCATTTTTTTTTTTTACATTTCGTATATTCAATATTTGTACTAAATATCAACATTATCTAAGGTCTCATAGAACAATAAATAACTCCAAAGTAATTAAGAAATTATAATATTCATATTGAACCCGTACAAAGTCCAAATTGCGGTTCAAAATATCCATAGTAATATCATAAACTATCGATTTTTTCTATGAAAAATATCTTAAGTATCATGATTCATGACATAATCTATTTTTTTTTTCTATTCAAATTTTAATTCCGGTTTGGACTTTTTTTTCTATTCAAATTTCAATTTCTATTCCCAATTTCAAATTGATTTATTTGTAGCAAGTAGCAACAAATTCAATTTCGGTTTGAGATTTTTTTTATCTTAATTTAAAACCCATATAAATTGCTTAAAAATAAAAAAAATAAAAAACTCATATTGTATAGCGCAAATAGCGCTGTAGCGGACCGCTATAGCGTTGTAGCGGCCGCTATAGCGGCCGTAGCGCAAATAGCGCATTTTGATGTCGTAGCGTAGCGTTTGGGGTCCAAAAACGCTATAGCGCTGCTATAGCGCGCTATTTAGAACACTGAAATTAACTAACAACGGCCCAAGTTAGGGCGAGGCTTTGGACCCAAATAACCAATAGTTCTTAGGATAAATATTTTTTTCTCCGGCTCTTATCCTCCATTCATCCACCAATCATTAATTATCTAGGGGACCACAACTTCAATCACAAAAATACAAAAGAAAACATGTATCAATCATTAATTTCATGGGGGACCGCTTATATTTGAAATTTTTTACAACTGACGCGAATAAGTATTCATATATAATACATCAATTATTCATATATAATACACTAAGTATTCATATCTAAGATATAAAATATTTTAAAAAAACTAGACACATCACTCACCCATCTTTTACACGTTTTTAGAGGTAGTTACAAGCAGAAAAAAATTGAATAAAGTAAGAGGAAACATAATGAAGTTTTTTTTTTCTCCGTTCACTCTAACCAATATTTTTGACAATCTGTGAAAAATTTTGCGAATTTAAAATCACAAACGTCTTCTACGCAATTTTCTCTTTCAAATGAGATCCATGATGAAATACTTTTGAGTTATCCGTCGCGTAAGTATTCATACCTCGTAAAATTATTTATATGTCGTCATACAAATATTCATACCACGTCAAGCAAGTATTCATACATCGTCGAATAAGTATTCATACCTAAGATAGAGTGTACTGAACATTTCCAGTGATTGAGTGGTAATGAAATTTCAATCGGTAAAAATGAGTGAATGATGTGTCCAGTTTTTTATTTGTGAAATACTGATGATGTATGAATACTTGAATAACAAGGTACGAATACTTGTGCAATGGACAACTCGAAAGTATGTCATCATGGATCTCATTTGAAAGAAAAAATTGTGTAGAAGACGTTTGTGGTTTTAGATTTGCAAAATTCCTATCAGATTGTCAGAAATATTGGTTAGAGTGAACGGAGAAAAACAAACCACCTCTAAAAACGTGTAAAATATGGGTGAGTGATGTCCATTTTTAAAAAAAATACTTGATATCTTAGATATGAATACTTCATGTATTATATATAAATATTTGATGTATTATATATTAATACTTGCACTCGCCGCGATAATGACGAGTTTTGTTTTTATCTTTTAGCGCTGAAATTTGTGGTCCCCTCTTAATTAGCGGTCAAAAAAGATAGTTATTGACCGGGGATGAATGTGGGATAGGAGCCGGAGGATAGTTAGTCGGTCCCTAGTTTTTATAAATGTATTAATTAATAATTTTACAAATCCTACTCAAAAGTAAAATTAAAATTAATCGTGTTGTTCATTTTTATTGCGGAAAATATTGAAAACAAGTTTGAACATCTCATGCATAAAAAAATTATATACAAAATAATTAAATTAGTATATGATCCTCCCACAAGAAAACAAATTTATAATTTACAAATCTTGTGGGTGCTTTCATCCTCCCACAAGAAAACAAAAAAATGTAGAAATAGATGATCAGATCAGATCAGAGTCGTTCATGTTACGGGGGCATAACCGGAAAAATGAGAGAAAATTTCTTCGCCTCTCTTCCTCTGCTTTCCATCTCAGTTCTTTTCTTTTTTCTTTTTTTTGAAAACCATGGCAGATGCTGCCACGTGGGCTTTCCGTCTCAAGTTGCATCAATCCTCTCTCTCTCGCTCTTTCTCTCCGCTTTCCTTCGTCGTGACTCTGCTTCCTTGCTCCGGAATCTCTCCCTAGCCGTCTCCCTCTCCCTCTCCCTCTCCCTTTCCGATTTACTTCGTCACGCACAGACCAGCGGTGAAATTTGAGGAATTGAAGCCTGGTGCAGCTTCCATATACTGTACTGTTTTATGTCCCTTGTATCTTGTGTACTTTGTCATGGTATTGAATATAATATAGAAATGTTTATGTAGAACTTGGAAATCATCAAAGGGTAAATGCAAAACATTTGTGTATACTGTACACTTCTGGTTCCGGGTTTTCTTTGTTTCACTTCTGTGATTTTGGACAATTAATATTAACCATGTACTTTGTTTTGGTTGATCTGATCTGCATTGAATATTGATGTTGAGTTAGTTGAATACTGATAACTTTGGTTTTTCACAGTGGGTACCATTCCATGTCGTGATTGTTATGATGTGGTATACCTTGTTGACTTCTTAACATGGTATTATTCTTTTAGTTGAATCAGTACTGATATTGATAGATCGAAATTGCATAATTGATTGCGTTTTCGTTTACACCTTGCCTATGATCATTATTGTTGATCCCTATTGCGTTATTGCTAGCAATGATAGAACAAAAAAGCAAAAAGAACAATATTTTTGTATAACTGAAATATTTTAGCAGTCACGAGGCTGTACTCCCACCACATAAAGAACAATCGATACTCCGGTAAAGTGTATCTATTGATGAATTTTTCTCTATTCCTGAATACACTTGTGTTGAAATCTTGACTAAAATGAAGTGCTGAGATTTGCCTGTTCCTTTTATATGTTACTGCAATTTCTCTATTTCTGATATGTCTAATGAAAGCATATTATGTTATATGCAAGTAGGGTGTTGATTTTGTTCTATACTATTGCTTCCTTTCAATGGAAAGAAATGATGCTTACACCACCTAGTATTGGTTCCAGCAAGTCATCTTATTTTTTGACAGTATCATATTAAGTCAAATCAGATCTTGCAAAAATATGTTAACCTCTTTGGAAATATTATAATAATAAACTTATCATATCAGAAAAAAATTGGCAGGTGGATCCACGAAGAAAATATGTTAAATTTTGATGGGGTTATAAGATATTATGATGTTTTGATGGGAAAATTGGCAGTTTCAAAAGTTTTGATGGATACTCTAAAAATCATCCCTAAAAAAACGAAAAGGAATTCCATTTTTAAAGGGGAAGATAGGTAAGTATTGATTTCTGTGATACAATTTGATAAAGGTGCTCTCTTCTTCTTCTTTTTTTCAAGCAGATATTTCATAGATTAATGCCTCCTACTTCTTTCTTCTGGGGGTTAGATCTGCCTCATTTCAGATGATCTTGTCCTTGGGAAAGCCTCCCGGCGAGATTTGAATCACCATTGATTCATAGAATCATCTCGCGTCTCTTCACAACTGCCAACTGGTATTGGAGTGGAATCATCAGAGCAACATCTGCACAGCAGTGTAATAAATAATCAGTCTTTCAGAAGACAAGAGCAAATAAATCAGACGTGCAAGGCAGATCAGATCCGTCAATTAATGAATGTCAATGTCAAAAACTCGGCCAAGAGAGGAGGAAGGGTGTGCAGCAGTAGTGTTTTTTACTTGTGGGTTTTGTTGCTGCTGCTGCTGGCTCTAGCAGGCTTGCAACTGCTCTTTAGTTGGAGCCTTCCCCCCCTCCCCCTCCCAAAGCTGAAGTTGTCGTTGATCCATAATGATTCCTCATTTCTCTGTAGCAGCAGCAGCAGCCTCCAATCAGGGGATTCGGGAAGTGGACGGATCGGTGAATTTGGGGATATGATGGTCTCGATGCTGCCAGTGGATCTCCCCTTCACACTCTTCGTCCCTTCCCCTCCAGCTTTTGATAAATTCCTCAAGCTCAACCCAGTCCAGAGCCTAACACCTCAAAATTTCAACAACACATATGCCATCATATCCCGTGTGCTGGGATTTTCTGCAGTTCCTCAGCATCTGTCTGCTGGGGCACTGCCGGTAAGGACTGAGGTATCAGTTGATGCTGTTTCAGGGTTCAAATTGCTCACATGGAGGGATCTTGATGGGATGGTTGTTGTCAATGGTATCAGGTCAGAATGTATTAATATCAGGAAAGGGGATGTGATTGTTCACATTATCAGCGGGGTGCTCATGGATGCCGAATTTGAGCAGTCTTTTTTGCCAGATTATGAGGACAGATGAACAAGCAACCAAAAAGAATAGTTATTTATTCTGTCTTTTTTTCCTTCTAGATTTAATATAGTCATACATCTCATATCATGTACACAAGATGTGGTCATGGTTATAGGGAATTCCCGAAAAATTGTTATAAATTGATCTAGTTTGCTGAAATTTTGCTTGTTTTGTGCTCTTTTAGGTTTCCCCTATTGTGTAAGCTTCATATGCATGTTTATAGTCTTTCTATTATCTTGTTCTAATCAGCATATAACAACATGATAATGGTGCTTCCAAATAGACGTTTGGGCTATCGCAATTTGACTACCGGACTAGACAATTTTTTTATAGTCGTTCTATTATCTTTCTGATTTGGTTATTGCTATTGCTAATGGAGCTCATCACCTCTGACCATTTATTTACCTCCTATTGCTGAAGGTGAGTTATAAAAAAGAAAACATTATCTGGTCATTATTGGCATGGAAAATATTAGTTCCACAAATGAGAAATTATTTGGTCATTTTTTCTTAATGTTTATCCATTACTGAACGGATCAGATTGAGCTTTGCATTCTTGTTCAATGTTTTGAAAAATAAGTTCCTTTCACAAGTTTATGAAGTGGGTTCGATATTTCGGGTTAGAACAAAATTGAAAATTCTTTTAAAAGCTTTAGATTCTAAAGTTGAACGTGGTTTTTAATTTCAAATTCTTATTAGAAATCTTTTTTCCTTTTTAAACGAAGTAGTTGTCAATATGGTCTCTAAAAAATTCGCATGGACAATACAAGTATAATTTTTCTTCTTAATTTTCTACATTTTTGTGGTTTCTCTAGCTCACGAATTCAGATAATCTCTATCAAGAGGAACCTGAGGAATGCGTGTCAATTAATAGGAGATATTTTACACGTGCACTATTTTCACATAATTCATGCTACATTGTGGGCGAGGGTTGGGCGGCGAGGCAGGGTTTTTGTTTTTGTCTAAACTTAAAACGTGCGAGTCAGAGAGAGTTGGAGCGGATTTTTTAGAGGCACTCTTCAGCGACCGGGCTAAATCGGTCGCAAAAGGCTATGAACGCCGGTCGCTGAAGGTCTCGTTGCCGAAACATTTTATTTTATTTTTTTTAATCTTTTTTTTGGGTCTTCAGCAACCGACGACTGAACTAGTCGCTGATGCCGGTCGCTGAAGACCTGTTTTGTTGTAGTGGTTTCAGGGTGTCATAGAACAATAGAACTTTATTTTAGCACATTTGGTTTATTTATTTGGTTTTTTTAAATTCAAGTCTCTAAGTATTTCATGTAAAACATTATTTTTCTTAGGAAGATAGGGTGGGTAATTGTTAGCTGTACTAGTTAGTTTGTACCGGTACCGCTACAGTAGTTAGGTAGCAAAAGGTTAGTATTATTCTTCTACTGGTACTTTTTTTAGAACCGATTATTTGTACTGGTGGTCTGTTTTCTCCATTTTCGTATATGTTATTTGGAACCTTCTTTAGGGAAAAAGATGGAACTGACTCTACTGCCAAAGCCACTGTAACTTGTTACTATAAAAAATCATGGTGAAATTAATATTTTGCATATTTTTACTATTAAAAAAAAAAGAATCTACGGATCAGGCGGGTATCCTAACAGTACCATAGAGTGTATAATGGCTGGAATATCGTATCAACTCGTCCTGAATTCATGAGTGTGACTCCAATATAACCGATACACAAGTTAAATCAACTATAATTGATTTAAACATTATCAAGACATATCAACAACCACATAACCCAAACCAAACTAGTATAATACAGTATAAGAATGAAATACGAATGGGTGATTAATCAGCTGTAGTTGATTGTAGGTGGCGACCTGAAGAAGATTCTGAAGAACCTCTGAAATGGTCGGAGCAGGTGTGCGCGCTTCTTGCGCCAGAACCAGATGGCAGCATCGTACTGCTCGTTTCTGATCTTCCTGGTGGCAGCTCTCCAATCGAACTTCTCCATCTCATGGCGTGCGGCCCTGCCCATGGCCTCCCTTAAATCAGGAGACGCCAGCAGCCGCTCAACCTTGCTGACGCAGTCGTCGAGGTTGCCAGGAGTGAACAGGAAGCTGGTGGTGCCATCCTGGTCAGGCGGAATGATGTCAGGGATGCCGCCGGCACGTGCAGCCACCACGGGCACGCCGGAGGCCATGGCCTCAAGCACTACAAAGCCGAGGGTCTCAGACTCGGATGGCATCACAAAAACATCACCACATGCGTAGGCCCGCGACAGTTCTTCTCCTTGGAGGGTCCCGGTGAACACTGCTGCCATGCCCCGAAACATCTCTTCTAGCTCTCCCCTGATATTATTTGCCCATTTCATTCATACAACAGGTTTTAAGTGTAACCACCAATTGAAATTTGGGGTTTAGGGTGGCTTGGTTCACCTACCTGTATGGTCCATCACCGACAAATGCAATTCTAGCTCCAGGAAGTCGATCCATAACACTGCTTGTTCAAAATTTCATTTCACTTTTAGTTGATAAGATAATCTAATGTATAGTAATCGGCCAGGGAAAGGAAGGAGAGGGATGATGATAGTAAAAATCAAAGTAAAAAAGAATGAGAACAAAGGGAGCGCATACCCTTTTAGAAATTCCAAACTTTTCTCAACTCCCAAGCGCCCTACATATATTATCAGTGGCTTTTCAGGCTCTCCGTCACTAATAAGAAAAATACATTAAAGGAAGATAAAAAAAATCACAAAGATGTCATTTAAGACACTATTTTGTTAATATAATACAAAAATTCAAATACTGTAATGGGATAGATCAAAATTAGAAACCAACCAGAGTCTGAAACGCATTTCCTGGCAGCGATAACGAGGATGAAAGCTCTCAGAGTCCACACCTTTGTTCCACAGTCTTATCTTGTTAGCTACCCAAGCACCAAAGCTATGTCAATTGTGATGTGATTGTGTAACCTAATGGACAAATTTTAAAAAGACTATGAGATGTTAAGCTAACCAGCAGTGACACGGGCAGCTTGAAGATCTTTCATGATAGCCGCTGACGGCACCAGCGTCAGATCTGCCGCACGGTGCAGGAACTCTTCAATAGGCAAGAACAGCATTAATTTGTAACTCAATAAGGGAAAGGAATAAATGGTTTACTTCTAACAAAATAATCAAGCAAAGTGGTGAAAAGAGAGGAATGAAGGGTTTTACTTATAACAAGCCACATCGGGGTGACCAGCCAACTGAAAGTATATCTGGGTATGTATCTGTAAGAATAAGCAATCTAGAATCAGATTGTAAGACCGTCCATAGCTGCACATCAGCAGTGGTAATCTTTAAGAAAACACAGTTTAACATGGATTTAATGAACAAACAAGGTAAGCTTATGGAGATGCAGCCTACATGGGAACATGGGTGTGATAAGACATGACAATAGGCACACAGAGCAACTTTGCAATTATCAGAGCGCCGAATACCTGAGAAGAGAAAATGTTTTGTTCAGTTCATTTCAATTCTATTCATTTGTTTGGTAGCCAACTAAGAGTGCTTTAAAATGTTATTATGTATACAGAATGGCAGAGAAGAATACCATGATTCCAGGCGAAGAGGCGTGGATGATGTCTGGCTTAAATTTAGCAACCTCACCTATGATTCGAGGGCTGAGGGCCAATGACAGAGGTACCTTTTGATACCATGGGCAAGGAAAGCTGGGCAAGGAAACATCGGTATCTCGTTAGTCAGGACAGATAATATAAAAGAGAGAAAGATGCAAATGGCAAGTAGAAGTAATTATACCTCCAAGAACCAATTAATTTGGCCCCATAGAACTCTTGAGGAACTCCCTCATGAGTAGTCACCACTATCACCTGCATTAGAAACAAAGTGAAGATGTTGTTATGCAAGTACCACCTAAAAGAGTAAAGAACTTGCATCAAAATGCAATTGAGAAAAGAAGATGGTACAGTATGGGATGGTATAGCTAATTGACCAATTGGCTATGCTGTTGTACTTGAATTGTATAATTTGTAATTGATAAATTAGGAGAAAAGGAAAAGGAGGGAAGTAAGTAGCACCTCATCGCCCATCTCGCGGAGATATTTGATAAAATTCTGGAAGCGGTTCTTGTAGCCAGATACATATCTGCCAAGCACAAGAGGGGAATGTTATCAGTTCAGTACTTGATACAATTAATCAATGGTATTACTTGAACATGAATTTGAGATAAAAAGGAAGAGAGTAGAGAAGGGGGGATACACACGCAAAAGGGGAGGGCTCGACAAAGAGCGCAATGCGGCGAGGCTTGGAAGGGTAGTTTGAATCAGAACCCTGAAGCTGTTTCTCCGCATTCGCATTGTGATCAGCATTGTGCTTGTCTTGTTGCAAGAATAACTGGTGGTCGGTCAGCGGTACACTGTTATCACTGTCTTTCTCTTTCTCTTCCTCTTCTTCTTCTCCATGGAAATGCTTGATGCTAATGTTGTCAGTATCAGTACCGAGAGCAGTAACTACAACTGTCCTTCTTCCTCTTCCTCTAAAACAAGTACTATTATTGCCAGTATCAGAAATTGAAGAAGGAGAAGAAGAAGAGAGCTTGAAACTGGCTCTTGCACGACGCCTAGAAGAAGAAGAAGAAGATGCAGTGTTGGACACAAGAATTGCTCCAGTTCCCCATGGAGAAATGGTATTGGGAATGATCCTTACACAACTCCCCATCTCCATGGATTAATATTTCTCTCTTTCTTCTTTTTTCTTACCCCTCTATTTCTATGTGGTTTCTCTGTCTCCTTTCCAAGGGCCCTCTTGGTCTTGGATTCTTGCTTGCTGAGTCAGATTGGGAAGGATTGGAATCTGACGGTGGCATATACCCTCTCTACTTCTTACGTACGGGGTAAGGCCGTAAGGAACTGTTAATATCACCAGCTAGGCCCTAATATGTACCGGAAGCCCGGATTCGGCCCGGCCCTTTCAAATGTCCAAACTCGACCCAGCATGGACTGAACTTAAAATTTACAATCAAAATATACATCGTAGCGTTATTTGGTTCCGATCTTCTAAATTTTACTGATAAAATCAACTGGTTTCGGTACTTGAAATTTTTTATTTAAGAAAAAAATGAAATCTCTAGAAAAATAAATAAAAGAAGACTACTACTTTTCAAAAAGAAACACTTGAGTTGTCCAGCATTTACTCTATCTGCATATTTATTAAAAAACTTAGAAAAAATAGTTCTACGTACATTAAATAAATAATATTTTCTTACAAACATAAAAAATACCCTATAATGAGTAAATTAAATATTTAGATATTACTGTAATTATTTTTCAGTGACATTTTGAAACAATTTTCTCAGATTCTCCGTGACAACAGATATCCCACTACTTCAGCATTGCAAAATCTCCGTGAGACATTCCCACGGTGACTCAGTCACTGACAGGTGGAACAACTCAACGGGTTTATTAACGCCAGGCCCATCTAGTTGTTTCGACTTTTTGGAAAGTTCCAAAGTCCATTAAGAGCAGAGAGATTGCTTAATTCTTTTGAAGCATATTCCAAAACTACAAATAAATAACAAAGGAAATTAGAAACGATTTCTTCGAGACTAGTATATAGTATATAGTATAAGTACTACTCATACCTTCTACCTTCCTTGCTCCCACCGACTCCATTACTGTGCTTCTAACCCTATTGCTCCAAAAGCACGAAAAAGGAAAAATAGAAAAAGAAAAAGAAATCTCCGATGAATGGCGGAGGGGGAGGCGGCGTCGCGGTGGACAAGTTGTACGCGGAAGCGAAGATGTCTGTGTGGTGGGACATCGAAAACTGTCAGGTGCCACGTGGCAGCGATGCGAACCTGATCGCTCAGAATATCAGCACGGCGCTCGCGCGTGCCGGGTTCACGGGTCCAATATCGATATCCGCTTATGGCGACACGAATAAGTGCAATCCTGCCGTACAGCATGCCCTCTCCTCCACTGGCATCTCTCTCCATCATGTTCCCGCTGGTATTTTTTGTCCTCGTAGTCTTTCTTCTTTTCGATCGGATTTTGTTAACGAAACTGGGGGATCCGTTAACTAGCTATTCGGGATTGTCGAGGTTTATTAGTGTTTCGTGACGGTAATTTAATTATACTGGATTGGCTCTTTAATTAGACTGTTTTTGGCTAATATGAAATCTTTTGGCTATTGGATCATAATACACTTGTAAGTTTTAGAAATTTGAGTAGTTTGGTGAATTTGGGGGAAATTTGGGAGGTAATGAGTTGGAAGTACTTGAAATTGGAAACTGGTTGTCAATACCAGTAAGATTGGAGAATGTGGTTCATCTTTTGCTCTTGTTCGAGTTTCTGCTTAAAACTGGGGCAAAATTTGACTGTTTTGCTACAAAAGTCTCCTTTTTTATTAGCTTAACTTCCTATGATCATGCTATAGATTCCTTCTTATCCCCCCTTGTGTCCATATCAGTGAACGAGTCAATTATTGCAACATAATTAAATTATTATACCATACCTGTCAATTATCTTACTTTTCTGCTACCAATATTTATCCTTTCAAAATGAATTGTATAAATGATGGGGAAACTTTGGGCAATCTTTGGTGTTTGTATATCATTTAGGAAATGTCATCATATTAATACTCTCTTGCAGGAATAAAAGATGCAAGTGACAAAAAAATTCTAGTTGACATGCTCTTCTGGGCTATAGACAACCCCCCACCTGCGAACTACCTTCTAATCTCAGGCGATCGTGATTTCTGCAATGCTCTTCACAAACTTAGCATGAGGCGATACAATATTTTGCTGGCGCATGCCCCTAATGTGTCTCAACCGCTAGTTGCTGCTGCTAGAACAGTTTGGCATTGGAAAAACCTTGTGGCGGGAGAACCGCCCCTCTCAGAGCCTTCTTATATCAGTAATGTTAGAGAAAGTAAGGAGGACTTAGATAAAGTGGTATCGGCCCCTGCATCAGATATTGTGCATGCAGCTGAGCTGGCTCAGACTGAGTTGCACCTGAGCAGTGTGAGCTTGACTAGTCAAAAGAGTGGAGTTGCTGTGAATTTAAAGGCTGATAGTAGGCATAAAGGGAAAAATGTACGGAGAACCACTAGCCAAAGTAGTGACTCGAGTTCGGGAAACTCAACTAAGGACGGGAATGGGAATGGAAATGTAAGTTGTAAAGTGAATGAAACTGAAAGCCTGGGTATCACTTCAAATAGTGAAGCTCAAGAAATTGTAGACATGAATTCTAAAGGGAAAGATAACATGAATTCTAAAGGGAAAGAAAATCATGCTCAGAAATTAACCTCTAAGCCCAGCAATTCTAACCAAAATAGTGAGCCGGGACCAAAAGGTGTCGCACACCAATTCAACCAAGCAAAGAACAAGACCCAGAAAAATACTGAGCCGGTAATGAATAATACTGGCAGGCATCGCTACGGCAAACAAAACTACCAACACAGCAATGCCTATCATTCAGCGCCCCAGGAACCGCATCATGGACCCCGCCCTAAAACTCTGCCTGGGAATTTTAATCATTCAAATTCCCATAATATCAATCCATATCAACAACAGGCACCTATTCCAGCTCACCATAATAGCATATCGTACCAACCACAGACATCTTTTCCGGCTCACCATAACAATACTTCGTACCAGCCTCATTCTGCTGGACCTCCACCTATGCATTATGGTTCCAATTGGCCAGGAGTGGCGCCTTATCCCCCAGTACCAACTTCTGGAAGTTTCCCTAGAGAGCCAAATTATTACCCAAATCCTAATCAATCTATTCCTCCTCACCAAGCTATGCAAATGCAACCACCACCACCACCACCTCCCCCGTACTATGATTACAACTACAGACCATCGGTACCACCAGTATCGCAGCAACTCCCACCTCAGCGACCTCTTCCTCAACATGGCATAACCAGCACCAGTATCAGTTCTGGTACAGCAGATAAACCGTCGTCAGATAAAGATTTTTATATAGAGACAGTGTTGCGGGCACTTGCAATCCTAAAACGGGAGAAAGTGGCCCCCAGTGATACTAACATAGAAGATTGCATCCGCTATGAGGGGGAGATAGGCATCCCTGGGATGAACGTAAAGTCAGCGCTGGGCGCAGCCATTGAACAGGGCGCAGTGGTGAAGCACCAGATAGGTGTGAATAGTAACAACTCTTATTATGTTGGGAGAGGTGAGTCGATGTGGAAGTGTGTGAATGTGTCGGATGCTAACGTGAAGCGCTCAAAGGATGTGTTGGATGCAATTCACCAGTTTCTTTCTTCTCCTAGTGGTCGTGCTGAGATAATGGCCTCTTCGTCCAGGTAGTGCTGCCAATTTTTTTCACTTGTTTACCAAATCTTCATGTGCCAAATGTTTAAGTTGAAAGGGAAGTGGAAGGTTTATCTTATATCGGGGGGGAAAGTAACTCTTGCAAGATTTGAAGAAGAGGACATTTTTATTGTTTTGTTGATACGTTTTGAAATTGATAGGAGTGCCAGCCTGCAGGCTTGACATTGATTTTTTTATGATGCTTGTGTTATACATGGCATCACTGACATGACTGATAAATTCTTTTTATTTATTACATTATGACATTTCTCTCTCTTTTTTTTTATATTTTGAAACTTTTATAGGTACCATGCAGCCACCATACTGAAGAAATCGTGTCTTAAAAACCGTGTGTTAGGGGAATCCCTCAAGGTCTTAAACATTGTTATCACAGTTAAAAAGTGGATCGTGCCTTCTTCACCTTGGCAGCCTTTATCTTTCAATTTAAGTGGGTTGGACGCGAATCCAGATATGGGTGGCAAACCCAATAACACCCACTAACAAGCTGTCAATGAAATATGCTAGTGGCCGCAACAAAGATGTATAGCGGCCCATGAATTATAAATTTTGTGTTTTGGTCAAGATTTATGTTGTTCTACTTTTATGGGGTTACTATGGTGTCAAGGATCTTTAAGAACTACGCTTCTTCGGAGACGTGGGAATACAAGTAACTTGGTTGTTGTGGTGATTACTCTTTGTACAGAGACTTGAGAAATTCTGTGCTTTGGAGCTGCAAAGTATTTTGGAGTTACAGGTATGTAATTTTGTTATTTGAATTATCAGATATGGTGATAATTCAAATGGAGGAGCAATTTGAAGAAACTGAAGCTTACTTTTTTGCCAAAAAATTATCTTTCGGGGGATAGCTGTATGCCCTTTGTGATGAGAAGTGAGACTAGTACAAGTTTGTGTTAAGATGCAGCATGAAAGTACCGTTGTAACAAGCGGGGGGGAGCATTTACTTCTCTGGTTAACTAGTATCTGCAGTAATGTTTAGCTAGTCGAGTTAATGTTAAACTAGTAATGTTATGTTTAGTGTTTCTGATGTAATGTCATGGACTCGAGATAAATGCTATATTTGCTGCTCTTCTTGTAACAAATTTTTTAACTCTTTATCGCAGGCTGAATATTGGCTGAACTTCTCGTAGGAAATTATAATTTAGCCCGATTCAAGTGCCTTTTAAGCTTATTCAGATTTGACTTAATATACATATTTTCTCGAAAAAAAAATTAATTGAAAATTACTGAGCTGTGCCACTAAATAAATGAGATTTCTAAAATTTATTATCTGCTATGTGGCCAAGTGGTTCATGTAGGTCTTAGTCGAGTTTGGATCGATTTTAATCTGGATTATTGTCAATCTGAGCAATAATTCTTTTGGGATTCTTTTAAATTTTCGACACATCTCAGATCAAATCAAATGAGTTTTGACTTGTGTTATCGGGTCGGACAGGGTTCTAGTGCGAGTCCAATCAGATCAGTTCTTTGGTTTGACAAGGTTTGCCATTTAACAATGGCAATCTGACGGAGGTGGTTGGATTCAATTTCAAATTGTTGAATCAATATTGCTGTTCAGGGCTTAAGTTTTGGATCGTCTTGAGTTATCCAGTTTAGAGTCATTGCAAGTTTCAAATCATCTAGGTCGAGTTGAATCAAATTTTGAATTTTCTAAATTATAAATTATCGACCTGGAACAAAATCAAATCTTTGGATGGAATCAAGTCTCCCACCTCTAAGCTTGGACGAAGTAAACTAGCTAGCTGATGCATAAATCAGATATCATTGTCACACCTCAAGTAATATGTTGGTAGTTCAAGGAATGTCAGGAATTTTTTTCTATTTGAGCAGAAGGAAAATTGGGACGTGCATGCTGAATAATTCTGATTTGTCGCTAAAAGCAAAGTGACATTGTAATTTCAGTTTTCGTCTATACAAAAAAATGTACGATGATACGTAATGCTTCGTTAACACAACTGTTAACAAAAGATGTACAATATGAATCACTTTTGCTGAGAGCAATGGTCATAAAAACTTGGCCGCTTGAGCTTTAATTGCTGGCATGCTTTTCTATGCTGAGTCAGAGACATCTCTTGCCTCGCATGAGAAATGAGTCTGTCTGATTGCTCCAGTCTCTTCTTGAACTCTTCTGTTGCTTCATTTCTCGAGGAACCCTCCTGCATGTGCATTTCAAATATGGAGGTGATATCAATTGCATGATAATTAAAAATATTTATATCAAAAGATTTGCAGGTGCATATAATTGTTTGTAGCTAGATATTGCAACAGTATATATATAATAAAGATGATGATGGTGGTGGTGGCAATAAGAACAAGAGCTTTACAATTATGATGATAATGGTGATGGTGGTAACTCATTTTCTTATAGTCATTGTCATTGTTCTAGTATTGTACCAAATAAGGCAACTCCTGAGAAGTAAGACTGTAATATTTAGAAATTGCTAATGTTCTTGGTCTGAATAGCACGCCTCTTTTGCACCAAGTTAAACAGTTTAAACACACTACTCGATGAAAGTAGTAATTTAAAATATTGTAAGATAGGAAATAAGATGTACTTCTCTCGGAGCACTACTCGATGCAGCTAATAATTTAATGGCCTCGTCCATTTCAAGAATTCTCTTTTGGAGATTAACCTTATCCATCTAAAAGAATATGAAATAAAAGAAACTACATGAATAAACCCAAGAATTTTACAAAATTCAGAAATAGACTTAGAAAAAATAATAAGTGTACCTTGAGCATTTTATTGCTGGTAGCTAGACGATTTTCTTTCTGCTCAAGTTCTTCTACAACCAATTGGTTTGCCAGCATTGCAGCTATTCGTTGATTTACATCCTCAACCAAACTTGCAAATAATATAAAAAGATTCAAATTATGCCAAAAGTTAAGCATAGAAATGAACTTAAACTAGTGACCAAATGCTCTGCAATTGTTAGTTGTGCCCCTAGGGGCATAGGAAAGAAAGTTTAGGGACTATTGTCGAAGCATATCGAACAAAATTGTTGGAAATAATATTTTGGAACTTTAAGCATGTACCTTTCTCTTTCTTGAAACAATTGATCCATCTGCCTCCTTAAATTCACTATCTCTACATCCTAGATCACAAAATAAATTTGAATGCTACTTAGAATTAATTTTGAATAGCATCAATTATAGAAATAAAAGTAGATAATTTAGACTTTCTATATAAATAAATTTTAGTGCTTATACCTTGACTTTTATTTCTTCAGCTTGTTGGTGAGACTTGATCAGCAAATTCTCCAAATGCTCTTGGTTTACCAAATTCTGAAATCATAGAGAGGAAAACAAATGAAAACTGATTACTGTACATCGAAAGTGGGAATCACACATCTCTCAATTCTGACACACACATTATATCAGTATATGTTGAAGATTGACCTCACCAAAACCCCGGGAAAAACAAAACAGTCCACAAACAAAAAAGAGAGTCAAGGGGTGTGTGTGTGTGGTCCTGTGAACTGATTTTACAAGAAAAGGCATACCGCATAATTAGTGATGTTTAATTTAACCCCAAGTAGATCTCTTATTACATCATGTGTCATGGTGTCCACTGTTGCTAGTCTTGCACTAAGAACACACACCTACACATAATTTCATATAGTTTAAACAATATCATTCTAACAGGATTAGCTCAATTCTGGTAGTGAAGGATTCATATGTTAGAATCCCCATAGCAGAAAATTGTTGCAGCAAAGGAACAAGAACGAAGAATTTGGTGGATGTAAATCACCGGCCTTGGTTGTAATAATACAGTACCATTGCAGTTTGTTCTATGTAACATACTTCTGGGAGCCTATCAACAGTGACTGTCCTTCATTTTCCTATTCTAACTTATATCAGGCCCCCCTGGGGTTTGTGTCTGAATGTGCTAACCAGTACTGGTTGGTACCAGTCAGAATACAAATGATATACCTCTTGTTGCTTGGCAGAAAGCAAGGCTTCCAGCTCGTGAACACGGTTACGTGCCTTAAAGAGCTCTTGTTCCTTCTCCATGTGCACCTGGTTTACTATGTTTGATATGCACTTGAATGGAGAGCCTGATCCCCTTGTGCGCACAAAGGGCATTTCTGTCTTTTCACCGCCTGAATTTGGATCGGAGGCAGAACGGTTGTTGGTCTTTGCTGATGAAACCATGTTCTCTAAAGCTTTGAACTGTTTATTTTAAATAAAAAAAATGTATATATGAAATAACTATATAATCCAACTATTAAATAAAGTAGTACCTAATGAATATGGAAAGTTATCAGCACCATGACCTGATTTCTTTTGCACAAGGCCTCAAGTTCTTACTGTCAATTCATATGTTTTGGTTTTTGGTTTGTATTAGGTGTGGTGTACCAGTATGTACCAGTCCTCTATTACTTTATGGTTATTTGTAGTTTGAATTTAAACTCCGCCTGTGCAGTTTCTACTTCTACGCAGCCTGTCCCAAGCCAGGAAAAAGGAGGAGGGTTGTGATAAGGCATGGTGAGCCAACGTAAAAAATACGTTTGGGTTGTGATAAGGCGTGGTTATTTGTAGTTTGTGACTCCGGTTGGGTTTCATTTCTAGCCTACCCCAACTTGTTTGGGACTAAAGGCTTGGTTGTTGTTGCAGTAGTAGTTTGAATTTTGGTCTTTTTTCTACATAGCTCTGTATCGGAATGTTAGGTAGTTATGAAACCAGTGGCAGTCTATCCTTTTCTTTTCTCTCTCTGTATCGGAATGTTAGGTAGTTATGAAACCAGTGGCAGTCTATCCTTTTCTTTTCTCTCTCTGTATCGGAATGTTAGGTAGTTATGAAACCAGTGGCAGTCTATCCTTTTCTTTTCTCTCTTTTGTATCTTTTAGTAAAACTTGGTTGCATTTAATGAAACCGGCAATAAAAAAGAATGAACTAGCAAAGTTGAAGCCGAACCTTTTCTTGAAACAAGGAAGATTGTGCTTCAGAATGCAACAACAGCTCCGAAATATGATTTTTGTACTGTTCAATCTTTGTTTTTTTTATTATTGTTCAATATAAAAAAGGTAAAAGACGGTTATATTTCAAAAGAAGAAAAGAAAAGATTCAAAATTACAAACTAGAAAAAAAAAAGATTTTCTTTTTTATTTACCTCTTCTTCTCTGTACTGGACTTCTGTTTCGAGATTCTCAATATACCTTTTTGCTTCTTCAAACTCCACATATCTATAAATTTATTTATGTAAGATGCTGAATTTTAAAATGATGTTGTGATAGGCTGAATCAGTTTAATCTCTTTCTAATTCCCTTTTTGTAAATACTTCAGCAGTTCTTGCCTTTATTTGTTGTGGTATGAAGATAATAATGTGTACATAGCTAAATTGAGGGTGCTGCATATTGCATGTAAATAAGCTCGAATAGATATCCAATATCAATGTCATAATGGAATTTTCTTTCAATATGACATAAGTATGCAAACTTTGATTCAATCTAATTACACCACCGTAAATCATCGCTGCATATACAAAAGTAAAAAAAGGTGAAAGTCAAACCTTGATATTTCATCATGCTCGCAATTATCACCCTCACCATTTTGCAAGAAACTGATTTTCTCAGTTAGTACTTTTACTTGCAACTCCAAATGCATTTTTATTTGCTGATAGCTTTCTACTTCCTCTCTCAGGTCATGGAACTTCCTTAGAGAAAATGAAAAAAAATAATAATTAACATATAGTTAAATCAGCCATTACAACATTTCAAACCTCTTGGAACAGGTACATTGCTAAGCAACAAACACCACTATATCATTACCCCTACATCTACATCTCTTTCATGCATTGTTACCTAGATACCACCATCCAGTACTGCAATCCTAAAGTAATGGCAACTGACACTTACAAACCTAATATACCTTTCCTTCTAGAACATCTATAGTAGCTTCAAGTTCTCCAATGGAATGTTCTAAGAGCTTAACCTCCTGTTCTTTCTCTTCAGCATGCATTTTGCTCATTTTTGCTACCTACAAAATGTTCATGTTTATTGTTAAACCATTTTCTTCAAGAAATTATAGAGTAAACATCCCACCTACTCTCATAAAACCATGCAATTTCAAAATCAACCCCTAAAATATGCTTTGATGGTTAGTTTTTGGTTAGAAAGTTGGAATTTAGATCCAAGGGTTGCTCCACAGGTCAGGTATATATATTGGTACGTATGACAAACAAAAACTCCTATGAAGGCAGGTTCTGGTTGAATGTCAAGCTTTTGCGAGTTCTTTATAGACTTGATAATTGAGGCTCGGATCTAACTATACATATTTGGAGGGTTTATAATAGGAAACAACTTATATTACATACATGACACGCTTCTACAGCAATAGCTTCTTTCTCTTCAGCTAATGCCACAGCCATCTCAAACCTAGCTTTCAAGTGGAGCACCTCCTTTTCTAACTCTTCTCTCTCTCTAGCTATATTTTCCTTTTCTTTGTCTAGCTCTCTGACCGTCCTTCCATTCATGGAAATGATTTCTTTCTCTAACCCGTTTATCACCAAAGACTTCTCTTTTAGCATCTCTTCAATTTCAGCCCTCGTCATGACCTCTTCATCCAAGAGGTGATGCAATTCATTTTTTTCCTTTTCAAAAGCCGAACATAACTTTTGTGTCCTCTCCAATTGAGATCTCAAACCGGAGATATCCATTTTTAGAACCTCTTGCTGCTCCTGCATTTTCTCAATAGTCTCCTTGTATTTCTTTCTTATATTACTTTTCCCTGAGGTTGACTCTTGCAATAGTCTTAGATCAAAGAACAAGCCTTTTACAATCTCATCCTTTCTCTCAATCTCTCTTTTCAAAGGTAAATTCAAGAAAATAGCCCTTGATTTCTCGACCCATTCTTTCAGCTCCTTCATAAGGAAAGCAATGTCAGACCTGACACCACCCAGTTCCTCACTTGTAATGCGTTTAATTTCATGAAAAGATTCTTCTATGGAGGAGATTGCATGGGTCAAGTCTTCTATAGCGAGAAAATGTGATTCGATTAAAGAATCTCTCTCGCCTCGAGCAGTTTCGGTTGCCTGAAGCAAGGAGGAGAGGATGAGCTCAGCCTCTGCCATTGTTTCTTGTGCCTTATCGAACTTTGACAAAAGAGATGCAGCACTTATCGCACATGTCTCTAGCTTTTTGGTCACCTCAACATGATTAACCTAATTTTGAAAAAAACAATGTTTGTTGATAAGTATATCACTTATTCTGGGTAAACTGGTAACTAAAAGACGTAACAATTCTGTTCGCAAATGAGAAATACCATATCCATCCTTATAAAACAGAAAAAAACCTTCCTTTTCTTGAAATTTTTCCAAGCTACCATGTTGCCTGCTCTTAATTAAAAAAAATAATGAATAAGCAAGAAAGGAGGGCTAGTATGGAATCCCTTTCAGAAACTGGTAGCCTGGGAGGGCTACTGGAGATAGATTCCATGCTTTCTAGCGGTGCAAGTAATACTTACCGATTTACACACGGAGCATAGTTCTGATCTGACAAAATAAAATAATTTATTAAAACAACACCGACTCAAGTCACACATCGACTTCCTCATATCCATGAGTTCTCCCTGGTGGAGCTCCACCATCTATTAAATTCAAAAGGATACTTAATTCAAAGTATTACATTTTTTTTTCTTAAATTTTATGTTGGGGACTGGTTTTTACTAGAACTAGCACAAACGATATGCATTTTTCTATGGCACCATGCAAAATGAACTTGGAACTCACCAGTTCCAGAAGCACCTAAAAGATACTGAATTATGGAACCATCGTCCTGGGTTAAAGAACAAAAGAATTGTAAATTTAGATAACCGTATGATTATGAATACCTTGTCAAAGGCAGTCTCATCCAACAACACATCATGTGGACTCATATGCACGGCTCCTGATGCACCTGAACCATGCAACTGTTCCAAAAATTCTCTGTGGTGCAACTCTGACATGGCAAGTGTGGCTCCCCTCAAGCAATCCAACTTCCCCTTCAATCCTCTCTCTAGCATCCTTGTTTCTTTTAACTTCTCTCTAAGGTCATGTACCAGCCTTTCTCTCTCTAGACTGGCTCTTATGGCCCTCTCCACATGACTATTAACCAGTGAGAGAGATTCCCTCTTAGGAAATGCACTGACTAAGCTATCTATGCTGTCAGATGCGTCTTCAAGAGAGTCACAACTGTTGGAGAGGAATCTCGTCAGATCAACAATTGCTGTTTCCCATTCGGTGTCCCTAAAAGCAATCGACTCCCTAAGTTTTTCATTCTCTAGGGTCAACGCTTTTATCTGTGCATCAAGCCCATTGAGAAGCGCAAATTTTTCACTAGTGTCAGCCAAGGTCAGTTTCTCGATTTCAATGCATGGATTCTCATCCTAAAGAAGAAACATTTGAAATCCTTGTTAGAATTAATATCAAGAAAGAATGATTATGTGGCACCAAACCGTACTGTATCGGTACAATCCTCTCACACTTTTTGCCTTATTTAAATGCATGAATGCACTCACGGCATCCTTCTTCACCATTTCTGTTTTTTACTTTTTAATTTTTTTTGTATTTACTTTTCTATTGATTACATTCCATTATTTTTTTGCTTCTTTTTTGGAGGAAATAAGGCATCTAGTTCTAGCCACATTTCCATGACAGTAATTCTGAGAAATACCTGAGATTGTGCCAAGTGCTTCCAGTCAAGGACAGTAAGCAACTACAAGTCATAAAGGAAGATATCAACTACAGCTTAAAATAACAGTATATACTAAAAGGATAAGAAAAGGTTAATTATTTTGTGACAGGCATTGTTGAACAAGAGGGGGTACAAACCTGATTACGCAACTGTGATATCTCTGCTAACAGAAGTTCCCTTTCTCCAAATTGGTAGTGGTTCTCAAGACTGTGATATTTCAGATTTGTGCAAGATATTGGTTGTATAAATAATTGAACTCCATTGATCCCAATGAAATAAAAAACATGTGGAGAGAGAGAGAGAGAGAGAGAGAGAGAGAGAGGTACATCTTAATCTGCTGAAGCAACCGCATGTTCTCCAAAGCAAACTTATTCAACTGAGGTTTAATGTCTGCCTGATCCTTCAAGAGATCAACCTCTTTCCTCAGCATCACATTCTCTTCCATGAGATAACCATCAGAAGATATCAGGTCATCAGCAAGCAACTCCAGTCGTCGAATATTTTCTTCCCGCATTTTTAGCTTCTCTTGAGACCTTTGTGCATCATTTTCTATAAGGTGCACCTATGACACGGAAGTTATAAGGTTAGAATAGGTTATATGATTATGAAATCTGATTTTTTGTACCCATCGTTTACCATTGTTTTTTCCCTTTCTATTTTTTCCTATTTTTGTTTTGATTTATTATAAAAATGAGGGAACTTTGAGAACAAAGATGGGTGAAACCAAATTTTAGCTGAAATTTGAATAGAACATTGTGCAGAATTAAGGGTTGACGCAAAGGAGAAAAAAGAAAGATAGGTACAATTCGATCCAGTACCAAATTGGCCAAAGGAAATAACACAAGAAAATGAAAAACAGTGCAAAGAAAATATATGATTAAACCATACTGTTACCATAGGCCTACCACAAATGCTGTATCTCTTAATGGAGAGATCCAGGTTACCATAAATACTGTTACCATATTGTATCTCTTAATGGAGAGATACAGGTTCAATTTCCGCAAAGAGCATCTTAAAAAAAAAGGATGTGGTGCTTTAAGGTAGCCCTTATTTCAATAAAAAAATAAAATGACAGTACAAACCTTACCGGAAAAGATATCAAATTGGGATGTTAATTAATTTGAAAATAGATTAAGATATAAAATTACCAAACGGCCCATGTGCTTAATTTCAGCCTGTAGTCTCTTTACTTCTGCCTCTGTTATCCTTTCTCTCCTAAGACTACCAGCTAAAGCAGCTTCTAGCTCATGAACCTGAAATTAATGTTAACAAATAAAAAATGTTTCGACATAAAACAAGATCTCTCTAGTACATGAACATAAACAAGGAAAACAAGTATCTAGATACCCCTGAAAAAAGTTGAGAAATGTTTGTTATTACCTCTACAAACTTTTTGGTAGGGATAAAAAGGTACTTTGAGCCTGTTGAGGTACACAAGAAAATTACTTTCAAGGAACTACCTTTTGGTTTGGGAGGTTTGCAACAATGGAATTGGAACAGTTCTCACTGGAGTTAGCATGAGATTCACTCATAGTAGCACCCAAAATATCTGGCTGATTGATTAAATTCGTTGGATTATGGAACATCTTCGAGCTTTCAAGAAGCCTTCTAGAGCATCCCCTCTCTCTTGTGGTGCCACGTGGCTCGCTCAAGGGTGAGAGCTCCGATAATCTTCTAGAAGAAACTCTGGAGCCCGCAGACTTGGGGGTAGTTTGAGCTGATTTGGGGGTTTGCGATGGGTTTGGGATGGAAATGAGAGGCGATCGAGGGAGGGAGAGAGGCGGCGGGAGTGGTGATGTGGCATCTCGAGATTCCTGCTCGTTTTCGTTTGCTTCCTCCATTAGACTCTGATTTCGCACTGAGGCCATGAGAGGGACGGAGACTGAGTGCACAGACACTCCGTGCATGTGAGCGTATGAGAGAGAGAGCGGAGGAGGGGGGCAAATTTATTATTTTTATTGTTTGAATTTGAAAGACTTGTTGTATAGACCGGCATTATACTCCCTCCCCTATAATTCGTTACAGTTTGTCCTTAGGAGTTGCTTTGTAGACCTCGTTCATATCTGATTTTTTAGAGCGAGGAGGAGGAAACAAATAAAATCTTATTTGAAGACGGTGTATAAATTGTGAATCACTGACAAAAGGTGGAATTTCGGTTGACCAGAGCATCCAAGGAAATCTAGTGGATTTCAAATTTAAGAGGCACTGTAGAAGATACAATTCTGGGATCCATCTGATTCGTTGAAAAATCATAAAACATTAAAATATGAATACTAAAGTATTCAAATCGAACAATAGATATACACAGACTGAAATATTTAAATTGAACAATAAAATAGAAATGTTGAATAAAAACGCTTTTAAACTGAATACTAAAATGTTTGGATTGAACAATAAATTAGCACGTATATCTCGAATACTAAAATATTAAAAATAAATCGTAAAGTACAGAGACTGAAAGTTAAAATATTTAAACTGTTCAATACAAACAACATATTGAATTCTAAACAACTTAAAATTGAACTATAAAACATACAAATTGAACACGCAAGTATTTAAACTTATAGTAAATTAATTAAACTAAACAATAAAACACAAACTGTGCTAAAGCATTTTATATAATAAAGGACACAAACTAAGTAGTTTAAGCTTCAACAAACAATAGTGATATCAACAAAATATTTTTTTATCCTAAAGAGTGCAAAACAAATGTAACTTAATTTCCATCTTCATCCAACATAATTTGGTATTTTACATTTCACAAAATACTTTCACTAAAATTTTTTGTTGGTGGGATTTGTGATCAGCGTCACGGAAAAAAAAATGTTGAAGTATAGATAGACATAATGGACATGGTTGAAGTATAACTAACGTCCAAGTATTTTACATTTCACAAAATATTTTTCATTCAACTTGAATAAATAATTACTTTTATGACATATCTATAGAAATGGTTCATACAATATATATATATATATTTTTTTTTATTTGCTTCGAGTTATTATGGGACGGTTGTGTATAAGAAGAAAATGGTTCATTAATGAACAGGTGAGGTTTTATTTTTTCTTCATTATATATAGTTATTTTTTTCTTTTCAAAAGACTTGACAGGGCTGCCAAGTGTTTTATAAATGTAAAATTCGAATTACATCCATGCTCTAGAATTACTCCTGTACAACCTAATGCCATTTCTTGTGGTACTCTAACCGGCATCCCTCACGATGTTACAACTTGTGTTAGCATCAGCCGTACTTTCTCTTCAACTTCAATTCTCATTATATATAGTTCTAATGTGTTAGAAAAAAAACATTTGTTCTTAAATTTACTGCAGGTAAAACATTTAATAAAATTATCTTGCTTTAAAATTTATTTTTCTTAAACAGATATTTTTTTAATAATGAAGTCCAAAAAATAATCTGTATTAGTGTGCCCATACAACGTGATTGTTTTTGCATGCGCCGGACGTATATTTTGAACAGAATTGATTATTTCAAGTTAGATTCCCAATAAGGCTTTTTCAAATATTCAAATATTCAACAGAAAAATAGATTTATTCTTGAACACCCCAGATAATTATTTACTGGATTTTTCTATGTCCGAGCATTTTCATAATTTCAAACCAAAACTTTAACAATACCGCAAATCTGAGAGCAAAATGAAGACTAACACCATACGCACAATGTCATTTGAGAACTTGTTTTTTTTTTTTCAATAAAAAAAAGTATGATAAAAAATAACACACCCTAGACGTTTGAAAAATCTCATGTTCTCAACACCAGCTCTACCAATATCAAAACCTAAATCCATAGCAGTTCTGGAAGACAAGAAGAGATAAAAACCTGAATCCATAGTAACAAAATTTCCTCAAAATAGTGTCACCAAACAATGCAATCCTCACCCGGAGGACAAATTGAGCTACAACAGCACCTCAATGTCAATCTCAAGGAACGAGCACGGATCAGGAATGCCAAATCCCTCCCATGAAACCTGAGACATTTATGAGTGATTATTAGTGTGCAATCCGAGCAGACATTTGAAATATTGTAATATTTTTACAATCATTCTGCGGATTAGCAAGTATGGACAAGCCCAACAAAGCAATACTGAAAGTTCAGCAACAAATTGAAGCAAAGGAAGTTTCAGGGACTTAATAAAAAAAGTGTAACAGTGCAGATTTTGTTTTACTAAAATTTACAAGAAGCCAAAATTCTGGTCCAACATGAACCCATCATGACCCCCCCCCCCCCCACCCCACCAACCCATAAACACACATGCAACCAAGAATATCCCTTCAAAAATAAAACCTTCCGACTCTTCGTCTAATTGCCTTCACACACACACAAGTAAGAGAACTCTGACCATAGTGGCAAGGCACCCTTTATGTTAATTTTTGGGTCTTCAGAAGTCAGAACTAAAGTTTCAGTATAGTAATCAAGTTCACTTCCGTTTATTTTATTTGCATATGATACTAGAATCCTTCTATAAATTTTTAAAAATTAAATCTGCCAATAAAGTAAAAATATCAAGTAAATTACCATAGGATGAATGACACCAAGCTTTCCAATACATCTCCCACTGAACATAATCCTTCGCTGCCTGTCTAGGAAGAATTCTGGTTCCTGCAATTTCGCAGAACCAAATATTTAACTATTATGTATAACTTAATAAAAAAAGACCAAGATCAGAGAGACTCCAAACGAAAAAACAAATTAGAATTCTTGCAGGCAAAGTAACCGGAATGGAAGAGCAGAGAAGAATCAGTGAGATTTGTGAGGCTCGAAATCCCAAGACGAATCACATGCGAAGGGTAGGTATTTGGGCAGAAATAATTTTCAATGATGAAAAAACCTTTTATGCCCTCCTCTTCTTCTCCAGTTGGCGCGGAGGTGTGTCGAGCTTGAGAGATAATCCGGTCTAAAACCTCTAACTAGTAAGGTATTCTTTTCTACTCACAGCTATAGATTTCTTCATCTTTTTCTTCGTTATTGTGCAGTAATTTGGTTTCTCCCGTTAAACAGCTTGTTAGGGTTTGAATGGCAGTTGTAGTAAATAGAGTTAATATTTTGAGTGTTTTTTTAACAATAAGAATGACACTTCTTCTTTATCAAATTTCACTCGTATCATCAAAATCCAATTCTAAAAATTATTCTGCCAAACTCTATTTCATTAAATTCCATTGAATTCTTGCTAAAAAAAATTGCAGGGGAACCTTCTGCAAACCTCAGAACAAGATGATTACCCTTGCAAACAAGAAATGTACCGCATGCAACCAAAGGCAAAATTTCCCCATTATAAAAAACTCACATATATAGACACAATAGTATTCTTACATGTGAAAGCTCTAATTTTGTCTCAACTTGGACATGAGGTTTCTTCACTACTTTCAGGATTCTCTCAGCCAAACCCAAAATTTCCTGCAAGAATCCAACAAATTGACTAAACAAATGTCTATAACAGAGCCTTTCTTGTAGCAAAAGAAATACTCTCAGATTTTGGTAAGGTATTAGCTGATACAGGACTACAAAGTAGTTCGGTATTTATATTACCAATTTATTTTTATTTTCCTCTTATTCCATCTTTCTGTCTGCTATGATTAACATGACACTAGTTGTGTTCTTATAATTCAGTGCCAATCCTTGATCAAATGCATTTGGTACCTCAAATCCTGAAGAGACGCTGCAATATAACACACCAAGTCGTCTATTATTAGCAGCACCAACATCTCGGGTCTCCTCCAGTGTCACCACATCACCAACTTCAAATATCTGCTTTCAGATTCCAACCAAAATCATTAATCACTTTCAGAGAGCGTTATCACAATTGGAGGTAAAGAAACAGGGTACTTTTCTGGGTCAATATAATAGAAGAGGAAAGACGACAAATTGTCAAGATCAATGCATGGCAAGATGTGGCTCTAATTTCTCAATATAAGAACCAGTGTTGTAAAAAACGGTCTTAACGACCGATTAATCGACCGTTTAATCGTTAACGGCGGCCAAACCGTTACGAATACACTTAACGGATGCATGTTTGCGGATGAAAACGATTAATCGGCCGTTTGACCATTTAATCGTCCGTTTATTCCCGTTTATTCCCGTTTATTCCCATTTATTCCCGTTTATTTCAGTGAATATTTATTTTTATTGTTTTTTTTTTGTGATAGCGTGTGATAATAAGATCTATAAATTCTGTATTGTAGTTTTATTTGTGCTTGGATATACATCTAATATTTTTTATATATATTTTTTCTTCTTACTTACTTTGAAATTGATTAATTCTTCTATTATTTATATACCATATATTTTTCTTACTTACTGATGTAATTTTTTCAATTAGTACGACGTGTTCATTTATGAAATTAAGTTGTTATCATAAACTAAATTTAGTGATTTTATGTTGAAATGTTTCATTTCTTTCAAATAATATGTTATCAGTATTTGAAAAAGCTTATTCTCAAATTTATTTTTTCATTAAATAAATGTGTTACTTACACATGTAAAATGCTTATGTGTTAAGAAGAAATAAGCGTAGTGTCATGTTATAATAATAAAACTAAGTTAAATTAAGTTTATTTGATAAGTTTAATGAGTTAAATAAATTATTTTTAATAAATTTTGATATATATATACATAAATTTAATAAAAACGTTAAATTGTCCGCATAATTCCGATTAATCGGCCGCATATCGATTAATCGCTTGGCGGTACCCCGTCCGTCCGACGACCGCATACCGTTATTTACAAAACTGATAAGAACCCACAAAAATCAAATTGAGAAATAGTCAAGTGCATTGAAATAATAAATTACCTTAATTGGCCTCGGGTGATCTATATTGTGCTTCAATGTTTTCAACAAGCCTGACAAAAGGCTTGTTCTGACAATCTACAATATTTTAGAAACAGATAAACAAATACTGTCATCAGAAGGGAATATATGAAAAAAAAAAACAAGTTATAAACAAAACAAAGCAAAGACCTCAAATTCAGCACTACGGGGATTTCCAATAATAACAGCTTTCTTTTCATCATCAGGTCTGTTTAACTTCTTGAAGTTCTCCTCCTTTGAGCCTAAGATCCATGTTAGAACCTCCATGTACCCTGCCCTTGCAATCTAACCCAATAAAAATGTGCACTATTTAGAAAGACAAAAAATACACGATCAACTTTTAGTTATGTAATTTCTTGATGCTATTTGTTTATTACCTCAGCTCGAATTTTATCAGAGAAGCGGTTCAAGGGCTGTCTCCCACCAGTGGTGTGGCATTTTGGTTTCGTCTTCGGTATATTGTTGTAGCCATAAGCGATAGCAACATCCTTCATGGATAAAAAATCAAAAGTGATTAAATCAACACCTTACTACACATGTCTTCAGGTGCGGAACTAGAAATTTAGAGGGCTGAAACATAAAAATGTAAAAATGTATAATGCGGTAGGTGGGATTTGAACCCAAGTCTCCCACAACCACCACAACAACAAAGCTTTTAGTCCCAAACAAGTTGGGGTAGGCTAGAAATGAAACCCAACTGGAGTCACAAAACCAAGGCTACAAGAAAACAATTGATGTTGTACAAGGGGGGGTTGAAGTATATGTAAACTTGAAGAAGAAGAAAATTCAATTAATTTCAATATACATAATTAAATTTTTTAAACTACGGGGGTGGCTGAGCACCCTTTGGAATACACTAAGATCCGCCCCTGCCTGTCTTTTAAATTCTGTACAAAAAATTTAGCTTCAGTCTAAATCAAAATTTCAAACAAATTCCATATTAATCATGTTTTGACATATATTTTGCTGGTTAGATACTAATGCTAGCTGAACTAGTGTAAGGTTACTCGTGTTTTTAAATGAAACGGGCATTCATGTCTTTTTTTTCAAAAAAAAAAAAAATCATGTTTGATTAATCTGCGGCTTATAACCTTTTTTTCCAAAAAAATTAATAGATTAGCATGGCCCATATACATTTCTTTATGTTATACAAGATTTAGAATTGAACTACATTAGTTTTTCTTAGCCAGGAGCATTCTGATAGAAGAAGAATCAATAAAAGAACAATAACATAATAAATAGAGTAAATTACACTAATGTCTAAAGGGAATCACTCATTTCCTATTTTGGTCCCTGAAAGATTCCAAGTTCCCATTTTGGTTCCCAGTACTTCTAAGATCCCATCATCTTTTTGGTTTAAAATGGATAAAAACCCTAGTCAGTACAAAGATGTGAAGATCCATCATGCCAGATATATCTTTCAGTCAAAAGGAATTTTAAATGACAAGTTAGAAACAATAAAACCTTTTATTTAGGATTTTAAACTGATAAGGATATATTGAGGGTAATTTCTGTAATTTAATTCTAATAAAGTAATTTTCAAAAAGATAGAAAAATATACAATTCACCAATAAATCGTCTTACCTCAACCACATCCCGTGCATGTAAAATGTCACTTCTAGTTGGAGGCACTGAGACCACAATTGTAGGCTCTCCATCAGCAAGCACCTTTTCTGATTGCAGTTGCATTTTGTTCAGCAAAGACACAACCTTCCAGGGATGAAAATGATAAAAAAGAAGCACACTTCAAACTATATTCTAAACAGTATGATTTGCCAAGATGCACTTGTAAGTACAGATACTCAACCTGTGTCTCGTCCAATGAGATGCCAATGGGACCTGTTATCTCTTTTATAGAAACCTCCATTTTAGTTGCAGAGAGGTCAGGATAAACCATGGTTTTGCCATCATGGTAAATTACCTCAACTGGTTCTACCTCAAATTTCTTTTGACAATACTCTGAGAACATTGTAACCTGCCAAAGCAGTTGCAAACAGAATTTAATATCAGATGATTGTAATATTGGTTTTGGCAAATAAAAACACATTAATGGGGTGCATTTATTAATAGCGTAATAGTACCAAAGAATTCTCATATTTGCAATCAACACTAACCGTTTCATGTTATTAACATCAACTGTCAAAAGGACAGAGTCAGGTGAAGCGCAACTAACTAAACTATCCTTAACTTTTTCATATCATTCAAGAAATTCTTTTGAGCTTTACTATAAGTTCCTTGGCCTTGATTTACTTCAGGTTAGGATTTGAAAAAAAGATTGTATCAGCTAGGAGCAAAAAAATCAATCCAAAACAGATATCACACTAATGTATCAGATTTTGGGTATATGGCAGATATATCAATGAATGCTTGAGTCAGTCACTAGTACTAATTAGGTTGGTTCTAATTGCAAATACAACAATATTTGCAAAATGACATATCTTGTATCCTTCATAGTCCATACCACTGTATTCAACACAATGATTGCCTTCGTCAGATCCGTGGCTGTGCATTCTATAAATACATTTTTTGTCTTCAGAGAAATGGCAGAATGTGCACCATTTATTATAGGTGGCAGTGACAGAACAGTCCTGGAATAAATATACCAAGAAGATCACAGTACGATCATTAAATCATTTTTGTAAGAATCATAGAACATTAATGCATGCAAAGAGATCTTCATTGTCACCTTCTACTGTCATATATCACTGGGTATACAGGGGAGTTTTCGATTATATGCAGAAACTTCTTTAGTTTCAAATCACCCTACCAAAAGCAAAGAAAGGAAGGACATTATCTTTTATACTCTCAAGTTGAGAAGAGTTTTCCAGTAAATCACGCCCAAATATCTAATATTGAATTACCTTGTAGAACTCCATCAGTTCATCAGCTCTGAAACTCTTATCCTGAAACACAACAAAGCAGAGTAACACTGCATTGATCAGTATCACAAAATTCAAAATCTAATTGCTAATTCAATTCCTTCAATCCAAGTTTTAGCAAAAGGATGCAAGTAGCTTACTTGCTTTAAAGGAATAAAAGTAATCTCAGTAGGGGGCAAGGCCTACGTGAAGAAATTACAAAGTTAGGCCATGTCATAAAGCAAGATCGTATTATGATTATATACACAGCTATTCTACTGTAAATTTAACCTCATATGAGAAGGGACCTTCAAGCGTGTCCAAATCATGAGTGCCAATAGCAACAAGAGTTCTCTTCCTGTATTTTGAATTATGAGCATTTATTATTCAAAACATATGCCCAAGGTACAAGGCAGTAAAAAGGAAATAGATATACCGGCAAATATTTTGGTGGAGCTTATCTTGAAGGTCAATGAAGCTATTATATCTTGCTTCATCAAAGGTAACACCACGTAGCACAGCACACACAACAAATGGTCTAATCTGTGCAGTCTGTCAAATATGATAAAAGCAAGTGGCATACATTTCAAGCTAGGTTAAACATCAAGATATGGAAAAATAACAGAATAGGTTAACAAAGACACTAGGCCGTGTCACCACCGGTAACGGCATGCCTGAAAAAAACGCAGTGCTAATACCGAGCACAAGATTGTTACCACTTAACAGTTTTCTGTGTGATTCGATGCACTCAAAACTAGTTGAAAACTAATTAATTGTACTAGAGCAGAAGCAAAAGATATATTACCCCAGTTTTAACATGCATCTTATGCATAGATTTTTCTGGAATATCAGAAACAGTGAAAACAGGAGTAGTTTCTTTCCCTATGAAGATACGGAGTGCCCGTGCTATTCCCTCCAGACATAGCAAGTCATATCTAGAGAAATAAATAAAACATGTTCCTTAATGCTATGTATCTGAATTACAATAGGACAATAGGACATAGCATTTCCTTTCTATGTACCTATTAGCGGCGACCTCAATTTTGTAGATCACTTCCTCATCATCCCCCTCGCAGGTTTCATCATTTAGGTGTTTTTCTTTCCTAATAATGGCTTTCTCTGTTGTCTAATTGAAGAAAATACAGTTCAATTAATTAACAAATCAACATAAACTACACAAATTAACTGATCAGATAATGTAGGAACCCAACATTAGAGTTGAGCACTTCAGGTGGTACCATGGCAGAATCTAAACTCCTTCCAATTTGCTATTTTAATGTGACAATTGACAGGAGCCGAATAGATTTTTGGATTGGATTATAGAATCGATAAGTTGTCTGAGCTTATCTACCCACGACTAATGTAAAAATCTACTAACCCATAAAAACACACCCCTTCAAAAGTGAAAAAGGTACGAAAGGTCTTGGAATTTAATGTTCCTCGAGAGAATTGAGCTCTAGGGGAATTTAATTTTAATTACTTCTCTACCAGAATGGAGTTACACATGTATAACAAATAATTGAGTCGAAGATTGAGCAACTGACCACATCATCTAGCTCAATGCCAAACTCGAAACACAGCACCTCAAACTCCTCTTGTGCTGAAATTCAGAGAAACAGAGAGGGTTTAAAGATTGTAAGATTCAGCGAGTTGAGAGAGGGGAGAGAGGGGAGAGAGGGCGGAGGAAGGGTTTAGATCAGATTGCTTACTGTAAGTTCTCCCAAGGGCTTCGAAGAGTCGATCTCTTCCCACACTGACAGTTGGCATGGCGGCGAGATGAGGAGAGAAGAAACGGAGAAGGAAGAAGAGTTTAGGTGGAGGCGCAAGTCGTGAGGGAAGAAGCCGAAAGAAGACTTAAATCTGAGTGAGTATCCTGCGGTACCGCATGTAATAGAATACTCCAGCCGAGTCAAAATTTTGAATACAGGGGATTCCGTTTAGAGATTCGTGGCAGATTAAAACGGACGACTCAAATCTCATTCTACACGGTCAGGTATTGCGCTGGATCTGAATTCTTCAAATCTGGCAGTTCTTTTATTTTTGGTAATTCGAAAATATTTTTTTAGAAAATTGGTACGATGGATGTTTTATTTAGTAGAATGATAGGACTCTACAACTACTTTTTTATTGGTCAAATGACACAAGAACGCCTTCAGAAATTATGACTGATTCCAGCAAAATAAGAAATTGGAAAGGTAAAAATCAACACCTTCTTGAAATGGTACTTCTCTTTCAAAATAATATTTCATTTTTTATCGGATGTCTCTCTCCCGCAACATATTTAATAAATATATTATTTAGTGTCAATTTAAATTATAAAAATTCACGGGAAATCTTTTATAAAAAAATGAATTATTTGAAAGTATTTGAATTCACCTGATATGTACACAAAAACAAACAAAACAAATTGGATTAAACCTCAATTAAAGTTGTTTCGGTGATTTAATCAGACCAATTTTGTATTGGGAAAAGATTTATTTCCTCTGGTGTCTTTCCCCCATCCTTCCCCCTTGCCTTAATTAGCGATTAACTGCCTTATCCGTGCGCCGTAATTTGTGTGGATGAAACAGAATTAACGTCCAGGCGGTCCCCACTAATTACTTTACCCATAACCCTTGCCATATTTTGAATTTCAAAATTTCCTTGCTCCGCTCTCTTCTAAAAGCCGATTCTAAGGCGATCTCGCTTCTCCAGCACCGGTGTCTCGCTTCTCTCGCTCTGTCGGTTTCTCTCAGGCGATCTCGCATCACACTCCGTCGGTGTCGCTCAAGCCATCTCGCATCACGCGGTCAGGTGTTCTCGCTCAGGTTAAGTTCGTATCAAACTCATGCGATTTCTTTTCTGAACTGTACAGTGAGATTCTTCACTATACTGGAACTGAATGTTATAGATCTGTGATCGTTTTCTATTTTATAGATCATTTTTGTGCTCCGCTCTCTTCTAAAAGTCGATTCTAAGGTGATCTCGCTTCTCCAGCATCGGTGTCTCGCTTCTCTTGCTCTGTCAGTTTCTCTCAGGCGATCTCGCATCACTCTGTGTCCGTGTCGCTCAAGCCATCTCGCATCACGCGGTTAGGTGTTCTCGCTCAGGTTAAGTTCGTATCAAACTCATGAGATTTCTTTTGTAAACTGTACTGTGAGATTCTTCATTATACTGGAACTGAATGTTATAGATCTGTGATCGTTTTCTACTTTATAGATCATTTTCTACTTTATAGATCTGTGAGATTCTTCACTATACTTCACTATACTCATGCGATCGTTTTCTACTTTATAGATTTGTGATCAATACTGGAACTGAATGTTATAAGTAGTTCTTTCATTCTTATCTTTATGTTCATCATCGATTGAATTTTGATAGGTAAATCTAAATACCTCACAGTTTTGAAATGAATACATCTTTTTTCAGGTATGAATACTTGATATGAATTATATAAATAGTCAATTTCCTTGTTATGTTTATCATCGTTTGAATTTTGACAATTAAATCTGAGTAAATCATTGTTTGAAATGAATACTTCTTTGTTCTTTTATTTATATTTTGTTGATTCTATATTCTTATTTGTTCCTTTTAATATGTTGAACTATTTCTGAATTTGATAACTGATGTTTAGAGTGTGGTTGTTTGTCTATACAGCTCTGAATACTTCAGTGTTTCAGTTGAATACCTAATGCTATAAGGATATATGAAGTCTGCTACCACATATTTCTGTCAGGTAACATATTTATGTTTTAAAATAGGAATTCATTTGTGTGAATGATTCATTTCTCTTAGTTATATATGTATTAATACTATATATCATCATAGTTCATACTTTCATGGTTGACCAATCTGACTTGAAAATTTGTACAGTTAAATATCTGTAACACATATAGAAATGAATACTTGGTTTGTTTAAGTTGTGTACATGGTTTACCAATTTGAGTAAATGATTATATTTTGATTGTTGATTGATTTGTTTTTATTTTTTGTTAATTTTCAGGATGAATTTTGACCTTAATGAAAAATTTGGAGATGATTTGTTGATGCAGAATAGTAATGGAGAAATTGATGAGGTGTATTTGTATCGGTATTTTGAAGAGGTGCATCATGCAAATGAAGCAATTAATGATGATGTTGGTATGAGAGATAATATATTTGAGTGGGATTTGAACATGGAACCTATGGTGGAAGTGCAACAAGAAGAGTGTGAAGTGGAAGAAAAAGATAGTGAAGTAGATGTTTTGGATAAGGAATATCATGAAATAAGTGCACCTCAAGTTGGTGATTGGTTTGACTCAATTGAGGAAGCATATAAATATTACCAACTTTTTTCAAAGCAAGTTGGAATTATTTTTAAAAATAATAGTTTAACTTTAGATTGTTGCATACAAACTGTAATTTTAATACATAGGTATGAATACTTCCACGAGCACATGTAACATCAAATATTTTCGAAAATAATTTTTTTTTTTAAATATTAGTTTCCATTTGTTAAGTACAATTTAAGTCTTTAATGTATAGGTATGAATACTTATAAGAACATATCTGATGTTTAGTTGGTAGTATAAGCATGAATACTTCATTGAGCAGAGGTTAATACCATGAACTTTTTTGAAATGTATCCATTTGTATGAATACTTGTTTACAACATAGCGATCTATACTTTTGTTGTAAGGGTGAATATATTATTTCATAGCAATGAATACTTTTCTTTCATAGAAATGAATACTTTCTTTCATAGCAGTGAACTCTTAGGTAGTGTTCCCCCAGGTAGTTTTCATGTCGTCCGTTGGTCGTTGTCGCTTTCAAGCGACGTTTTTCGTCTCCCAGGTAGGTAGTGTTCCCCCAGGAAGTTATTGCGCAATAAACTTGTGTGTGCTTACCCTAAAATACTTTATAACTTCCATTCCATAGAAATACTTTAGTATGTAACTATGAATATTTTTTTTCATAGCAATGAATATGAGAAAGCAGTGTGTTTTTCTTTTCCCTTTCTGTTGCGGAACCTTCCAGTTAGTTATCGGTCCCCACCGATAGTTAAACGTGTTTTGTTTGAGTTAAACACCTTTTCTTTCAGTTAATTAGTGATCCCCCCAGTTAATTAGTGCCCCCCCACTTAATATATAACAGATATTAACGCGTTTTTTTTTGTCTTTTTGCGATGGAAGTTAGGTCCCCCACTTAATAACCGATAATGACGCGTTTTGTTTTGTCTTTTAGCGCTGAAAAATTTGTGGTCCCCTCTTAATTAGCGGTCAACAAAGACAGTTATTGACCGGGGAATAAATGGAAGAAATGACTTGAGGGATAGTTAGTCGGTCCCTTTTGTATTTTTCAAAGGCAATCAGAAAGATTTGGAGGAGCCGTGATTGAGCAAGAAGAATAAGATAGTTAAATCTTAATAAAATATTGAATAAACTTGGTGTGTAGATAGTGTATTATTTTGTTTTGAAAATATAACATGGTTTATTGTGGACCATGTCCACACCGGTTATTAAATAGGAAGGAGCAAAGCACAAATTGTCATATTCAGCGCTAACGCTACACTACAGCAAAATCAGTCTTCAGCGACCGGAATCAGAGACCGGTTCCGTCGCCGGTCGCTGAAGACCCCCAAAAAAATAGAAAAACAAAAAAAAATTAAATTCATCGGAGACGAAACCCTTCAGCGACTGGCGCCATAGCCTTCAGCGTCCGATACTTCCCGGTCGCAGAAGGGTCCTCCTAAAAAACCCGCGAGTCTTCTTCTTCTCTATCTATCTCCCCGCGAGTCTTCTTCTTCTCTATCTATCTCCCGCGCACGTTTTAGGTTTAGCTAAAAAAAAAAAAGCCGCGCGCCGACCCCGCCTCTGCGCCGTTGTTCCTCTCTCTCTATCCTGCCAAGGTGACCGCCGCTGTTGTTCTGAAAAACTAACCCGCCTTTGTTCCTCTCTCTCTCTCTGACTTGATCTGAAAAACTAACCCGCCGTGCGCCCGACCCCGCGTGATCGCCGCCGCCATTGTTCCTCTCTCTCTCTCCCTCTCTCTCTCTCGCTGTTGTTCCAGATTACCGCCGCCTGGTGCCGCCAACTCCGCCTGACCTCTCCGCCCAACTCCGCCTGATCCTCATTCAACTCAGTCAGGTATTTCAATTATTTGGCTAATTCATTGATTCAAGTTTTCAGCTTTGTGATATTAATTTTTGTTTATTCGTGTATTTTCTGCAAGTGGAGCTAGAATGACGGAAAGAGGAGAATGAGATGGATATATCGATCTGACCCACTAAAATCTTGAAAGTCGGCTGGTACGTACGTTTACTGATCTGTAAAATCTTGAATTTTGTTTATCCCTATCTCTAATAGTTGAGATTTCTGTTACAACTTTCTATTAAAATTTCTGTATGATTTCTGTTACAATTTTGTTTATCCCTATTTCACTAAGTAGTTACAAATGTGAAATAAATAATATCCCTATTTCACTAAGTAGCTAGAATTTTGTTTATCCCTATTGATCTGCTTTCTGGTACAATTTTATTTATCCCTATTTCTGTTACTGATCTGTATGATTTCTGTATGATTTTAATCTGTGTCATAAACAAAAATAAATGTAAGTTATAAATGTGTAGGATTGTCTGAGTTATTCCACATTATTCTTTTTACAACCCAGATCCTTTGTTTTGATTCTAGAAGATTATTACGTCTTTAATATGTGAAATAGGTTGTCTTGACAAACATGAACCGGGCCAGCAACATACATAATGCTTTTTTAAGTATAATTTAAACATAATTGGTCCTAAGTAATATATAGAAACGTGCCAACGTGTCACTGTCTATGGTACAGAACCAAATATATTGTGTTTATTCTTCTTATTTGTCACTTTCAAAGACAATATAATTAGGCTTACATTCTCAACATGAGTGTTCAAATTTCTTTGTATCTTAATATATTTATTGTGTTTTTATTTTACTAAATCTTAAACAGCAATATTTTAAATTTTAATAATATCATTTGCATGCTTTGGTTTAGTCTTGTTGTCCCTAATTTTTATGATTTGGTTTGGTTTGATCACTTCTTGTTAGTTTGGAAATATTGAACTACTTCTACCCTGCATATTTTTTTCCTTGGGCATGCTTTTTTTTATCAGTTCATTATTTTTACTATGTTGCGAAATGTTGACTTGCGTCAAATGGTTCATAGCTTAACTCCTTGTAGAATCTATGACAGTAATCTAATTTCATTAGAAAAAAATGAAGTACTGTCTTGTCTATGTGGTCTGACATGCCATGACATATTCAAGTTCCACAAGGGCCTACTAACTTGCCAACCATATAAAGTTTATATTATAATAAAAACTAAAAGTTATATTTGATATGCGGGACTTGTTAAAGCAAAACTGCACGGTTTGAAAAGAAAAGTTAATTGATTAAGTTGAGCTACATCTTTTTCTTTTTCTTTTTCTTTTTTTGAAAGCTTGTCAGAGGCTGACGTTGAGCTACATCTTTGCTCCCATATAGTGAATTGAAGAAATAACTTGTCTATTTGTATTGTAATAAGGTGTTTCCAGCTAAAAAAGTTGAGTTGTAATGTTGTATCACATATTTGGGAGCTTTTGTGGGTAGTGGAGAAAATTACAGCGTGATTCAAATATTATGCGTCTGTTAGTTGTCTGAAATCTGTAACTTGTGAGCTCTAACTGTGTTAATTAAATTGAGAATTGTAATGTGAATAGCTCTTGATTAAGTAATCTCACCACTCAATCAGCACAATTATTAAAGACATCATAAAAATGTTAGTTATATTCTTGCAGGGAGGTTCTACCTCGCACCATGCATCGAACCCCGATGATCAGGATGATAGCGGGGATGATATGGGAGATGAGGGATGATATGAGAGATGAGTTTTAGACATCATGTTTGTTACTATATCGTACTTTAGATATTTTATTTTTATGTGATACTTTAGATATTTGTTATTTCATGCTTATGTATACTTTAGATATTTCATGTTTATGTCGTTTTGTGAATTGTTTGGTACGTACCAATTAAATTGCTTGTGAATTGTTTGATACGTTTCGTACTAATTGGGGCGGAAGAAATATAAATGAACAGAATGAGGAAAAAAAAAACAGCAACTAAAAAAAACAGCAAAAAAAAAAAAAAAAAAAAATCTTCTGACTATGGTCTCATCAGCGACCGCTTATTCGGTCTCTGATGGTCTTTCTGCCACGTCAACATATACCATCAGAGACCGATCTGATTGGTCGCAGATGACTCATCTACGATCGGCGCCACAATCATCTGCGACCGGTGACGTCAGCAGGAAGGTATCAGCGAGGTAGCCAACTGCGACCGTGACATCTGAGACCGATTTCTGTCTTCTACGACTGGCTTGGTCATCTGCGACCGGCGACATACTTATCTGCGACCGATTTGGCCGGTCGCAGATGAGTGTGTTTGCTGTAGTGAGCTATTTTTTCGTTTATACAAAACTTACCATTATAAATACTGTCCTATTTAATTCAATATTGATTATGCTATTAAATAGACAGTGATTTGTTTTATTTTTATTTTTATTTGACTAAAGTAAAAGGTGCATATAGCTGATATAGCTGTTGACAACAGTGGTTTATTCTATTTTTTATTTTGACTTAAGCGAAATAAAATATTAATTGTTTGTGTTATAAAATAATTTTTAAATTTTTAAGTACTACACTACAAATTTGATTGTTATCCATTCAAAATTAATTATTATGAGTGTCGGTGGATTGTTTGATAAATGTAGTAGAAAACATGTTTATGCCAAAAGAAATTCAAGTTTTCGATTTGATTTGTCTGATTCCGACTGGTTCACTCTATTTCAATTCCACAGTCAAAAGATCAATTTCGATTTCACAGTCAGATGACAAATTCTGATTCCGATTTTCAGAGCCATGTTGAAGTAGCAGCACCGTGTTGGCCCAAGCTCTATTAGATAATTAAATCAAGATTGATTTAGAAAGTACTCAAGTTTTCACTACCGACTTATATTGTCGGTCAAGAGAATTGAGCTAGAAATTTCTATGTTATTTTAATATTTTATCTTCTAGCATGTACAATATTTCAGAGAACTCATTAACCGACATATGTGAGAGAATAAGAAATACATCAAGTAGTATTGTAATCTTTTGTACTCTCTATTTATAATAGAAGTTAGTTTAATATTCAACAAGTCATGCTTTCTACTTTTATCGGGTATTGTGTAGTTTAAGCAGTTGTCAATCGGGCCTCTATTGTGACCTAAAGGGTGGAATAAGGAGTTTAAGCCTCTTTATTCCACCAAACGTGCTTTAATTGAGCTAGACTAACATGGCATAAGCCAATCTTTAGACCTGCTTAAATTAAACCACCTCACATGGTGGTTTAATTTTATTTCACGTCATGCCTAACTCGAATGATTATAATAATATCTTATTAGTATATAATTAGTATATTATTATTATTAATTATTATTAGTATAATTGTTAATAAATTAAATAATTATTATAATAATTATTATATATATTATAGTTACTATTAATATATTAATATTATATAATTAGTATCTTATTACTAATAATAATTATTAATATATATAATTATATAATTAATATCATATATTTTTATTATATTAAATAATTATTATAATAATATTATAATATATTATAGTTATTATTTATATTAATATTATATAATTAGTATCTTATTATTAATAATTATTATTAATATATAATTATATAATTAATTTCTTATATTGTTAATATATTAAATAATTATTATAATAATATATTGTAGTTATAATTAATATATTACTTTTATATAATTAGTATCTTACTATCAATAATTATTAACTAACATATAATTATATAATTAATATCTTATATTGTTAATATAAAATATAATTATTAGAATAATAATATAATATGAGGAGGGATCCGATTACACCTTTTTTGGTGACACACTTTGACACCTACCATTTTCAAAGTCCAAATAGTCGATTCAAACTGTTCAACATGATGGATATATTAAAATGTGCTTGGAGATCAAATTTTACATTTTTTTGAATTTTTTTGCTATTTATTAAGATGGTTACAAAAATCGTTGTTTTCAGACCATTGAAAAACAGCAATTTTGTAACCATCTTAATAAATAGTAAAAAAATTCAAAAAAATGTAAAATTTGATCTCCAAGTACATTTTAATATGGTGATCATGTTGAACGGTTCGGATCGACTGTTTGGATTTTGAAATCGCAAAATTGACCTATATAAAAAACGGTGTCATGATGTGTCACCAAAAAAGGTGTAATTGGATCCCTCCTCATATAATATTATAGTTATTATTAATATATTAATATTATATAAGAGTAGAACTAGGGTGTGATGTGCTCACCAAACTCTTTGGTGAGCACAACTCTACATAAACTATCAGATTCACTTCAAACTAGATTAATCCAACCGTTGAAACCGATGTACTTTACGAGTGATGGGCGTACATGCAAAATTTGAATTCATTTAGTCTCAAGTCAAGTGGTCAAAATTGAGAATTTTTTGAATGCATTAAAACAACTTCATTTTGGATCATTCATTTTTCATCAATTTTGGCCACTTGACTTGAGACTAAATGAATTCAAAAAATTCAAAATTTTGCATGTACATGCATTACTCGTAAAGTACATCGGTTTCAATGGTTGGATTCATCTCGTTTGAAGTAAATCCGATAGTTTATGTAGAGTTGTGCTCACCAAAGAGTTTGGTGAGCACATCACACCCTAGTTCTACTCATTATATAATTAGTATCTTATTATTAATTATATAATTAATATCTCATATTGTTAATATAGTAAATAATAATTATTAATATATAATTATATAATTAATATCTTATATTGTTAATATATTAAATAATTATTATAATACATTATAGTTATTATTAATATATTAATATTATATAATTAGTATCCTATTATTAATAATTAACTTACTTAGTCTTTCAAAACTTTAGTTCTCAACCAATCCTAACCAAACAAGGAATACCTTAGCCATGATTTAATTTTAAACCTCAATCAAATACGAATAACTTAGGCCATCTTAACTTTAGTCCATAACCAAACACCACCTAGAAGGTTTAAATTTTTTAACAGTGTTGTAAAAGACATCCGTTTATGCCGATTAATCGGTCAATTAGTCGTTGACGATGAACAAGCTGTCATGGATTTTTCCGACTAATCGGCCGATTAATCGCTTAGTGGTAACCTATCCTTCCGACGACCGCATACCGTTATTTACAACATTATTTTTAATGCTTTTTAAATATGAATCCTCTCATCTCACTCTTATTCCTTGATTTCATAAAAAAAGTATTGTTATGTCTTGATCATGAAATTTAAGTTTCTTGATTAAATCACACGGCTTTGTGTTAGAAGTTAACTATGAATTCTCTTATCCAGGGGCGGAGCTAGATTTTCAGACTATGGGGATCAAACGTGAATGGGAGTCAAGCATTTAAAATTTTTCTATTACGAATGGGGTCAATTTCACACTATTAATAATATTTTACTTTAAACTATATTAAAATAAGATATAAATAAAAAAAATTCAAAATGAATAGGAGTCAATTGACCTCCATTCATTGAGGGTAGACTCGCCCCTGCTTTCATCTCACTCTTATTCTCAGTTTTCTTTTCAATTCAAACGGAACAGACAGTGAAAGGTCTACGTTAGAAGGAGAGAATGAGGGGTAGAGATAAGCTGACACGAGGGGCCCATTATATAGAGAAGAGGAATGGCCCACCTGTCTGGTTAACGGAAACCACCATGAGTAGGTGGGGTCCGCATGGCAGAGTGCTAATTAATGGGGCCTGTTCGTCATACTCTACATTAACAGAATGTGTGTTAATAGATCTGGATCGTCTGATTGGGAATAAATCGGAGCGAGAGTGAGCAGAGAAGGATACGGAGAGGAAAGAGGAGAAGGAAGAGAGGTGCTTAATTTTCAGAGTAAGGTGGAAAAAAAAAACGGAGAGAGCTGAAGAGATGGAGCAAAGAGAGAAGAGAAATGAAGAAGTTTCGAGATATATCGGACTGAGTAAAGGACCCACTTGTCATAGATACTGTAGAGAGCACTGTACATTACCAAAACCCATCTCAGATTAGATACTATCTATAGATAAGTTCGTACAATTTTAACATTAATATTTCATTATTTATAATTAAAATACGAATTGAAAGCTAATTTTGTTCTTTGTTCGCATAAAACGCTATAATTTTCTAAATTTAGTTCGTATAAGGTAAACAAACAAATGAAAAACGCACTAAAGTTACAGCATTTAATTTCTTCATTAGCTTGTTTTAATAAGCAAGGGTTTTGTTACAGCATTTAGTTGTCTGATTTTGATATCAAATTCAATTTCAGAGATCTCCTTGCAAAAAAAAAAAAAAAAAAAGTTGCCGCATTTTGAAATTTGGTTCCTATCTTTCAGAGTTGCTGTAGCCACATAAACTGTAGAATATCTTCGTCCGGCTTCCAGCAAAATCTTACACTTTTCTAGACAGATGTATTCAGTGGCAATTTGGTAAATTTTATATGTTGCCACCTGTCCAGAAACGTGGCATTCATGCGCCTCTCCACGCTTTAGATTGATACAATTTCCCAAGCACTTATCCTCGAAACTTCTTTAGTTAATTACTTTATATACTTGCCCAAATCAGGAACGCTCCACTTCACTGCTCTTACAGTCTATAGAGGGTTCTTTTACTGTCTACAGAGTAAGCGAGATGCCAGGCCTAACGATTGGAGACACTATACCGGATTTGGAGCTTGACACCACTCATGGTCGGATCCGCATCCATGACTATGTCGGTAATGGTTACGCGATCATCTTCTCTCACCCTGGTACGGTTAATTTCATCAGTATCATTTCTGATATTATATATAACTTGTATTTAAAAAAATAAAGTGTCTGTATTATTTAGTGCACTGAGCAACATAATTCAGTAATGTGTTTTCCTGATAGGAATAGGATCATGATCCTGTACTGACGCTGGAATTATGATCTTGAATGTGTTATAATTAATTTCAGGTGATTTCACCCCCGTTTGCACCACGGAGATGGCGGCCATGGCATCTTACGCTGGTGAGTTTGAGAAGAGAGGTGTGAAGCTTCTTGGCATGTCTTGTGATGATGTCAGTTCTCATAAAGAGTGGATTAAAGACATTGAGGCTTATAAGGTTTGCACTTCACACATTTAATAATACTCGGTCATAATTGAATTATTGCGTGGTTAATTTTTATACCGGATGCAGCCGGGTAGCCGTGTCACCTTCCCAATAGCAGCCGATCCGAACAAGGAAGTGATTAAGCAGCTAAACATGGTCGACCCTGACGAGAAGGACAAGGACGGACAACAATTGCCCTCACGCACTCTCCATTTGGTGGGTCCTGATAAAAAGGTACAGTGTCTAAATCAGCTAATTCATTTTTAGGTTCCCACTTACAGGCATGTTAAGTGGCATCCTCTTGTTAATTTAGGTGCTTGATCCTTGTTGATTTTGATGATCAATTTCCTGATAAAAATTTAGGTGAAATTAAGCTTCTTGTATCCGGCATCTACTGGCCGTAACATGGACGAGGTCATGCGCGTGGTCGACTCAATCCAGAAGGCGGCCAAGCACCGTGTTGCGACTCCGGCCAACTGGAAGCCAGGGGACCCGGTGGTTATCTCGCCAAGTGTGTCAAATGAAGAGGCCCAGAAGCTCTTTCCGCAAGGCTATGAGGTCAAGGACCTGCCGTCAAAGAAGGAATACCTCCGCTTCACAAAAGTTTAGATTTTGTACTGTAGTATGTATGTATTATGTATATCTTATGTATGCGTAATCTCATAAGGGGTCTATCTATGTTGTTTCTTGTTGATCTATCTATGTTTTGGTTCTGAAGGGGAACGAATATAAACTAGCGCAATGTCTCGCTTTGCTTCGGCAGTAATAATTAAGATAGTTTGTATGAGTCGTTGGTTATAAAATGCTATATATGAAAACTGTTCATCCTCTGAAAACTTTTAAAAAAAATCTCAAGTGATTAAAGAACACTTATATTTTGCGTGCATTAAAGAAAATGATTTGTACATAACGATCAATTATTAAAAAAATCAAATTAATTAACCTTTCACCTATTGAGAATTGATGTTTTAACTGCTATAGAAACTATTATGAGAGTATCTAAAATGATCAACCATATATATTCTTTTACTTTTGTTTTGTATTATGTTTCTTGATCTCTTTGATGATTTGGCATTTTAAGTTAGCAAAGGGAACCACCTCTGCATGAAAGGGCACCGGCGTCATAATGTGATTTGAGCATGTAACCATGGATGTCGGTTTGGCCTCGAGACTAGAAAAGCCCTTGCATAACTTGAAGAAGCCCCAAATTGTACATGTACATGTACATCTATATATATATGTGAAATTTTTAGTTTACTCTGTATGTACATGTACATCTATATATGTGATAATTTTCTTTCATGTGACTTACATCTTAAACATCCAATTTAGATTATTTATGTGTCTTCTAACATATATTTAAATACATATATTTAAATAGAGGAGGATTCAAATGTTTTCATTTTTTGTGTACTTTTATTTTTAAAAAATTTAATAATTCAAAATTTACAAACTTAAAAGTCAAAATAAAAACCGTTGGATGTGATCTATGCTATTTTCTCTATGTGTTCATAAAAAATTAACACATTTTAATTTTATTTTTATCTGAATTAATAAGTTGAAAAATCAACGTCTAGAAATTATCTACATTAGTATATTTTTTTTGCAAAATTCTTGATGACAACCAAAATAAAATTGAAATGTTATAATTTTTTACATGAGCATAGATAAAATGATGTAGATCATATCTAACGGTTTTATTTTGACTTTTAAGTTGTAAATTTTGAGTTTTTAAAGTTTTTAAAAATATAAGCATAGTGGAGGCACAAAATATAAAGGCAGCACAAAAAATGAAGGTATTTGAACTCTCCTCATTTAAATATTGTACAATGCACACTAAAGCACTCCACATATTGAAATCAATAAGAAATTATAAACAGTTTTCACGCATTTTTTGACCAAATCAAAATGTGTTTTGATATTTGTCAACAACTGTCTTAAATTTCTGAATTCATTATCTAAAACCTTTCAAAATTCACAGTTGACTATATGTTTCACAACGTACACACAATTGTTTTACGATGCACACTTTAGTGTTGCACAATGCACATTTCTTGTATTGAATTTTCATACCCATTGTCTGAAATTGCCTAAAATTTGTACTTAGTTATTAAATACATAATAGACACTTTATTATTATGGAAAAATTGGTTATTTGCCACTCTAAAACCTTCAAATTGTAAAAATGTCATTCCGAAATTTGAAATTGTAAAAATTCCACTCTAAACTTCATTAATTCTTAATTTTGTCATTTATACTCTATTCTTGTACTATTTTTATTAAAAATTAACTGAAAAATTCATACCCTCCGGAAATACAGAGTACAAGAATACAGTACACGTATTTCTTTGGATCGATACCTTTGTTATTTTTAATAAAAATAGTACAATAATAAAGTATAAATGACAAAATTAGAAATTAATGAAGTTTAGAGTGGCATTTTTACAATTTCAAATTTAGAGATGACATTTTTACAATTTGAAAGTTTTGGAGTGGCAAATAACCAATTTTCTCTATTATATATTGTAGAATAATGAAGATTTGTCTATACAGTTCTTTTTTCTTTTTTTTTAAGAAAAAAAGTTGGCCAAAATAAGTTAGATTCACTACTACATAATAAGTGATTATACACGGTTAGAAACGCTAATCACTCGCAGCTCTAGAATTGTTTATAGATTCCCTTTTACCCAAGGTCATTTACAATGAACCGTGTACGATTCTTCAAAAAAGGGCACTACAACATGCAATATGATGCAATTTGATTGTGTATCTTTTGTAAATGTTTTAATAAACTGAACAATCCGTAATGCTATTAATCAGTGTTCTAAATAGCGCGCTATAGCGTTTTTGGACCCCAAACGCTACGCTATGACATCAAAATGCGCTATTTGCGCTACGGCCGCTATAGCGGCCGCTACAGCGCTATAGCGGTCCGCTATTTGCGCTATACAATATGGGGGTTTTTTTTTTTAAGCAATTTATATAGATTTTAAATAAAGGTAAAAAAAATTTCAAACCGAAATTGAATTTGTTGCTACTTGCTACAAATAAATCAATTTGAAATTGGGAATAGAAATAGAAATTTGAATAGAAAAAAGTCCAAACCGAAATTAAAATTTGAATAGAAAAAAAAAATAGATTATGTTATGAATCATGATGCTTAAGATATTTTTAATAGGAAAAATCAATAGTTTATGATATTACTATGGATATTTTGAACCGCAATTTGGACTTTGTACAGGTTCAATATGAATATTATAGTTTCTTAATTACTTTGGTGTTATTTATTGTTCTATGAGACTTTAGATAATGTTGATATTTAGTACAAATATTGAATATACGAAATGTAAAAAAAAAAAAAACGCTATTTGGAATAGCTTCCGCTATAGCGACGCTATTCGCTATAGCTTTTTTTTTTGCCTTCCCGCTACGACGCTATAAACGCTATTTAGAACCTTGCTATTAATATAACGGTAGAACGGTTCTTCAACTTTGACATATCTATTATATATATATAATTCTCATATGGTCTGCTACAGTAATTGCTACAGTGTATGCTACAGTGACAAATTTAATATGATATAACCGGTATAACTTTATATATAGTTAGAAAATTACAAATTAATGAATATGATATACCGGTATAATTTTATACAGTAACAACTTGATTTTGTGATTTTGAATTTATTAATATGACATTTTGTAATTTTGAATTCATTGATATGGCATTTTGTTTATAACCGGTATAACTTTATATATAGTTAGATGTTTATCTTAATAGTTAATTATTTTTTTTTTCAGTAATATTCTGATACAATCTTTTTACACTCCTCTCGATAATATTATATAGAAATTTGGGTTCATATAATCCAGTTGCGGGGACAAATGAGATTAGAGGGCCATAGGCCGTCGGAAATTATAGGCCCTTGCGGAGCGGGTCCTAATGGGTTGGGACCAATTAGAAAACATTTTAAGAATGATTCAAATTATAGACCCTTTCTTTCATTTTTATTTTAATTTTGGGTTTCAGCACCTTCAAATTGCCGAAATTTTTATTAATATCCAAAAAATAATTCAAATTTTACAAAAATACATCCATTTTCTAGAAATTTCCAGAAATAACAAATCTGTTGAATTATTCAACAGAAATTTAGCCCAAATCCACTGAATAATTCAGCGAAAATGGATTTTTTATTGCAATATTAGAAATATTTTTATATTTCTTGAAAAATAGATGGGTTACTATATAATTGAATTTACTAGAAAAACTGTGACAAATAACCCTGATCAATATTATTCAGGCAGGATTGTTTGCAACTGTAAAAATTAAAATATTTTTTGGTGTGTTATTGGAAAAAAATAAAAATATTTTGGATCTGAGTTATTGATCCCGGTTCAAAAATCAATTCTGGGTAAAAAAAAAAATATCGTGGTCCTTCTGGTACATTCAAATTCTAAAGTACTCCATCTATTTCTCTAAAGGAGATTTTAGGAAAATTTTAAAATATTAAAAATATAAAATAGCTTCTAGAAAAATAGATGGAGTACCTTAGAATTTGAATTTACTACAAGGATCACGATAATTTTTTAATTTACTTTTTGAAGGTTAGTGGCTTGATAATTTTTTAATTTACTCGGAAGTGATTTTTGAACCGGGATCGATAACTCAGACCCAAAACATTTTTTTTAACGGATTGGTTATTTCTGGAAATTTCCAGAAAACAGATGTATTTTGTGAAATTTGAATTATTTTTTGGATATTAATAAAAATTTCGGTTCAAATGTCCGGCGGAACAATCACTTGGTCATCAATTATTGTACAGTTTGTACTCCATTTCAATCTTTTCTTATTTTGTTTTCCTTTGTCATTCCAAATCGGGAGAGTTTCAGTAGCTTCCGTTGGTTCTCTTTGGATTCTCTCCATGACAACTTCTCCGAGAGCCTTCTTGTTCGGATGAAAAATTCACAGTTTGTAGAAAGATTTCGGACTATTCATAAACAATAATTTTGTATTTATTTAAAAGTAGTAAAAATATATTTTAATATGAAGATTATAATGAGCATTTCAGATGGACTGTTTGGACTTTGGACTTTGAAAACAAAAATAAAAATGAAAGATAAAATTAAGATATGAAAACAATGAAACATTTTAACCCAAGTCGTTAAAATCAGGTCTAATTAATCTTGGGTACTAAATATAAATAAATTGAGCGAAATGGTTCTCTCTTCATTGCACCTCTTCAATGATTGTATATTTTCTAGGGACCTATATGTGAATGTGGCACAAAGGACTGGTACAGTACTGGTACACATGGTACCAGTACCGGCAGAAGACATAATTGTACAAGGAACTTCTGAAAAAGAGAGGAATATCATGCTTATATCGCAGTTTGTGTTGTCGAGAGAGAAATCATGCAGTAACTTAGCTTCACCTGATCAGCTGCTCGGATTGAAGACTAAATTTAAATCAGATATATTTTGCCTTTTGATTATTTTCAGCTGCTTACATGTGCTTTCTTTTCCTTTCTATTTTTCTTACTGTTTTGTTTGATTTTTTATTTTACCAGTAAGTTTCTGACTTGTGTAACTTTCATATTTAATAGAATGTGGGCATGATGATCATGATCCCTATTTAAAAAAATAATAATAATTTAAGAGTACATTGTTTCTGTTGACTTTCATTCTTCAACTTGTCAATTGTTTGGAGCAAATAATATATAAATCAAAATGGGCAACTTGCGTGCACATGGCTCTTAACGTAGGTAGGTCTAGGTGATTTACTTTGTAGTTTATTACAAAGAAAAATTTTATCAATTGGTTCATTCATTCTGATGGGTATTCGATTAAATTAAGTCTGATGCTTAGTGCAAAAAAATATTTTGTGTGCAAAAAAAATAAAATTTTCTCATAGGTGGGACCCACATTAAATTAATGGATCATTTCTTTGTCGCTCTGAGCCTTTGACCTAAACTTTTTTTTTCTTTTAATTGAAAAAAAAGGGCTGGCCTAAAACTAAAACTTTCTTCGTTCGATTATTTTTTGAGGTAGACATGCCATTAATATAGCAGAGGTGGGCCACCATAAAAGCGGTTGGGCCCACAAAACCAGGATAGCGATGGTGGGGCCCGCAGAACAGAGCTTAATTTATTCTACGTACATCCCCAGGAATGGTTTAATTCTCACCGATGAACAATTAAGTGCTTCCGATAAAATAAAAAATGTGAACGTAAATTAATTGTCGTCGATTCCGTGTTTGTCTTACAATCAAAATAAACGATGGGATAAAAAATTTAAAATTTAAAAAACTTCTCACAAATTAATTTTTGCTCTCGTATACGTACTGCCCGAAATTTTTAAATATAGCACAGTTAAAAAAAAAAAAATACCAAAACGGCACATTTTGGCCAGAATTTCAAATTTAGCACGGCCGCAGATCAACTGAGCGGCCCCAGGGGCCGCATATTGGCTGAACGGCCCCCTGCCTTTATAATCCGACCCAGGAGAGAGAGAATCATTTCACACTCTGATCCCCTCTCTCTCCTGGACAAGAGCTTCTTCTCCTGTAAGTTTTTTTCTCTTTTTTTTTCATTTTTTTTAATTTTCAGTAGATTAATAATTAATTTAGTTAATTTTTAATTTTAGGTTACTTGTGTATTGGATTCAAAATGGCTCTTATGGTATCAATTTATACTGGTGGTGATGTTTTAACAGGTCCTAATGAGATTTATTATAGTATCGGACCTGTTACTGTGATTCCGGTATTACCGGGTACTGATTATGTGGGGCTTAAATCGAGTATATGTCAGAACTTGGGATTGGATCAGGTCCATTATGACCTTAAAATTGAGGCCAAGATTAGTATGCCGACTAGTTCAGCACAAACCTGGTTCCAACTCTTTCCAATCCAGAATGAGGGAGTCTGGCAGGTATTGTACAACCAAATTATGAGTTTTTCTGGGGGTACATACAAGATAATTGACCTATATATGGAGGTTACTAGAGTCCGGCGTACCAACCCAGCTATGAGGTTAATTCAGGGTCGGAGTCGGGGTAACTCATCCGGCTCTAGTCCGTCCCCTGTCCAAATTGACCAACCGTCCAGTAGTCGAGCCCCAGTTCAGAGGGATCGACCGTCCAGTAGTCGGCCCTCCCGTCGGGCCCCCACCCGGACCGACCAGCCTTCATCTAGTCGGAGCGCTCATTGGGGTCAATCTTGTGATCCGGATGAAAGTGCTGAATCAGAGGATTCAGAATTACAAGAGGCAGAGGAAAATTGGGGTGATGAAAATCCTGAGGGTACGGGCGATCATAGTGACGAGGAAGATACCGGGCCTGTGCTTGGACGGCCGAGGACTTTCGTAATGGATAGCGGTTTTCGGATAATGGATCGCGGGTTTCAACACCCGTGTTCGGCTTTCAATGACACATCAGGGTTTCAGCCCGCAAATTCGAGTTTGTTTGGAAGGAGGGAAGTGTTTGAGAATGAACTGTCTGAGGGTTAAATATATAACTCAAAAGAGGCCATGAAGAGCGCAATTGCCAAGTTTCACATAGTTTGCAACAAAGAGATAAGGAATACACACAGTAATACCACCAAAATGAGGTTCAAGTGCAGTGATAGTAGGTGTGGCTGGTACATACTCGCAAAGGCCACTGGTTACGGTACACAATGGCGTATTTCAAAGTGCCCAACACAACATTCATGTCACGCGGATGCGACAAGAATTGATCATGCACAGTTGTCGGCTAGTATGGTTGCCGATTGCATATCGGCTCACATGAGGAATGATGTTGATTTGAGTATCAACACAGTAAGGATCGTTGTTGCTGAAAGATACAACGGTCAGATACCGGCGTACAACAAACTGTGGCGTGGCCGTGAGTTGGCAATTGCCCGCCAGTTTGGTAGTTGGGAGGGGTCGTACTCTCTTATAGTTCCGTTGTTGGAGGCAATCAAGAGAAAGAACCCAGGTACTAAATTGGCACTTATTTTTTTACGTCATTGTAATAAAATCAACAATTGAACTTATTTTTTAATTTATTGACAGAAACATTGTTTGAGGTGACCTCATTTCCCACCGGTGAACCTGGACCATGGAAGTATTTCCATAGGGCGGCTTGGGCATTTGGACCGTGCATTGCAGTTTTTCAACACATCAGATCAGTCATCACCGTTGATGCATGTTTTCTGTCAGGCCGGTACAAAGGTAACTATTTTTTTTTATTATCTTTACTTAACTTAGTTGTTTTAATACAGGCAAGTTGTTTGATTTGGAATTAATTTGATTTTTTTTAATACAGGCAAGTTGTTGATTGCAACCGGGTACGATGCAGAAAACCAGCTTCTCCCGTTGGCTTTTTCACTGGTAGAATCAGAGAGTTTCGAAGATTGTGCGTGATTCATGAAATGGTTGCGTCGCAATGTAATTCGCTCCAGATTCATGTGTGTAATAACTGATAGGGGCAAAGGTATAAAGAAGGTGTTCAGACAAGATGATCTAGGGTGGAACGATGAGGATGAGGATCAATGTGTTCACCGTCTTTGTGCTACTCACATAGCCGAGAACATGAAGAAGAACGGTTGTAGTGAGGCGGCAATCAAGTTTTTTAGGATATGTGTGGCTAAGAGAAAGATGAGAAGATACGAGCAGGAATGCAAGCAATTGGGGACGTATGTGACCGCGCTCTCAATTGGCTGGACGGTGTGGGTAAGTATTTGGATCAAGATGAGAACGAGTGTCCGAAACCATGGAAGATATTCCAAGCGCTGGACGGCTGTTACCGTTGGGGAATTATGACTACGAACGGTTCCGAGTCGCTAAATAATGTTTTCAGGTCATCTCGTAGGTTACCGGTGGCAGCAATAATTGAAGACACATTTTACAAATGTCTCACATGGTTTGCGCAAAGGAGGGCCAAAGCGCTAAATGAAGCCAGTCTTGGTCAACAGTTCTCGTGTCGTGTGCATGAGGTACTTTTATTTATAGTTTTTTCTTCATAATTTTTTAGTAACTTTGTTAAAAAGATCTGACTTCTTCATTATTTTTTAATTTTTCTTAGCTTATTAACCACCGGTTCGAGAGGTCCAATACTATGAAGACGCTTGGGGGGTTTGGCCACAACAACGAGTTCGAGGTAACCTCTACACAAGAGAGAGTTCACTCTTACATACCTGACGATTCTGGCCGGTTTACCAAGGCTAATTTCAAATACACGGTTCTCATCAGGGATGATCACACGGTGGAATGCACATGCCAAAAGTCTCAATTGGACAGAATACCGTGTTCTCATGTTCTGTCTGTGTGCCGTCTCCGAGGCATCGACCCTGGCTGCTTTGTTAGTCACTACTACCACATCCGGACACTGATCAACACATGGAGTGCTGAATGGCATGTCTATGAAAATCAGTCGGAATGGCCTGCAAACGAGGGCCCTGTACTTGTTCCAGAAGATAAAAATATTGCTTTGGGCAGAAGAAAACATAACAGGATTCCGATGTGGATGGATGTACTACATCATAGGAGAAGAGGACACCAAGCCGGCCGAAATACAATTGAAAGACAAAACAGAGCTGCTCGAGATGCACGAGGTAGTTAATTTTTTTTACTAATCAATTGCAACTTTTAAGAAAAATGTTTAAACAATCATATTTAACAGTCTACTATTTCAAAATTTGCAGGCTGAGAGCCGTACCAATGGACTGGATGTTTATTTAGTTTTAATTATATTCGTAGACTATGTCAGATACTGGACTTATTTGTTATATTATGTCTCTTATTTTTTTTGTTAGTTTGTTATTTGTTTTGATTATTTATTTATTTTGTTCATTATATCACTATCTCCTCGTACAAAAAAAATATTTGAACCACACGACATATATAAAATATTTCAAACGAACGATATTTCTAAAATAACTTGCAACAAAATACATAAATTTAAACAACATTACAAACTACAACACAAATACAATTATTTTTATAACACATTCACCAAAAAAATAACATATTTCGTAACTAAAAAAAAAAGGGGACCGCTCAGCCAATATGCGGCCCCATTTTAGGGGCCGCTCAGCCGATCTGCGGCCGTGCTAAATTTGAAATTCCAGCCAAAATGTGCCGTTTTGGTATATTTTTTTTAGATCTGTGCTATATTTAAAAATTTCGGACGTACTGCTGACAGCTCAAAATAGTAGCCACATTAATTATATTCTTTATATATTTTTTTCGTTAGTGGTCTATGTACAGTTCACAACACTAAATTAACAAAAAAACCTGATTGAAAAATGTTGATCTGGATTATTTGTTACAGTCTTTCTAGTAAATTAAATTCCATACTATTCCATCTATTTCCAAAAAAATACAAAAATATTTCTAATATTTTAATAGAAAAATTAAAAAATCATAAAATTTTCTAATTAAGTAAAAACCCACAAATCCAAACATTTTGCCTGGTTGAGCTAGATAGGTAAAATTAATGCTGACTAATATATACTTTCTTTTCTTTTTCTATCAGTGTTGGCAGAGAGCATCATATGAGATTCTCTTTTATTAGCTTAGAAACAAATTCTGAATTCTGAAATAATTTTGGAAATCTAAAATACGCTGTTTGGGTATAACATTTAGAAGTGAAAAGGTTCATCAATAGTTTGGCATCAACTAGTTATATTAATTGAACGAATAATAATTTGTTCACTAAAGCATGAATAAATTAAAAATCTAGAATTAATTAGCTGATTTAAATGTCAATTCTATAATTCAGTTATACAAAACTAATTATAAATGGTACTATACGATAATATAGGTTAATTATAATTTGGGTATTGAGCGCCTGTTAACTTTAAACTGTAGAAATATATAATAAAGTAGAATATGATGAACTCATTGCACGTACAGATAATATATTGACTTTAAACAGAGACATATTATAATATTATAATATTGAATATTAAGATTCAGGCAAATAATAAATAATATATAGTAAATTTGAAGATAAATATGAACAAATAATTCTTTTATTTCTTCATTCAACATAGATGGTAAGTTATTGTACAAACTGGCAAATTGGATCATAAAAAATGGATATGAAGTTATTATACATACCAACAAATTAGATCATCCAGCTGCATTATTCTCTAATAGTTCTAAAATTTATCTCATGATATTAAGTGGATGGTGCTTAACAAAAGAATGCATGCAGGGGTGCATGAGTAAAATATATTTGTGGAATGGTAAAAGTTTATGTAAACTTTGGTACAATTTAAAAGTGTGAAATTTAGAATGTTGAAGATTATTAAGACCACAAATAATTTAATTCTCAATATTTCCATATCATATAAAAATTGTGACTCTTAACTTAAATTGTGGCATTTCTTTAAAAAAAATAGGTACAACTTAAATGTAGCATTAATGTAATGAAATTGTCTAGCTAGATTCTCAGTTTCATCGCTAGTAGTAAAAGAAGAGTGAGGCTATGGTGCTATGCATAGCACGGATGGCTAGTGTACTACGGCTCAATATGGTACTTTTTAAAATCCTAACGGTCGATCCGACCGTTCAATGTGATAATCATATGAATATGTACTTGCAAACTAAATTTTATATTTTTTCGAATTTTTTTACTATTTTTTCAGATAGGTAGAATTTTGATGGTCCAGAATTTTCAAAAAACACTGATTTTTCTACCTATCTAAAAAAATAGTAAAAAAATTCGAAAAAATATAAAATTTAGTTTGCAAGTACATATTCATATGGATATCACATTGAACGGTTGGATCGACCGTTATGATTTTAAAAAGTACCATATTGAGCCGTAGTACACTAGCTATTGGTGCTATGCATAGCACCATAGCCTCACTCGTAAAAGAATTACCTATTCTCAGTTTCATGACATGTAGGAAATATTTTTTATTCGTGAGATTATATGTATGCAAGGAAGGATCAGGAAATCAAAGGAAAAATTGAAGGAGAACAAAAAAAAAGTAAGATATCAATAACTTTCTCATTGCAGCACTGCTAATGTAAGTATATTTATTTTTTATTATAACCATATCGTGTGCACAGTACGTGTGACGAGTACATGTCTAACTAAATTTAGACTTCTACACACAAAAAAATATCAAAAATATGCATTGAATCTAAGGAAGGTAGATTATTTAATTGGAGAACTGATAGTCAATCTAAAATTTCATCTTTTAATCAGAGTTGTTGGTAAAAGTAAAGTTTTTTTTTCGTTAACATAACAGGTAAGAGTATGAAAATGCTTCCACCCAACCCATTTTGTACCCGTTAACACCCCTAAGTCCGTAGGTAAGTATGAACCAACACTTTCAAATAATTCTCTTAAAAATCTTGTAGATATAGTGCCTACTATGAAGGCGATTCTGATTTTACCAGCAAAGCAGTAGTAATCAGGGAGAGAAAAAAATTTGTGATGGAGGTGCTAAAGAAGACAAATGCCAAAGGTAAAATGTCTATTGCCATATTGTATGGTACCGGTCACATGCCAGATTTTCACAGAAGACTTGTTCAAGAACTGAACATGATATACCAGTCACGGTGGAGTGGTAACAGTAAAGCAAATTCATTTATCCCTTGTTAGACAATTTTTTAAGAGAGTATAGGACCTTAATTCATTTTTGTTTGTTGTTGTTCATATAATTAATGGTCTGTATCCAATCATACAAACTATGATTTTTTAACTTGGATTCTCTTGATTTGTACAGATTACATTTTGTGATCCTGATAAAAGAAGGTTACAGTTCCTGATAAAACCAAAGAAAGAAAGGCATCCTAATTATCTACCTTCACAATTCCTCTGGATTTGCTGGTAAGGTTTTACGCATCAAGTATTTTCTCCTTTGGAGAGTTAACCAGACCAACAAACTGTCGGTTTTTACAATTTGGTACCCGGCCTTTTTATACATGCTTAGAGGCGTCTTATCCACCATTCTGCAGTGAAGGTACACATCTCGCTTCTCCGTCATTTTGCAAATTAGATCCTCGCAAGTTTTCAATAATTGCTTCCCGATCCCTTTCCTGTCATTCATTATTTTGTCAACAACAGATATATCCCTTAATTTCATGTTAATATTCTTTATTCTTTAGTGAAAATACCGGTTGTAACTTGTACCAGTAGATTCATTCATTCATGCTCAATTACATTAGCTGGTATTTGTTTCAGTACCAAATTCCAAGACCTAACTAGTTTCACTAGAGCGGAGTAGGAGCATCGGACCTACTTTTGGGTTCGATGGGCTCTAAGACCATCTGATCAGCTTTAAGATATGTGTGGCCGCTTTAATATTCGTGCCCATGCGCACGGATATTAAGACAGATCGGACAGACTTGGATCCCATCGAACCCAAAAGTAGGTCCGATGCTCATCAGACTTACTTGCTCTACTAGTTTCACTGCCTTGGCCAAAATTTAATTTAGTTCATTACAATTTGCAAAACATGGAATAACTTGGTTACTTGGAATTGGAATTGTATAGTTCCCTTCTCTATTAGGCACTTAATTATTCTAAACTTATTTCCCCAGTATTCTTCCTTCCATCAAAAAAAGTAAAGAATAGAATGAATACCTTCTGAGAGAATTCTTGACAGTCATGTTACAGATGTAGGGGCAGTCAGGCGGTGGGACCGGCGTGGGGGAAGCGGCATTGGCCCCACGTTCATCAAAGGAGATCTCAGCCGTACATGCCAACTCATCTGCCACGTCGTCGTCATGGGAATAGATTCCGACGAGCAGAGCAGCATGGGGAAGCAAATTTCTCCTTTCAAGCAAGTAATTTTTGACAAGGCAAGGAGGTCGGCGTAATTAGGAGGTAAGAAGAGGGTTTCTATGAAAGATTCTGAGAGGAGACGAGAGACAGCGTCGATCTCGGTTTCGAGCATGGGTCGGATGAGGAGAGTGCCGTGAGGGAAATGGTGGGGTTGAGAGAAGTCAAGAAGGGTTTGTTGTTTGGAGAGGGAGAGAGGGGAGAGAAAGGTGCGGGAGTGAGTTGTGAGTGGGGTCGGGGAGCAGTGAAGAGTAGAGGAGCGAGAGAGAGAGAAAGGGTGGTGGTGGTGGTGGGTAGAGAGGAATGGTTTGAGGGAGGAGTCGAGAGAGAGGGAAAGAGAGAAGGGTTGGGATGGAGATGCCATGGATTGATTCAACGAGTGAGTGAGAGAGCGAGAGAGAGATAGAAAGGGTTGCTTTAATATTCGTGCTAAATTGGATCGGACGGTCGAGAAGTAAACTTAAAATTTGGGTTGCCTTACAGGAATCCATATTCTTAGTTTGGTACTTGGGTTTGGTTTGCTTCTCTTTTTCCTCTCCATTTCTTCCAGCAGCATATTCCTCATTTCTAAATGAAACCCACTTAACGGGCCTAAATCCAAATTGGGCCTTGTTCTATTGCAATATCCATCTCAGTTCCAGGCCCAACCTTGTTCTATCCGGCAGGAAATACCAAAGTGAACTTGTGTGTATATCTCCATTTCTCCATTCCATTATTAAGCACGTTGGGTGTCCGATCCGCCAACGGCTACGATTGAAAGATGAAATTTCAGATTTAATCTCAGCCCTTCAATCACATAATCTGTCTTCTTTTGATTAAATACATATGTTTTATGTGTAGAAGTCTAAATTTAGTTAAAAACATACTCACTACACGTACTGCCACACGATACATTACAAGTAATACCAAGAATTGAGCAAATGAAATTAGCATTAAATATTTATTACCATATCTCTCTCCAGCTTTAATTGGTGCATAATAAGATTAATTTCCAATTTAGACAGATAACATATCTTATTTCCGAATTTCCTACCTCTTATTCATTTTTGGAAGATAACAAAAAAGACATATTATTGATTTATTCTCTAGCAGCTTTTCACATTTAATTTAATTGAATTATAACGCAAAAATTGTGTATGCACTGACATGCAAAGAATGTTGTTGTATTAAAACAGTCATTTGTTGTTGTTTATTTTATTATTATTTATTATTTGCCTCTCTATGTTAAATCTTATAATATGTCCCGTTGCAACGCACGGGTATGATACTAGTATATTAATATATACAGAACTTGAGCAAGTCCAGATAACAACCTCCAAACTCTTACCTCTTAAATATCTCCTAAGCAATGTTTATATTTATAATATCCAGCCATGCATGATGAAATATTACACACTCGTTTGAACCCAAATTAATTATACTTGCCATTGTCCATTTAAAACAACTATTAACCACACTATTACGTACAAATTATTATGACTTCACAAATTCATTATTCAAATCTTTCCAAAAAAATATCAACTTGTTTTAATCCGAATGAACTTTTGTATCAACTAAAATTAAAACACACACATGCATCATTAATTCTAGTGCGCAATACATTAATTAGAAAGTACATGATCCATACACTAATTTAAATTTGTATAAAATTTATAGTTTTACATAATTTAAACTTAAAATATGGAGGATTTTACCCTAACAAACAAGATATATAGGAGACAGTTAGCATTGCCTTGGCCAAATATGGGGATCTGTCCTGGTGAGTAGTAAACAAAATGTTAAATGTTAAATACAAATTCAAGTCAATACCAACTTAAAATTTACTGCTTCCTATGCAATGACCAAATTTCAAGGGGGGACTTTGTCCAGGAACCATAACAGTATTTTAGTAATAATAAAAATTAAGAAAAAAAGTAAAAAAACAAAAAAAAAAATGTTCAACACTGCTAAATTGCAAGAAATAACTAGATGTATTTTTGTAGTGTAAGAAACAAGAGCTGATTCCATGTGTCAATGGGTCCCGGCATGCACCAGTGCGTGCAATCGCTCATACCTTGGTTCCACTGGTTGTCCCAGTGGACCCCGGGATGCGCATCTGGCCTCATGTTCATCATCGACGTCACATCCATGGCTGCAAACATGACACCTCGACCTCTGTTAACTTTTCTGATCCCCTCCATTTCTTCCAACATTATATTCCTCATTTCCAAGTGGTTCCCATTCAACGGGCTTGGATCCAAATTGGGCATAGTTCTCGTGCAAGATCCACCCGAGTTCCAAACCCCGCCTTCAAAATGTGTTGGAGAGAAGGTTCTCACAACTACTAACTGCACATTACCAGTACTACTACTACTACTCAAGTAATTCAGTGTGGTTCTAAATGCATTTTGCACCGCGAATATGAGGCCCAGTGTAGGGATAGAGAGATTGTTTTTCTCATAGACTGTGCCAATCAGTTTGTTTTTCTGGTACAGGTTGAGATTTCTGAAAAACCAGTGTCCTCCTGACAGAACCACATAGTTTGCTTCATGCACAAGGTTCACCCAATTCGGGTCCATCTCGTCTAGGTACACGTTGGTTTCAATGTTTGACCCGTTAACCTTCATTTCCTCATACCGCACAAAATATCTCGTCCATAGATGCATCACGGTGAAATTGTAAGTTTCAAAGTACCATTTTGTGATTAGGTTCTCTTTGTCATTGTATGTGTTCTGAGGAGATTCAACCTGAAAAATTAATTAATACTACAAATTTGAAAGCACCAACACATAAATTAATTAAGTACAAAATTTAGTAGCTTATATATATATACCTGAGAAAGCATGCAAAGAAGTGAGTCCTTGTGATTCCGGGCAACTGAGTCTCCGACAAAGGCCAAATTCATCCCTCTTAGAGCATTTAGAAACTGTTCCGGATCAAACCGAGGGAGATGGCATCCGTGTGGTTGCCACTTCCATTTGACAAAGTCGTGATCCTTGCCGTATTTTTCGCAGTTGTTTGCATCCGGCAAGGTCTTGCATGTCATGTTCGTATAAATGGTGCCTCCATAATCACGAACCCATGTACCGTTGTACAGATCACACTTCATTATGTCACCATTACTACCTGCTTGAACTCTTAATGAGTTAGTTCTATGACGTAAATTTAAGATACAAAAATCACTACTGGCAATTGCCATATCAATCATGTTTTCCTCCATTAAATTAATAAAACAAATATATATATTACCTGTTGTGGGGGAATGACTGGAAATAGCACTCCGTTGTGTGCTGGGCAAAATAAGAAAGTTTGCAGAGTTTGAAAAATAAATGAAATAAGCAAGCAATAACAAGAAAACCAATAGAGGCCATATCAGCCACTTATTTTTTGGTTTTGGATCTAATTTTAGAGTTCCTAAGGGATACTTCTCCTTTGCCATGCGTACGAGAGAGGAGAAAATTTATGAGCAAGTACCAAATTGAACTTTAACTTGTATATATAGGGACCTTAACCAAGTCCAGATAACTATCTCCAAACTCTTACCTTTTAAATGTCTCCTAAGCAAAATTCATTTCCAGCTTTTTTAATGATGAATTAATATTCGTTTCTACCATATATAGTACCCCACTCATTTGAAACACTTGCCATTGTTGATTTTATTTGAATCATGTTGAAGATAAAGAATCAATTAGAAATCATTTACATTAATAATAGATCAATTAGAGATCAATTAGATATAGTGCTAATTAGCAGATATAGAAAATCATGTAATTAGGAAATAATTTAATGGTTCTTTAAAATTTTGTAGCCTATATATATGCACCATATAAGAGATTGAAATAATATCATAAATTAATAAAATTATTTATTTTCCTCCCAAAATTCAATATTGAACACTAGCATATCAATTAAAAATTTAGAGGGCACACTTACCTATTTTTCCTTGCTTTTTCTTTCTTGAAATTTGTATGAATCATATATTAAATTAAATTTGTATAAAATTTATCATTATATCCAAATAAGTTGTACATAATTTAAATTTAATTTATGTATGGATTTCACCTTACCAACCAAGATATATATGAGCAAAATTTCTCGGCGACAGTTAGCAATATTGCCTTGACTTTAAATTATATATAAGTGAATACCAACTGAGAAGGGAAGAGCTTAAATTATGTGGGGATCTGTGGAAGACCTTAAATTTACGTCAATACCAACTTAAAATTTACAACTTCCAATGCATTGATCAAATTTAAAGGGTGGACTTTGTCTAGAAACCATGTCGAAATATCGAATACTGGATCTAATTCAAAAATCTTTTAATTTGATCATATAATTAATACACAAGTCAATTAGTCAATGCTAAAATACCTATTTCTTATCAAAATAGGAAAAACATATCCCATTAAAATGAATCATTAGTTGCTACAACGTACTGTGTTAATATTTATCTTTTCCAACAAATTCACAATGAATATACTTAATTTTTGAGAGTTTGAAAGACCAATAATACATGTACATGGTATATATTCTTGTAAAGTTTAACAGCATTAATTACATATATTTGTCATATCGAAAAGAACCTCTAGCATTAATTCTGACTTTTGTCTCATTTTTTACATTTTTCTTTTCTTAATTGTATGCACTTGCCTTGTGTCAGCGACGTCATTAGTTCCGCAAATTAAGGGTTAATTACAGTTGCGTCAGAAATCCAACAAAGAAAAAAAAGAGAAGAAAGTACTAGAATCATATAATAAATATCATATGGAACAATTAATAAATGCAAGGATAGTATGGGAGAATGTTCAGAAAGCGTAACGTGCATGGTACGTAATCCAGAGCCTGTATCAGGCTTTTCCAAATTTTTAAAACATGCCCATCGCTCTCCAGCTCTCTTCACAAAATAAAATTAAATACAGGCCTTTTCTTAAACAAAATAGTTCCTTCAAATGATGAACGGTTAATGTAGTAAAAAAGTAACATCAATCGATACTGATACATAAAATCACACCAAATACAAAGAAAACAAAAACAAATTTCTTAATTGGTATCTCCATATCTATATACAGAATAGGCGATCAACTGCACTCTGTTTGTCCAGAAACAAAAAATAAAAAATAAAAATCACACACAAACACCATCATAAAATATCGGGAAACAATACATTTATTTTGTGAAAAATGTCAGATAGAGAAACAAAAACCAACAACAAAAATTTAGTTCAAACATCATTTCTCTAAGAGAACAAACACAATCCTTTGATCTGAAGAAGAAACAACAATTACGGTGGCGACCAAAGACAACCTGAAACATGCATGTCAGATATACATGTTTAAAAATGTAAAATTTACATTAAATTTTCATGTTTGATTGCTGAGATTATATATTGTTTTCTTTCAATTAATGTTTTTCAGTGACTACAAATTATAGAATAAAAATAACATATAGAGTTTCAGGTGAAAATTAAATTTTATATGTACCACAGTTTAGGAATGTAAAATAATAATATCAAATTAATGCACATACATACCTTTTTGGTGATTTGCTTGGAAACTATTCGATTAAATTAAGTCTGATGCTTAGTCGAAGCTATTTGATAGTCATTAAGATACGCACAATTTGTTTTAGTATTGATGTCAATCAAAATGTACACGAATATTAATATGGATTGAACGGCTCCCATCAAATATCGGATCAAATTTGGACCGATGCCCAAGGGACCGGCCCCACTTCCACATTCAGGATCGGACAAATATGCATATGAGTGAGGCTATGGTACTTCGGCTAGTGTACTACGGCTAGTGTACTTCGGCTAGTTCGAAAAAATATAAAATTTAGTTTGTAAGTACATATTCATATGGATATCACATTGAACGGTTCGGATCGACCATTAGGATTTTAAAAAGTACCATATTGAGCCATAGTACACTAGCCGAAGTACCATAGCCTCACTCATATGCATATCTCTGTTTCTGATTGGCGTGTTATCCATGTCATCTTTTAATTAGTCCGTTATGGACTCAAATAATGGCGCAAACATGTGACGAGAACATATATATATACATGTTGAAGTTTACCTTGCTCTCATCATTGAAGGTTTAATAATCCAATAATTTTGAAGACCTTATTAAAAAGAGAATTTAATTAAGGATATTTTATTTGAATCTTGTGCCACCATGATATCTACCAACCTCAATAATTCTTTATTTGTAAACGAACATGTCATAACCGGGATAGAACTGGGATTAGGCTACTCACCACTCACCAGGGTGTATGCGACTTTGTAACAAGTAACAACTAGCTAACAAGTCATTAAAATAATAAATTACTTTATCGATCGACATTGCTAGTGCCACAGACGTATGATAAAAAAGTATAACTCATTCGTCGAAAATATAAAATTTTAAGATCCTTATAACTAGATAAAAGTGCTGAATGATTAATTAACAGTTTCATTAATTGTAATTAATTTTGGTGCATCAATTTTTCCCTTTGATATTTTAAACCTGATCCTGCAATGAACTCTAAATTTTACATTCATATTAATTAGTATGAATTTCTCTTAATGCACAACAAATTAAGCTAATTGTTTAGATTTGAGGTTTGAAGTTTAATTTTATTTTATTGTTGACACTGAAAATTGGCATACACACGTGCATTTGATTCTTTTGGGGCATGCATCCAATGACGTTCTAGCTGCAGTGTGATATTATGAAATAAACATAAAATTTGGATCATAATTCATAAACATGGCTCAAATCTAACTTGTACTTCATACAGCGGACATGGACATAATATGGTGAGAGATTTCTGATTACAAGAATATGTGACTATCTCTGAGAGTAAATTGTCATACAGTAATACTTTTGAGAATAAAAATTACTGTCGGCTTACCCTTAACAATAATCACTTTTTACCCGCATAGTAACATATTCTTGTAACTTCTTCATTGCTTACAAAAGAAATAATAAACATGATTTGTGATAATGTCTTGGATATGATCAATATAAAAATAGCTAGCCCTTCCCGATCTGTATCGTGATTACTGACAACCCTAATTAATAACGAGAAAACTTTTGGACTGGTTGAACATTAACTTTTAACGAGCTGGATTTCCTCTTTCATTCAGACGCGCAAGCAGGTGTCAATTAATACGCGCTCGCTTTTTGACTGCATCAATATTTTGACACTAATGAGAATATTCCATGAACTATATATTAAATTTGAGTAGGATTAGAATTAGAATTAGGAGTGTCAAAAAAGCTCGTAGCTCGTGGCTCGCTCGTGACTCGCACCTGACTCGCTCGCTAACAACTCGCTCGTTACTGGACCGAGCTGTTAACGAGCCAGCTCGCCACTAACTCGGTACAGAACGAGCTAGCTCGGCTAGGCATTAATCTGTAAATTTGTATGAATTTGTGTACATTTTATACTGTCCAGCTCAGTCTGGCTCGGTCTAGCTCGGTCTGGCTCGGTCCAGCTCGGTCTGGCTCGGTCCAACTCGATTAAAACAAGATCCAACCAGACCCAGCGAGCCAGCTCGGTCTGGCTCGTCACAAGTTCCAGCTCGCTCGATAAAAGCTCGGTCCAGAATTAACGAGCTGAGCTAGGGCCCAGCTCGGCCCGAGCCAGCTCGTTTACAGCCCTAATTAAAATGTATCATTAGTTTTTTTGCTTCAAATACGCTCTACATCCTTATTTTCGTTTTTAAAAATTGAATAGTTGATCCGAACCGCTTACCATCATCTTCATATTAAAATGTACTTGGAGACCAAATTTTATATTTTTTAGAATTTTTTTACTATTTTTTTAGATAATTACAAAATTACTGTTTTCAGAATATTCTGGACCATTCAAAATAGTGATTTTGTACCTATCTAAAAAAATAGTGAAAAAAATTCAAAAAAATATAAAATTTGGCCATCAAGCACATTTTAATATGAAGATCATGTTGAGCGGTTCGGATCGATTGTTCGAACTTTTAAAACAGAAAAAAAGACATGAAACATGATTAGAGCACAAAATTAATGATACATTTTAACCCTACTCATTAAATTTATATTATGCCAACTTGCAACATGCTATAGTAACTAATCGTTGTCTCGAAAGAACTTGGAAGTAAGGCTCAAGTGGTTAGAACCATTAAAGTAATATATATATCCATCATCTTTCCAGTTTCCACAACACCATTGTCTATATATATATAAATACCGAACATATTTCTTCAATTATTCCTCACCAGCTCTCCTTAATTCTCTCTTTCAACTATCCAGCCAACATATATATATATATATATATATATGAGATAGGCTACCATGCTTTGCAAATTAAAGCACCTCTTGTGCTTTGCGTTCTTTTTCAGATTTTCAAAATTCAAAATGTCGATCCGACCGTTCAAGTTGTTCTCCATATTGAAATGTGCTTGGAGACCAAATTTTACATTTTTTGGAATTTTTTTACTATTTATTAAGCCACTTTAAAAATCGCTGATCCATTGGTCCAGAATTTTTTACTGTTTTGCTAGTGTGACCATTGGATCAGCGATTTTCAAAGTGGCTTAATAAATAGTAAAAAAATTCCAAAAAATGTAAAATTTGGTCTCCAAGCACATTTCAATATGGAGAACAACTTGAACGGTTGGATCGACATTTTGAATTTTGAAAATCCGAAAAGGAGCGCAAAGCACAAGAGGAGCTTTAATTTGCAAAGCATGGTAGCCTATCTATATATATATATACACACACACATATATACTTGTCATTAATTCTTTGATAGCTGAAACTAAGATGGAAAGCAAGAATTCCATTTTGGTGACATGCCTTGTATTCGCTACAGCATTCCAGCTCCTGCTTCCGCTATCAGAAGCATCTCTTAAGGTCGGGTACTACAGGCACCATAATTGCTACAGAGCGGAGTCCATTGTGAAGAGCACTGTCAGAAGCTTTGTTCGAAAAGATCCTGGTTTAGGCGCTGGTCTCATCCGCATGTACTTTCATGACTGTTTTGTCAGGGTAAGTAATTGCTTGATTTCTTTTATTCCCACTGTTTAATTTGTGTCTTGCGTATTATTTTATTTCAGTGTGAAATGGCCATATGCAAAGTAGTTAGTGAAAGGGCTCAAATGCCTCGTTGCTTCATGCTCCAATCGTACCTCAATATCTTTATCTTCAATTTCAAAGTTCAAACAGATGATCCGAACCACTAAACGTGATATCCACGTTAAAATATGATTGTAGACCAAATTTTATATTTTTTGAAACTTTTTTACTATATTTTAAGATAGGTACAAAATCATTGTTTTTAGATGATCCACAATTTACTGAAAAACAGTGATTTTGTACTTATCTTAAAAAATAGTAAAAAAATTTCAAAAAATATAAAATTTGATCTCTAAGCATATTTTAACGTGGATATCATGTTGAGCGGTTCAGATCTTTTGTTTCGACTTTGAAATTGAAAATAAAGATGTTGGGGTACGATTGGAGCATGAAGCAATGGGGCATTTGAGCCCTCCTCACACATATAATATACACACACACTTGCCAAGTTGTAATCTGTAACTCATGGTCTATTTTTTTTATAAGACCCACATGAATGTTGCAAGAAGTTGATATTATAAACAATAAACTCAAATGCCAGCATCTACAACATATATCATATGTAGAGAACTAGATCAGATGCTGTACCAAGTGGTGAACTGCTAATTTGTTCTTGTAAATAGTCAGGTTTTGTGTACCATATACATTTTCGATATGGCCTAGATATTGTATGCATGATTAAAGATAATATTTAACAATCTAAGTTCAAACTAAAACTGACCAGTAATTAATGCTTTGCTTAATGCCTAGTACGGGTGCGCATTTTAACAGCTAAGATCTAAGGTGAGAGGAAAATTTTTCTTTGGACCAAACTGCCCTTTCATCGAAAAGGGAACAACAGATGTAGGATTCAAATTTTCCAAATCATACTAATTTGTATTATAAAAAAGAAAGTTAATGGATAGTACCGGCAACATTAATTAGGAAGTTATAGGATTCCAAATTTTTTTAAATTAGAAAGTTATCTTGATATGTACCCACCAATATTTGTGTCATGAGAGTAAATTTATTTTAAAAGTTCTCGTCTTCTTCAAGCTAGACAATCATATTATATAAAATTCTCTAAGTTAATTCCATCTCAACAACGATAATTCAAATAATTTAATTAGTTTTATTTTTCAAACAGCTTCAAGTTGTTTCTCCTTTATTTTTGCAAACAGAGAATTACACGGTAAAAAAATAATTGCAATTAAAAAATTAATTACTTATTAGCTTTTGATTCAAATACAAAAAAAAGTTAATTATTTTATATATTTTTTTGTTTACTATATGGATATATATCAATGAGTATGTGGGCAATTTCATTTGAATACGAGGTCGAAAAAACTTGAATTACTCAATTTTAAGTACGAAACCTATGAAGATTTACATAACGGTGTTAGAGAATTTTACTTATCTAAAGGATACACATTATCTATTTTTATCTCAAAGTAAAAAATATATGTGGTTTTACAATGTAATAGAGATGGTTAATATTATAATATACGTGATGTGCCTTTAGATGAAAGAGAAAAGAAGTCGGGAACACGTCAGATCAATTATCCTTTTTAAATTAGAGGTAAAACGACAAACAAAGGTATTTAGATAATTAAAATACATAAACTGTCATAACATTCTATTCGAATTTATGTTGTTAAAATAATTTTTTTAAGAGTAGTGATTTTTATTTTAGGTCATATGCTTTTCAGTTTATTTTTTATATTCTACCTTTTATGTTTTGTTTATTAATTTTATAGTTTGAACTTACATGAATCTTAATGAATGTATATTGATCGTTGCAGGGATCTTTTATACTATGGAACAGATAGTATACTTTTTCCTATAATAATTGTGATTCTCAATTTTTTATTTGGATGATATCCGCTAATTATTGTTATTTTTACCCACTTAAAATAAAAAATTTCTACTTTGACTTAGTGTTGACAACATCCGATAGCTTTCTAATTTAAAAGATTTGGAATCCTACAACTTTCTAAATAATGTTGACGGCATCCACTAACTTTTTTTTTTTTTTATGGAACAGAGTATGATTTGGAAAACTGGAATCTTATTCTATTGTTTCCTTTTTGATGAAAGGATAGTTTGGTCCAAAAAATATTTTCCTCTCACCTCATATCTGCCCTAACTGAAATATTAACTGTTAAAATCTGCACCCTATATTTTCCTCTCACCTCATATTTTCCTCTCACCTTATGGAACAGAGTAGATCCTATAGACATCAGACTTGCTTGGGATCATGGTTACAAAATCACTATATATATAATTGAAATTAAAGAATTACTGCATGAATTAATGTTTTAAGCAAATGACAAAACATTTATATATTTTCCCCCTCTAGGGTTGTGATGCTTCAGTCCTCCTGGATCCAACTCCATCAAACTCTCAACCAGAAAAGCTCGCAATTCCAAACAACCCGAGCCTCCGAGGCTTTGAAGTGATCGACGCAGCCAAGAAGGAACTAGAAAAAGAGTGTCCCGGAGTTGTTTCATGTGCTGACATCATAGCATTGGCTGCCAGTGATGCCTCATTCCTCCTCGGCAATATCTCGACAGCAGGATTTCCAACGGTGCTGAGGCATTGCAATTTCTCCCCCCACCTTTTTTCAATCTCACCCAACTTGAGGCCAGCTTTGCGAGGAAGGGTCTCTCTGCTGCAGAAATGGTCGCTCTTTAATTGGTAGATCGCATTGCTCCTCCTTCACCAGCCGCCTCTACCCCACCATTGACCGCACCATGAATCAACGGTTTGGTGCCGCTTTGAGAAACCTTTGTCCCCAGAATGCAACTGTCGATGGCGTTGTTCGACAGGACTTTGTCACGACAAATAAGCTAGACGAACAGTACTACAAAAATGTTGAATAGCTAACTGCGCTTTTCTTCTCTGATTGGAGCTTGCTCACCAGCCCCGCAACCCGAATACAGGTAAATACCTACACTAAGGAGCCTGAGAAATTTAAGGAAGATTTTGCAAACGCCATGATTAAAATGGGGAACATAATTGAGGTGCTCGCAGGGTCACCGGGCGAGGTCAGGGGGCCCACATGTCGGTTCGTCAACTGAGAATGTTCTGTAGCTATCTAGTTCAAAATGCGTGTGTTTTTATTTCCTGCTTTTTAAGCTTTTTTGTTCGGGCAATTCCATTCATTTCAACTGTAGTAATTGTTGCAGTGTTTTAAAATTACCGACACTGTGGTGAAATTCTTCATATGTTGACGGGGATCAGCACAATTAGCATTTATGCATTTGTGTATTTGCTGTGACATGATAAACGGGCTGGGCCTTTAGTGTAGCATCTATAGCACCCCAGTAAAGACCCAGCCCGTTTAAAACAAAAACAAAAAAAGCTTTGTGTATTTGCTGTGACTTGAAGTTTCCAGGGCCAGTATTTATTATTAATATAGCAAGACTATTAAAACAAAAACAAAAAAAAGCTTTTAATATCTTGATCCGTCAAACTTGAAGGATATGTAACTCTTGCAAGCATAATTAAGATCATTCATTAATTAATTTAATGTAATCCAAACTAAGTAAATACGCCATTTCATAGTCATTACAAATTACAATAGTGAAAGTACGTTACATCTGGGAAAATGAAAATGAACCTTGAGAAAAATGATACAAATAAATATGCATGCAGATCAATTATTAATGATAAATAGAATGTGTAATCCAAGCTTAGTAGTTGACAGCACGGCAGGACTTCCTGATCTCGCCTTCCGCAGGATTAGTGATCACATTGAGATTACTCAACTTGGGCATCGACTCTGCAAAGTCTGCTTCCCAGTCGCCAGGTTTTGTTGCGTACTCCACAACCAGGTCCTGCGTCTCTGTACTTGTCAGCAGTGACCAGTCTGAGAAGAACACAGTCTTGAGATCAAGGACATTTGTATAATACTGGCTGTCTAATGCATCTTGTGTCACGTGATCTAGATTAACAACACCATCAACATAGGCATTTTCAGGGCATTGCTTTCTGAGGGTGTTGATTGCAAAATCTTGGTCCAGTGTTGGATCAATGTTTGGGTATAAGCGGTTCTTGAATGAGGAGCAGTGGGACCGCCCGATTGTGTGGGCCCCAGAAAGTACAACCAAATCCTCGACTGTAAGGCCTTTCTTGGTGACGAATAAGTCTTCAAGCTGTGTACGGTTGAATGTGGGCGGTGGAAGGATCTGGTCGGCCTCGCTAGCGGAGGAGACCTTGCCATCCAGCCTTCCTGCCGTTACATTGTACCCGATGCCATTGAGGATCTCTACTGCATCACGTGCAGCGAAGACGAGGATGTCAGCGCAAGAGACAACACCGGGACAACGTTTCTCAAGGAGTTTTTTTGCATAGTCGATGACCTCGAAGCCACGTAAGCCGATGTTGTTTCTGGCCTGCTTCTCGGGGTAAGGGTTTCTATAAGATTTATCAAGGAGGACAGAACCATCACATCCCTGCCACATGCCACGGGATTATATGATTATTCACTTATGCTTATTAATTACTTATAACTTATTGAGAATTTAGATAGGTGTTGAGCAATTAATTTTGCCACGAAAAATAACTTCACACATTTAAAATTAACAGAAGATGATGACAACTACGTACCTGTATACATTTTTTTTGTATGTATTTTTTAATAATATTCTAATTTTTTTTATCCTAACATCTCAGATAAGTTATATTACTAATTTAAGTATTGTTTTTATATGAAAAATAATTGCAAATATCTTTGACATCTGAACCCAACAAAAACAGTGAAAACATAAACATGGTAATTATCATGATTTGCGGAAGACACATATAACCAAGTATAATGTGCAAAATACTAATTATTTTTTTTCCGAGTAAACTAACTATTTAATACCATTGTTATTACAACAAATAATTTCTTCCATCCGAGTTTCGAACCCATGCTAATTATTTTTGGCATATACATTAATTAAATGAGTGTATATATATGTAACCACTGCTTAATTATATTACGGTAAGAGGCCAGTTCGTTAACAATTAAGGTACTTCAGTTACTAGATTGGACAATACTTCTGTTGGTAATATTAACTGGCCGGCCAACTATACTAAAAAAACAGTGCAACCAAATTCTGGACCATGTGATCAGTAATTTTCAGAGTGGCTTAATAAATAGTAAAAAAATTCCAAAAAATGTAAAATTTGGTCTCCAAGCACATTTCAATATGGAGATCAACTTGAACGGTTCGGATCGACCGTTTGGACTTTGAAAATCCGAAAACAACTTGGTAGCACCGGGGGCTAGAAACTACCACTTTAACCTTAGTCACTCTCTATATATATGTGTGTGTGTGTGTGTGTTGGGCTCGAGCTCTTCAAAGCAAAGTAATACTGTTTAATAGAATAATAAAAATCTGGAGTGATGTACGTACCCTAACGAAGCAATCATGAAAGAGAAGCCTGATCAAGCCAGCACCAACACCCGGGTCTTTCTTCAGTGCTGCTTCAACGACGCATTTAACAGTATACTCTGCATCGGGGCAAGTCCCCGTGTGTTTGTAATATCCTACTTCTCGTGCATTTGTGGGAATCGATGCATAGAGGAGGAAGAATGAGAACAACAATACTTTGTTCTTCATCGTGGCGAGCTTATCTCTCCTGTTTTAGCTTCTTCTTTAATTTTTATACAGAGTTGGTGATATAGATGTAGAGAAATAGAAGAATAGTGCAAGTGTTTGATGGACATAAGATAAGAGGCCGAAGAGTGGCTATTTATAGGATATATAGGTGCTTCCGATGGAAAACAAGTGTATTCTCATTTCCTGATTTCATGATCGATTTCAAGGAAATCAAGCATGATTACATGCATGATTAATGGCATTAATTGTCGTTGAAATTAATTTGGCACGTAATAACAGTAACAAGAAGTGGACAGCACACAACTATACGACTAATGTATTCTACCTAAAAAGGGATTAATTATAATAATGTATATATTTTGATTGAACTTCTCTTGCTAACTATTGAATAGTCATATTTGGAGGTATTTTTTTTTTGTTTTGTTTTGCTTGAAGGTGTCGGTAGGGACCAATTAAGTGATAATATTCATAATTCATACCATACCCTCCGAAAGTTCGTTACGTAATTCGGTATACATAATACTGAAAATTTATTCCGAATCCGGATATGTTTAATTATGTACCATTTGATCCAGTAGTTGAAGTCTGGATATACAACTATACAACACTACAAGAATAAGACAGTATCCGCGAGGGTAAAAAGTGACTATCTGCGAGGGTATACCAACAGAAATGTGTTTTTTCTATTAGCGACGGAAGTATCTACGAGTGTAGACCGACAGTATCTCTAGCAGATACTGTCCCATTATTGTAGTGCAAGTACTTATAATTAATTTGCTTCTCAATAGTTGGTTGGAATGGTTGGTTGGGTTCAAATAAATATATATTGGATAGACATTTTTTTTTTCTTATACTATAAATTTTTCTTTCTTTTCTTAAACACATTTTAGTTTTAAAATATCTAAATAAGTTACTGCTCTAAATTAAACTTTTATTTTTTATTATAATAATATATAACAAAATTTTAAAAATAACATAAAATCACATTGTAATATGTCTAAATTAAAAGTATTATTCCACCAATTCAACACTTTTATCTGCAAGGTAAAGTGTTTAATAGTATTAGTATTCTTGCGGATACTCTTGTCAATAATAGCAACAATACTCTCAGAAATAGCAATTTATGTCGGTTTACCCATGACAATAGTCATTTGTTATCCTCACGGATAAAACAGATTCTTGTATTTGCGCGATTACAGATTTAAGTGGTCAATCTGTAATTGAAGAACTTATGATATATTAGATAAAAATGAGGTCAATTCTTGTAACTTTTAATGTCAACTTGCTAGGTTTCGAATTTGCAACCTCCACACGAAATATATAATTCACAATTTTAGATCGAGAATCTCAAGTCTATAGATTTCCCATTGATATTGGAGTTTATGTACCCTAATAAGATGAATTAAGGAAAAGAGTGATAAAACTAATAATTAATCTTGTTTGCTAGTACAACAGTCATATATATGATCACGTCGTGACTTGTTTTTAGGCTTAATTACTTGTATAATGTCAGACATGGAATCTTAATCAATTATCACAATTGTATAAGTCTAATTACACTTGGGAATTATATTGTATCTTTAATTATTTATATATCATATTACATTTTTTTTTAAATGAGATGAAAATTGAAGTCCTTCAACTCACTCAGAAGAGGCATTAATTGACTGAATTTTAGTTAAAAGTACGATCTCTTACAAGGCACTACAACAAAACAGGGCATCAACGACTGCTTAATTCGCCGGTCGCTGAAGACCAAAAAAAAAAATTTTAAAAAAAAACCCTTAAGCGACGAAACCTTCAGCGACCGGCGCACACAGCTTCCTGCGACCAGTTTGGCCCGGTCACTGAAGGTACCACTAAGAAAACCCGCGCATAATTTCCTTCTCTCTCAGTTCGCGCGTTTTAGGTTTAGATAAAAAAAAACCCACCGCCGTGTACCCCGCCTTTGCCGCCCGACTGATTCCGCTGCCTTTCTTTCTCTCTCACTCGATCTGCTTGAGACTACCGGCGCCCAACCCCGCCACTGATCCGCCGCCTGACCGCCCGATCGATGATCTGCCGCCTTTCTCTCTCTCTCACTCGATCTGCTCAAGACTACCGGCGCCCGACCCTGCCACTGATCCGCCGCCCGACCCATGCCTGACCCCGCCTGACCCCGCCGATAAATTAACTAGTGATTAATTGATGCTAAGCTAAATTTGTAAGCAGTCATCTCATGATTTTTTATATAAACGACCTTTTATTTTGTAAAATTTGTGTTTTATTAATTGTTTTTAACAAAGCTCTCTCAGGCTTCAAAAACTCTTCATTGATCAAAATTGTTTTACAAATAGGTCTAAGCCTATGATTTTGTGTCTTTGAGACATCATATATTACATTTACATGTGCATATTAATTTCTACCTTATTTCTACTGGATTTCTAGAGAAGAAGGGTTTTTTCTCTCTTCTCTTTGACAGAGTGCAGGTTTTTCTACGAGGTGTAATTGTCTCTTTTTTTGTGTTAATTTGGCCATTTGGGGTGCTTTTATAGCAAAATTTATAGGGTTTAGGGGCTGTAGGCATGCGCATCATCTTGGCCTTCCATTTGGCCAAGGTGTTTGATCTGTGGCTCTTGTTCTTTGCTTACTGTTTAAGCATCCTCTTGCTTGTTCTTTGCTTGAGCAAGAACAAGATGAATGGTCCAGATGGACTTGTCATGAGATTTTGGGAAGTGGTGCAAGCCCCTTCTATATACAGTACCAAAATTTGGTATCCATCGAATAACAGTAGCAAGGAATACCTGACCGAGACGCAAATCAATTTTCTTTTAGCAGAATTAATGTTGGCAACCTTTACTTTTCTGTTTGCCATGCCAACTATATATGCATATCTATGTGTACATGCATGTGTTACAAGTTTTTTTTTTTAGCTAGATTCCAAATTTATAAAAAAAATTATTCGAATTTTGAATCAACAATTTATCATGAAAGAGAGCATTGTAAGATTGGTTTTCGTATGTGTTACAAGTTAAATTAGATACCTACCTCTCACATGAATAACATTGGTAGATTAGTTTTCGTATATGTTACAAATTAAATTAAAAAGTATATATTTGATTGGTTTGTAATCCTAAATAACATCTCACATGATATCCTAAATTTCAGTTTGCTAGCATATAATTGTTTATAATCCTAAGATTTAATTGGTTTGATTAATTAATTGGTTAATTAGTTAATTGGTTTGATTGATTAATTGGTTTGATTGTTTATATATAAAGTAGGTTAATTGGTTTGATTAATTGATTGGTTAATTGGTTTTAGGAGTTGTAGAAGTTAGTTCAACTTGGGAAGAAAGAAGGAGAGGAGAAAGCTCGATCTTCAAGGGAGTAATTGCTTGTAATCAGGCAAGTTTTTTCTCTTTCTTAATTCTATGCTAGTTAATTATATTATTAATTGTGTACTACAATTCGTTAGTTATTAATATAGTATTATGTTATGATCCAACTAAACCGGAACATTTAGTATGCCTTTTAGATTTATACCCGTTCAAAATTAATCCAATAGAGATTAATTTTGAATAGTCTCCGTTTTGGGACTGTTTTTTGAATACTTTGTCTCATCTAGGATGTGAAGAAATGTATGTGGATCTAGTATTTAAGAAAATTTTGGTATCATTTTTTCTTGTTGTTCCTACGAGTACGTATTGAATTACATATCCAAAAGAATGTGTTTCTAACGCGTACTCGGGGAACTAAGAAAAAATGCTGCTGAATTTTTCTTAAATACTAAATCCACATACATTTCTTCACTACTGGGATATAGCATTCAAAGAGTGGGTATCTTCTCAGGTATTGTCATCTATCATGCCCCATATCACCTTAGCTATCAGAGCTGCTCAGGTACGAAATTCGATTTTTCAATATGTTTTAATTGTGAACTCTAAACCCTAAATCCATAAATCCTAATTATCTAAACAACTGACATGTTTACTTTCTTATAACCTCACAGGGAGGTTCGAGCTCGCACCATTCCTCCATGCCCGATGACGGCGATGATGGGGATGATGCGGATGATGGGGAGGAGCATTGGTCGGATGTCGACGGAGATGGTACTGCTTAGATGTTTAGATATTTACATGTTTAGATGATACTGTTATTGTTTATGTTACTCGATATTTAGATGGTACTGTTACTCGATTTTATGTTATAGTTTCTCGATATTTATGTTTTCTCGTGATTATGTTGTATGTATCGATCGATGTTTATGTTTATTTTGTATGCTGGTACATGTGGCACCAATTATTAAATGGGAGAAAGTAAATAACGAAAAGAACCCATAAACCTGATAGAAGAGTATCAGAGACTGGTCTTTTTGGTCTCTGGTGCCTTTACATGACGTCAGCAAAATTCAACAGCGACCAAAAAAATTGGTCGCTGAAACGTCATCAGCGATCGGTTTCGAGTATCAACGACCGGTTTCGAGTATCAGCCACCAGTCTTTTTGGTCTCTAATGCCTTTACATGACGTCAGCAAAACCCAACAGCGGCCAAAAAAATTTGGTCGCTGAAACATTATCAGCGACCGGGATGATGTCATTCAGCGACCGATGACGTCAACGGGCGTGCATCAGCGACTGATTTTTGTCATCAGCAACTGGTTTTTGTCATCAGCGACCGGTGGACCGGTCGCTGATGGTCCATTCTGCTGTAGTGTTCATCCGGATTTGAAACATGTGACCTCTCATATAGAAAACATTGCATTTTTCTACTAGACAAGTTAAATGCTTGTTCTCAAATTAATCCCATAGATAATTACCATTTAAATGAAATTTTTACCACAACTTTTACCCTTAGAATCGATTTTAGACTGCATTAATGAAATCGATATTCAGTCGTATATCAAACATTTTGTCCTTTCATAGCAAGCAAAAAAAAAACCTTGTGTCTTCTGTATCTAGCAGCTGAGTGATTTCAACCATATTTGACAAACTGCACCTCAGGTCGGAGCTTGCATTATTTGGTCTCTATCTTCTCCAGTCCTAATTCCAGTTTCGTTTTAGTTTTTCCAGGAAATAAAACAATTTTGAAAGTTGAAAATTAGTATGAGTGTTTTTTAATTTTGGATAATTATAATATACCCTATCTTTCCTTCCCTCATTTCTTCTCCCAACTAACTAATTTTCTTTTCTAGCTATACTTATCAATTCTAACTACTTAGTGGTCCCTACAAATTAATTAGCAGTATTTATTTTCTCTCTCTCCCTCCCTCTCTTACCTCCGCCTCCGCCTCTCTCTCCCACCTCTGCCCGCCTCTCCCACCTCCGCCTCCCACCTCCATCTCCGCCTCCCTCTCCCACCTCCGCCCACCTCTCCCATCTCTGCCTCCGCCTCCCTCTCCCACCTCTGTCTCCGTCACTCCATCCCAATCAAGCACGCCTCCGTCAGATCAGATCCATCACTATCGACCGCCGGATCAGATCCATCGTATGAATGAATACTTGATATCTTATGTATGAATATTTCAACGTGTTTGAATGAATACTTCAACGTATATGTATGAATACTTCAATGAAAAAGTATGTTTTGTTTCTTTTAAATATTGTTTTTGTTTTTGTTTTTGTAATATTTCAATTAAATTATCTGTAAAATTTGATAGATTATTTATGTTTCGACAGTGAAACATGTGACAACTATTTTTTATTTTTAAAAAATAAAATTGAACTAGAAAACAATAAAGCAATGTTCAATATTATTCGGCTGCTCTTGTAAAATTAATCGAGGTATGCACATATGCACATATTTACACTTACACGACAAGGTATGAATACTTGCTCGACGGATAACTCAAAAGTATGTCATCATGGATCTCATTTAAAAGATAAAATTATGTAGAAGACGTTCGTGGTTTTAGATTTGCACAGATCCTCACAGATCGTCAGAAATATTGGTTAGATTGAACGAAGAAAAAAATAACCACATCTAAAAACGTGTAAAAGATTGGTGAATGATGTGTCCAGTATTTTTTTTAATATTTGATAAATTAGGTGTTAATACTTGATGCATTATATATGAATACTTGCACGTGCCAGTTGTAAAATATTTCAAACATTAGGCGGTTCCCAAATAGTTAGTAGTCCCCTCAAGTAGTTAGTAGTTACTCAAGTAGTTAATGACTGGAGGAAGAAATGGGGGAAAGTTATGGAGGGATAGCTAGGTGCTCCCTTTAATTTTATATGAGTAGAACTAGGGTGTGATGTTCTCACCAAACTCTTTGGTGAGCATAACTCTATAATCTATCGGATTCACTTCAAACGAGATGAATATAAATCGTTGAAACCGATCTACTTCACGAGTCATCATATAATAACCTATTCTCAATCCAACTAAATTCCAAATAAGCTATTCTGAATAGCCTAATCCTAATAATAACCTATTCTCAACCCAACCAAACATACCCTATACAATAAAAAGACTAACTCCACATGGCCTAGTTGGTGTTACATTTGACATTTGTCTAACCTTGCTATATATTACATAACGCTAGTTGGCAACCTCTCCACATGGCCTAGTTCCGCCTAATTCTTTCGAGAGTTTACTTTGATTTTTTTTTTTTCTGTTCTAGGCATATTTACCAACCAATTAACAACCGATATATATGCATGAATTTAGATAATGTGTAACTAACTCAATTATGTAACATGATTAACCTGCTAGTTCAACTAGCGTTTGCCATGCAGATCGATTTGACTAAATTAATTTACTTGTAATTTTTAGCAGGAATTAACGACCACACAATCCTACATAATATTTAAGTAGAAAAACGCGTACGAGCCCAAATTTCTGCAGCTATTTGGGGCGTACCATTACTGAGCCTCATTGTAAAGTATCTACAGAGTTCAACCCATTAACATTATCATTATATCTCCGTATCCGGATATGTATCCGAATTTTATCATATTTGAACATTCGGATAAAGATATCGTTTCAATTTCAAAAGCGGATATGAATATGGATAATTATATCTGTATCTAAATTTTTATAATTTTTCAGATATTCATTTGTGAGGATTCTGATACAGATACGAATAATTATCAGTATCTATATGTTTTGATTTGCTTGTTTTAGAATCATATGTGTTTAGAGAAGAATTTTTTTTTGTTGGTATCTATTAATTAAAAATATAGTTATGTTGGCGACTAAGTTTTGTTAACAAGATATATATTTTGCAATGATATAACAAGTTTAACATGACAAAAATATTATTTTGTCCACCACAATGATCGAATATGTCACACCCCGCAGCCACGGGTCGCAACAGTTCCCTGCCGTAAACATACAACGCCGTGTATGTTTACAAGGCAATTAACCGTTCAATCAGAATATGTACAATTAATTAATATCAAACACATCCCTATGTATATATATATATATAAATCCATATATAAGGTTATACAGTCTGGTCAAATATCATACAATAAAAGTATCTCGTACAGATACTAACCATCAGGCCTAACCCTAAACTATACAACAAAAGGGTAGATTAGGCCACACAGAGGCAACTACCAAGGGTCTATAGCTCGCGTGCCTCTCCGGAACCCGACGCCCCAGATCCTGTAAAATAACCCAAGAGTGGGGGTGAGAATAAATTCCCAGTGCGAAATTTGCCACAGTTTAGATTATTGGACTTGCAATCAAAATCTATATTCAGAAATGAAACCATACAAAAGCAGTTCAGACAGATGCATATTCATAAATAAAACAAGTGCATATGATCGACAACAATTTACCAAATGAAACACAAGTTACGGAATTTCCAAGATGAATCTCAAACACGCACGTTTTTGGCTTAACTCAGTCTATTACAGCTGGTAGCACCTACGGATGTCCCACCGAGCTGGACCCTTTATCCAACCCACATCTGTAGTGTCACTGACACCTACAGATGGCCCACCAGCTGGACCCTTTATCTGACACCCATCCGCAGTGCTTTGGCTTAACCATTAACTCAGGTCTGGTTCATAATCAGATAAAAATTCATATGCAATAAGCTCAGAATCGTCCATTCGCAACACGTCAAACCAAACTGTCATTCCTGTCCCAGACTGGATATGACACCATTTCATCGTTTCCTCACAGTCACCCAAAGTCTCCGTCACGATCAGTCATTGCCCAACATTGACTGATCTTAATCAATCACTGCCCAGCAGTGATTAACTATACCCATATGCGCATATGGTTTCGAGTCATCGCCCAGCGTTGACTTCGAAACGTAACCGACCATCCCAGATAGTCACAAATTGTTGGAGACTTTCGACCGTAGTTCCAAAACAAAAGAACACAACAAACGATATACCATTCAACATGCAAATACAACTGTGATATTCATTTCGAACCGAAATGGAGTTATTGCGGCCCGCAACTTAATTACCAGACAATTTCCAGCTCCTATTGGCATTTTTCAGGCTCTCATTGCGGCCCGCAATGGATGTGGTTGCGGCCCGCAACAAAGCATTCAGAGAGTATTATATTCTGCTCCATTCATTGCGGCCCACAACAAAGTATTCAGAGACTATATTTTAAGCTGCTCTGTTGATTTCGGCCCGTAATGGAGGTTGTTGCGGCCCGCAATAAGGCAATTTCAGTGCATATCAGTTCTAATTTAATACGGTTATGCATATGATTCAAACAATTCGATTATGCAATCAATCAAGCAGTTCAACATGACAATTGGAAGCAGTTTAATTCATGAATATAAATTATCAAACAAGTCCAAGAATCCCGCACCTGCTGGCAATAGGCGTACCGCGTGACTATCGATCAGGCGCCTCGGAATGCCCCACAAACCTTTGCTCAACCGAGCCTACACCTACATTCCACGTATACCATCTCAATTAGGTCTCATTCCTGTACTGGTTCGCTATTCTGGTTTACGCATCAATTCGATTGGCCGGTTGGTGTAACCCTAATTTGGTCGAAACCTCGATTTAACCATTACACGTTCTAACCTTTCCCGATCAAGAGATAACCCTACCGAGGACAAGTCTAGTCGGTCGGACTAACCTAATCAATCAATGCCGCGTTTCAATTCGGGATTTGGTATCAAAACCCTAGAATGGGAAATCCAAATTGGGAGACGAAATCACAGAGAAAATCGGTAAACGAGAGATGAGAAGCTCAAAGGAGTTAGAGTTCGATCAATTCTAACATTAATCTCGGGTTTAAAACGAACAACCCGCGGATTCGAGAAATCTCGGATTTTCAAACGAAGAAGGGAAAAGAAAGAATTACCGACAGAATGGCTAGGAGAGATCTACGGCTGCCTCCTCGGTTTCAACCTCGATTTCCCGGACGGTGGCGCAATCCGACGGGATTTTGGAGCTCTCCCTCTCTTTTCTTCTCTCTCTCTCTCTCTCTTTCTCTTTCTTTCTCTTTCTTTCTCTTTGGCCGGCCACACACAAGGGAGAAGAGAGAGGGGAAAAAGGGTTTTATCAAGGGTGCTTCAAGATTCGTGCTAAGAGGAATCAATGGTCCCAAAAACTTTGAAATTCAATATAAACCCATTTACTTGTTTAATTTCCAACTCTTCGCTCGTCGATCAAATTTCGATTCCGTTTTAAACATCATAAATAAACAAATGATTTAAATTTTATTATAAAATTTTCTTAACGTGACAGAATATCCGAATTATATATGTATTTTAAGTTATTTTTATTTTCTGATGAAAAATATTTATCAAATAACATGTTAATTTTATCACAATATTTAAATTAGGTATTTGAATTATATCCGTATATGTGTTCATATCTGATTAATATATGATCCGTATTTGTATCCGTATCTGAAAAATAAAAACAGATATATGGATGTAGTTTTATCACTATTTGATCTGTCTGCATCCCTATGACGTGGCCACAACCCCCCCCCCCCAACCCATCGGACGCACACACAACCCCCGCCTCCGGTTCGGATCTCCTAAAGTAACTCAGTTTGAGTTTGAATTAAGACTATCCGATTAGAATCCGCACGAATATTAAAAAATTCCTTTTGAATTCTAATTTGGATTGGATTGACCCGAATTATGATCGGATAGTCAAATAATTGTCGTATATTGTTTTTTGAGAAGAAATAAACGCAGATCATGATAATAAGTCATTTAAATAAAAGATGCAAATAATTATTCAGACTTTAAACAGGCTTAAATTTTGATAGAAAACTCTGATTTTTATTATGATATCTACATTACTTCATTGAGCGAAATGAGATTATAAAAAATATAATTATGACTCCATAACTTTTGATAGGTTAAAGTGAGATTATCATAAATCTATATATTTGGTTTGGAATATAAATGGGAAAATCTCTTATGCATATTAAATAGTTAGGTGACTTAACTTCCAACTTTTACTCAAAAATTAAAAAAAAAATCTATATATTTTATCTATTATATTTTGGCTGCTAGAACTTTAGATACTTTAATTTGTCAAATAATTGTCATATACATATTGCATTCGAGGAGAAATAAACGCAGAAGATAATTTGTCACTTTAATGAAAAAAAAATCAACTTAATTGTTTCCACATACAGATAGGATATGATGACTTGGCCTATTATAATAGAGGAGGGATCCAATTACACCTTTTTTAGTGACACATCATGACACCATTTTTTATATAGGTCAATTTTGCGATTTCAAAATTCAAACAGTCGATCCAAACCGTTCAACATGATCACCATATTAAAATGTACTTGGAGATCAAATTTTACATTTTTTTGAATTTTTTTACTATTTATTAAGATGGTTACAAAATCGCTGTTTTTCAATGGTCTGAAAACAACGATTTTTGTAACTATCTTAATAAATAGCAAAAAAATTCAAAAAAATGTAAAATTTGATCTCCAAGCACATTTTAATATATCCATCATGTTGAATGGTTTGAATCGACTATTTGGACTTTAAAAATGATAGGTGTCAAAGTATGTCATCAAAAAAGATGTAATCGGATCCCTCCTCATTATAATATACAATAAAAAGACTAACTCCACATGCCCTAGTTGGTGTTACATTGTATAACCTTGCTAATATATTACATAACGCTAGTTGGCAACATCTCCACCTGGCCTAGTTCCGCCTAATTCTTTCGAGAGTTTACTTTGATTTTTTTTTTTTCTGTTCTAGGCATATTTACCAACCAATTAACAACCGATATATATGCATGAATTTAGATAATGTGTAACTAACTCAAATTATGTAACACGATTAACCTGCTAGTTCAACTAGCGTTTGCCATGCAGATCGATTTGAATAATTTTTAGCAGGAATTAACGACCACACAATCCTACATAATATTTAAGTAGAAAAACGCGTACGAGCCCAAATTTCTGCAGCTATTTGGGGCGTACCATTACTGAGCCTCCCGGTTTTTTTATTAATACCCTCACAAACAAACAAAATATCAAATCTAGTCTCGGTTTTTTTTTTTTTTTTTTAAATACCCTGACCACCCCCTGTGAGGCGGTCCACTGTCCAACCAAACCGTCCCACAGGAGGGCGGTCACCTATGCATAGTGGACCGCCCCATTGTGGGGCAGTTTGATTTTTTTTTTTTTTGAGATTTTGAGAGACAAGCAAGATGTTGAAATTTAACAATAAAAATTCGAATTTTGTTTTTAATATTTGTTAAATTACTTCTTTTGATGTATAATTAACATATTTATACTAAACTACACTAAATTACTTAAAATTATGTTAAATTACAGTAAACTACGCTAAACCCTAAACTCTTATTTTGGACAATTTCTAAAACCCTAAACCCTAAAAATTACCGTACATTAAATGATTTACAATTTTCACATTACATATTTATAAAAATTAGTGATATTTTAAAGAAACTCTAAATTAGCATAATTAGCATAACTTAGCGTATTTATACTAAAATACGCTAAATTACTTGAAATTATGTTAAATTACGTTAATTAGCATATCTAGAAAGGAACTAGATTTGGGATATTGGTTCTTGTCAAATCAAATTCTCTCAATTTTAGAATGAAATTGAATATAATTGGAATATTTTCATATCACATTGACTATTTCTTGTTTGAACATACAAAATAAAAGGTACTCAATATTAGGATGTTGGTTATTGTCAAATTAAATTCACTAACCGCATGCGAACACTAAACATCTGATCAGTAATTTTGATACAAGTTTTGACTTTTACTATGCTGCATATGTCACTAGCCGCAAACGGATCGTTGTGTGTCTACCGATGATAAAAAAACTTTAACTCAATTTTTTAGGCACTAAACGATGTTTCTTTGCAATTCTGATTTCGTCGGCTCCCTGGGGGTGACCCCGAGGGCGTCATTGCCCCCGTCTAGTCCCAAGCTTTCTAAATTGGGGTCGTACGCGCAAATCTGAGTTTCCTAACCAAAGTTATGGCCGTTTAAAGTTTTTTAAAAAACAACGATGTTTTCGTGCAAAAACACCGATGATGCATCAATGTTTTATGCACGGTTTGTCGACGACAGAATTGCATCGATGTTTCATTACAAAAACATCAGCGACGCACCAATATTTTTTCAGCACTATCCTGCTTAATTGCCAATGCTAAGGCTAACGAAACATCGATATTTCATTGCAAAAACTACGATATTTAAGTCCCAATGGATTGGATGCATATGCATAAGTCCCAATGGATTCTATGCTTATTAACAAATTTAACAAGGAATCATGTAATCAAATTCTCAATCTCATTAACAAAATCGGCCTAATTTTAGCGTAATTTTGCGTAGTTTAGCGTAGTCTAGCATATTTCATTATAATTAGCGAAATTTGCGTAGTTTACCATAATTTAACATAATTTCAAGTAATTTAACGTATTTTAGTATAAATATGCTAATTATACATTAAAAGAAGTAATCTAACAAATATTAAAACCAAAATTCAAATATTTATTGTTAAATTTCATCATCTTGCTTTTCATATTATCTCTTAAAATCTCAAAATCTCAAAAAAAAAAAAAAACAAACAAACCGCCCCACAGTGGGGCGGTTTAGTATTTTGAACAGTGGACTGATAGACCTAATTTATATACATATTCGATCTGATTTTTATCATAAAATAATACCAAATATATTGTATTTTGAACATAAAAAGAATAGAACACACCTAGAATCAAGTTACTGCGTTTGCTCGACTTTAATTTGCAGGAAATGAAGAAAAATGAAGAAAAACGAAGAAAAATGTCCAGTGCGGACGCACGGATATTGATACGGCCGCACTAAGTACTTAGAAAGATTTCTGAACACGCGCCAATTTGAAAAAGGTATAATGAGGTTTGCATCATCCGTGCGGACGCACGGATATCGATGCGGCCGCACTCTGGTTGAACAGGAAAAGTCCGAGCCTAGTGCGGACGCAGTGAGAACCAGTGCGGATGCACTCGGCCGCACTCAAAACGCATTGAAATTTCAGCTTCCGACACACAGTTCGTATTTTGGCCATAACTTAGTCATACGAACTCCGATTTGGGTGAATCAAAGCTTGACGGAACCAGGACAACAAGATCTACAACTTTCATGAAGGAAAAATATCCAAATTCGGAATGTAGAATCCCGTGTGGACGCACTAAGGTCGCATTCAGCTTAAAAATCGAGTTTTCTATTTCCGGCGCTTCTAAAAACGACCCAGGAGTGAAATATGGAAAGTGGTGACGTGGAAAAACTTGTGGAGCAAGTATCTAATGACTCCCCATGTCCATTTGCTCCAGAATTAACAAGTACTTCTCCTATAAAAGGCTAGAACTTTCCCTTCCAAATCATCCAATTATCATCCACTACCAATCCACCTACAATCTTCTTTACCATCCATCTCTTGAAGGGAATTAAGGAAGGAGAAGGGAAGTTCACAGCAAACAAAGGCAAGACAAGGTTCTTCATTTAGAGAATGGTGTAATCTATTTCTCTATTTAATTTCTCTTTGTTTTAGCCATGTTTTGTTTTAATCTTTTGATGAATACTTGCATCTCCATGAGAGGCTAGTTTCCTCTCTAGGGGTTTAGGTCAATGCATGAACTTGTTTAATTCTATTTTATTCGATTATTTGCTTTTATTATGATTGTTTTATCGGATTTAATTGTTAATTTATGTGATTTAAATAATTTGTGTTAGATACATAATTAGTACTTGAATTGTAGCATCTCGTTTTGGTTTCAAAAGAACCAAAATTGACTAGGATCAATAGGATAGTACCAAATTATGAATGCAAATACCTTAGGTTTTAGATTAAGATTCTAACCAATTTAATCTAAGCCGGAACTACATAAATTAAGGTTAGGGACTTGGTGAAGAACCTAAACGAGAAGTCAAACCCTAATTAGGACATCTCAAATCGAATCGGATATTGGTATCATGGACTTGATTGTGAAATACCAATATTCGAGGAGATGAGAGACTAACAAGAGCTTATAGTCTAGGTAGCTATGGTGAAGAACCTAAAAAGTGAAGTCCGAATTACTTAGACACGTTGTTAATTCATGAAGGTGACCCTTAATGACATATTAGGTTAGAAACCTCATCAAATCATACATGAATTTAAGCAAATACCGAATGAATAGAGTTAACAAGGGATTGTAGACCAAAGACCCCTAGATTCTCTAAACCTTGAAAACAAACCAACTTTTCTCTCTTTTACTTTTACTTTTAATTGTTTAAAAACTCCTTTCTTCGGGTATTGAACCCAACCTTAGAATTTTTAGTACAAACCCCCCAAATTTACTTTATTGCACTTTACTTTCTTTCTTTTCTGAAATTTATCATCTAAAGTTGAAAATTAAGTATTTACCTTACTCCTTGTGGTTCGATACCCGATAATATACTACACGGTAGGATTGTATACTTGCAATCTGAATCGAAAGTGTATTTGAGGATAAAGCTTTTTATATACCCTTTGGACGTATCATGGACCGCCCCACCGGGGGGCGGTTTGGTGTTTGGTGTTTTTTTTTTTTTTTTTTAGACAGTGGACCGCCCCACGGGGGGCGGTTAGGGTAGTTTAAAAAAAAAAAAACTCAAGGGCAAATTTGATATTTTGTTATTTTCTGAGGGTATTAATAAAAAAATTGGCTGAACCTCATTGTGAAGTATCTACAGAGTTCAACCCATTAGCATTATCATTATATCTCCGTATCCGGATATGTATCCAAATTTTATCATATTTGAATATTCGGATAAAGATATCGTTTCAATTTCAAAAGCGGATATGAATATGGATAATTATATCTGTATCTAAATTTTTATAATTTTTTGGATATTCATTTGTGAGGATTATGATATAGATACGAATAATTATCAGTATATTTACGTTTTGATTCGCTTGTTTTAGAATCATATGTGTTTAGAGAAGAATATTTTTTTGTTGGTATCTGTTAATTAAAAATATGGTTATGTTGGCGATTAAGTTTTGTTAACAAAATATATATTTTGCAATGATATAACAAGTTTAACATGACAAAAATATTATTCTGTCCACCACAATGATCGAATATCCGAATTATATATGTATTTTAAGTTATTTTTATTTTCTGATGAAAAATATTATCAAATAACATGTTAATTTTATCACAATATTTAAATTAGGTATTTGAATTATATATGTGTATGTGTTAATATCTTATTAATATATGATCCGTATTTGTATCCGTATCTGAAAAATAAAAATAGATATATTGATGTAGTTTTATCACTATCTGATCTGTCTGCATCCCTATGACGTGGCCACAACCCCCCCCCCCCAACCCATCGGACGCACACACACAACCCCCGCCTCCGGTTCGGATCTCCTAAAGTAACCTAGTTTGAGTTTGAATTAAGACTATCCAATTAGAATCCGCACGAATACTAAAAAATTCCTTTGAATTCTAATTTGGATTGAATTGACCCGAATTATGATCGGATAGTCAGGATCCAAATTCAAATTTTGAGTTACTCCCCCCCCCCCCCCCCCCCCACACACACACACACACAAAAGGTCTCGAAAATATAGAGTATATATATATAAAGAATTAGTAGTAAAACAATTGTAAAGGAGGGTGTAACTAGGGGTGGCAAAAAAGCTCATAGCTCGATCGTGACTCGCACCTGACTCACTCGTTACTGGACCGAGCTGTTAACGAGCCAGCTCGCCACTAGCTCAGTCCAAAATTAACGAGTTCAAGCTGGGGCCTAGTTTGCTCACCATCTCGCAAGCTAGCTCGGCTAAGCATCAATTTGTGAATTTGTATGAATTTGTGTGCATTTTATACTGTCCAGCTCGGTTAAAAAAGATCTAGCCAGACCCAATCGAGCCAACTCGTCAACTTGCGAGCTAGCTCGGGCTAACTCGTCACGATTTCGAGCTGAGATTTTAGCTCGGATGCCCTAAGTCTAGCTCGGTCCAGAATTAACGAGCCAAGCTAGGGCCCAGCTCGTTTACACTGTAACAATAAATTATCTGAACTTCAATTACCTTGCATTGTTTTCTATAGGGATCTTGCATTGGATTTCGGATTAATTGTTTGGGGCTCTTACCCAGCTTTGGCCTTCTAAATCAATAATAATGACAAATGAAGTATCGCTGCTAGACATAATTTTATTAAGATAAAATGTAATAAGTCTAAACTCTAAAATTAATTTCCAAGTGTTAATTAACAGAGACCAGGATTCAGAGCCCAAAAGCCGAAGAATATAAACATTGCCTGCTGAAAGAATACTGTTAAGCTACTCAACTATGCTCAATTTTGAAGGTTCATTTCCCAGATGTAACATTCATTGGTAATGACTATGAAATTAACATTAATTATTTTGGATTACATTAAATGAATGATCCTATAAGCCTTTAAATTTGCTATCCTTTCGGCTCAAGCTTGCAAAAGTTACATAGATCAAGAAATTAAATTCTTTGGGCACCCATTTTGATTACAGTATTGCTAAAATGTCACAATGGTTCCGTGAGAAAGATTGAATATTTAAGAAGTCTGTGGATTATGGAAAACACTGTTATTGACCCGGTTTTTAACGGTTCTAAAACTTTCACAGTTTTTTTCAAGAGCCAAGCCGGAATAACATCCGGGTCCAGTTTTTGCTGGTCGGTACGGTTCGGTTCTGATAATATGTATTGATAAATTAAAAATTGTGAATTGGTAAAATTTCTTTGTACCGACCAGATTGGAATTATGATTTAGGAATGGTGAAGTGTCCATTCATTAAAATTTAGAATTATACAGACCAAACTGAAATTATGATTTAAGAATGCTAAGTTGTAAATTGATAAAATTTACATTGGTACCGACTAAACTGGAATTATGATTTAGGAATGTGCATGTTGTTAAATTAATAAAATTAAACATTGTACAAACCAAATTAGAATTAGGATTTTTTAATGATATGAATGTTGTTAAATTAACAATTGTACATACTAAAGACATGGTATCTCATGTGGGAGGTCATGGGTTCGAAATTCGGATAGAAAAATCATTTGTTGTAATAAGAGGGGTATGAAATTTGGAGGCTTGATCTTCATCTTTCTTTCAAAAAAAAAAAAAAAATTGTACGTACCAAATAAGATTTATGATTTAGTGATGTGAATGTTTTAAAGGAACTCTAGTATACATTTCTTTTTGGATGATTCTTACATAATTAAACCTGTATTTCTATGTAGAGACGAACTCATCGCCATATATTCTGTGACTTCACACTTCATATATTATCATGTAACCAATAAAGGTTTTAATACATAAACCTGACAATCTCTCAATGAAATGTATATTTACAAAGAGAGTTTATATAAGTATGTTGTTCTTTCCATGGCTCTCCTTGGTAAAAACATATCTAGTCATCATTATAACATAGAGATGTTACGTACCGTTATTGAAGAAAATGTTGACATCATACATTAATGTTAGCCCAGTCGATATCACAACTTACTTGATGATTTCCATATCATGAGAAAGATATACATAGATGCGATTCAGTAGAATTTTAGGGTAACTTTTCATAAGCATACGGGAAGAACCTTGGAAGATACTTATCCTTGGCCTTGACAATAATCCAATATATGAGATAACATGGCACATGAACCAATGCCAGAGCAAGGTACCTTGAAAAAAAAAAAATTAGTTCAACAGATGCAACAATTGTATAAGCAAAAAAAGAATCAATTAGAGCAGAGCCGCATCAACATCCTACTTTTCCCCGACCTAGTTACCAACTAATGAAACTGACAGCAATTATAACATAGTTAGGATTTGTAAAGTTTTTTTAAGAAATGACAACAAATTGCCAATAAAAAAATTTTGAACTTTCAGATCTAAAAAATAGAGAAGTGGGGGTGGCTCCGTGATGATTAATAGATAAATTATTATATGTTAAAAAAATGTAAGACCAATAATACCAGTCTAAACCTACAACTAGCAAATTTCTCCCAACAACCATCCAAAACTGTAAATATACCACATCTCTTGATTAAAAAGAATAAGAGATGGGCTTAGATAAAAAGTCTAAACTAATAAATAGCAACGGTTCTTTTCTTTTTACACATAATATCTCACAATCCTGAATCAAGTCAAGGAGTGGTTAATATAAGAAATGGGTTATTTAGGCATCTGATAAAAATAAAATAATTTAAAGTAAAGCAAAATACTGTGCTTACCATAAAGGTGCCCAAGGTGTGTCCAGTTTGAGAAAGGGGTATGGCCACCTGGAGATAAATTAATAAATTTTCTAAAATTAGGATCAAATATACCACTGATAGAATAGAACAGAAACAAAACCACAGTAAGTTATTCATTGTGAACATAGCCATGAGATCTCGCTATCAGGAATAAAAATTCTTAAATTCATTTCAATATTTATCAAGCTTGGAATCTTAAATAATTACCGCTGATGCCAGTATCTATGCAGGTACAGTACCACAATACCACATTTTTGGGTTTTTCCATTGAATTATGCCAAATTTTAGCATTAAGTTTATAAATAATCCAAAACAATAAAACAAGATAAGATTTCTGGCCGCATTTGCAGGTGCTGCATAGTGATTTAAAAGCATCACGTTAGCATAATTCTTTCTAAATATGAAAACAAATGGGATAATAGAAAGTTTTTCTCTCACCAGGAAACCCCACAGGCGTGTGAAACCCACTGAAACATAATATATGCACCGCTCCAGAATGCAAAGTATATTATGCCATACCATGGAAAATTCTGAGTACAAGAACCAAAAGTTTATTAAGAAAATATAATAGAGCTTATAGGCAAAGAATGCTTCCACACGAAAATCATTAGAAACCTAGAAATTTATGGGGGATAAAATGATGAAAGAAACATTTGCTTAATGTTGATAGTAAATACAGTTTGTATTATTATGAAGCCAACAACCACGGTAACAAAAAAAAAAGGGAAAAGCATGCTTCTGAAAGTAAAAGGATAAAGAATATTAAGGTTTTCCAAAAATAGATATGAACAAATAATATAATTACCATCCTATTGAGAGATGTGTCAACCAGGAGAAACAAAAGGTTGAGCGAGTGCATTCCATCAGTCACCTGAAAATATTGCACATATACCCTTCAATTAATGTAGCATTTAAGTCTTCACCATACAATAACCCCCTTATTCACTTATTGTGTGAGTGGAAACAATTCTCTGATACATTACTTTTCATTAGGTAGTGTTTTTAACAGGTTCAGCTGTTCTGCTTTTCTTCCCTCTTGGATTTTTCTTCATATTAATGCCCGGTAATATCAACCAGCCAAAGCTGGTACAACAATATTCAACCAAAATGCCTAAACAGCCTCTTAAAGCTAGCTCTTATGTTACCGGCTTCTTGACTTGCTTCAGAATTGTATTCAAGAAAAAGAAAAACAAAAAGATATTTGCATGAACAACCCTTAAATTTCTACTTATTGTAGAGTGTTAAAGTAGTTTCTCACATCTTCTAGAGTGAAGGAATCATAGTAGAAAAAAGGAACAAGAAGACCCCAATATGTCAGATCTGTGAGGACAACAGCACCTGCACTAGTCTGTTAATTACGAATATCATGTTAATAACACCACGTGTGTGTGTGTGTGTGTGTGTGAGAGAGAGAGAGAGAGAGTAGCTAAAAGGATCTCCATATAACACGCATGAAACCATACATGTTAAGTGTTGGAATTTAAATTAGAAGGAGATAAGTCTAGTTTAATTACAGCTATGCTAACAGTACAACACTAACCCCGGTATGAAATTAGTAAATGCCACTGACCAAAGAAGATGGTCTCAGATTTTATATCAACTGCAGTAGCACCACATTACCTGTACATACTGAGCCATACAAACCTTTATAAATCAGCAATGGTGTGTAACAATTTGTGTCAAACCGAAACCAGTAAATAACAAGTTCTCCCAAATAGAGAGATTATGTCTTTTTTTTTTCATAAATGTTTTTCTATTTATGCAACTTTAATTTCTTGCATTGTACTTCTGTAAACTTTTTTGTTTACCGAAATATGTTAGTTGGCACTTCGCCAGCTAACCTTCAAAAAAAACAAGTTGTACCCAACAGGTAATGGGAACCAGTATTTAACGGCTAACAGATACCCACATGTAATTACCAGAAATGTGCCTCAAAGCTATACTAGTACCTACCTGCAGGCAGGGGCGGACCTAGTGTAGTCCAGGGGGAGACAACCGCCTACCCCTGGATTTTGAAAAGATATTAGAGCACGTGTATTATCGGGCTTTTGCCTACCCCTCAAAAAATATTTGCTATCCCTGCATTTTTTTTTTACTTGTGTGAGATGAGAGGCACACTTATCCTCGTAACCCTGATTTTTTTGGAAGAAGGGGGCGTGCGATGGGCATGGACCAAATTCAGTCTGATGCCCAGCTATAACCATCCGATCCACTTCAAGATTCGTGCTTATCAAGTACACACGAATATTGACATGAACCAAACAGCTCTGACTGTGCATCGGACCAAATTTGGTCCAATGCCCATCGGACGCCCTCCGGGTCTAATTTTTTGGCCTACCCCTGGCCAAATTCCTGGGTCCACCCCTGCCTGCAGGAAATCAATAGGATACTACATACTAACAAGTGCCAAACAATTACAAAGCTACTCATTCCAAACCTGGTATACAATTTGCATGACATAGCCCCAAAGCCCTGCTCTTCTCTCTTTTCCAGTTTTCATGTCGTAAGCCCCCATTACAATACCATCATCAATTGTGGTTCTATTTGTTTCCAAATCTGAATCTAAAAATTCATCAGCCTCTTCAGTTCTTCTAGACCCTTCTTTGAAGTTAATCCAGCATCCTCTGGCAGATATGCAGGTGGCAATCTAGAAATACAACAAATTATCAATACCGCTTAGCAACTATGCACAAGAGGATATGGCATCATAAGTATCGCTAGTCCTTTATCTTTTTTTTCCTTTTTTTTTTCATAAGTGATATCAGATATATCCTTCAAAAGGCTACCATGATTTTTGGAAATGAGGAGAGCATATCACCAGAGAAACCATAATTGTACATTCCATTAAAAAACTTTTTGATAACTTTGCGGTTGTTCAATAATTTCAGTTCTAGAACACTTGATGTGCCAGCTGACATTGCAACATTGGTATTGGGTACTATAAACAAACGGACCTATATGTCTCTTTCCAGCTAAGATCTTTAAGCATTGATATGGAGTGTAAAAATAACAAGCAAAAAGAAGTTTTCAGTTTAATACACAGAGATTTGGAATACGCACCGCAAAGTAGACAGTCACCAATGCAAAGGTCCACCTGCATGTTAAATTTGTCAAAAAGAAAAAACAAATTAGCCCATAAGCCAAGGTCATATTGCCAACAAGAAGTCTCCGATCACAGTACCAAAACAGTATAGTACCACAATACATTGTTTGCATGGTTTTGCTGTTTCTTGCAGTTGTCTAGTGAGTATGGATGGGCTAGGAATTAGTGTGGCACTTCTATGCACTAACCCTTTAGTTGGATAATACAAAATACTAACACCATCGGAGACTTGTACCTATCCCCCTTAGCACAGGCACTACAAGATCTGATTGTGCCGGTTTATTAGGAAGCAGAAATATTGAACCATTATTGACATGAGAAAGCAAAATATGTCTGCTAAAATAACTACATAGTACAGAATAACTACGTATTGCTAATATTTGTAGACCCGGAAGTTAATTTGCAAAATACGAAAACCAGTCTTTGGTCTAGTGGCAAAGGCAATGCCCTACCACACGGTGGGAGGTCGCAGGTTCGAAACCTGGATAGAAAATCCCTTGTGGATATTAAATAGTTAGGAGGCTTGGCCTCCAACCTTTACTACTAGCAAGAAAGATTCAAAATCATCTCATAATCGAACTAACACCAAACCGCTTTCGGATTAACAACAGGAATCTCTAAGACACTGCATCAGTACAGACAGTACCCAACATTTAGATCTCCTTGCCTTGGTTGAATTTATTTCACTTCAAGTAAAAAAAAAAATTTTTAAAAAAACACTTTATATAAATTTAATGGAACACACCTTTTCAATACTAACAATTAAAACCTGATCCTAGAGAAAGGAGAAGTACACTTACTGTGTATAGAAGAATAAATCGGAGATACCATTTGCTATAACTAAGCGCAAGAACCAGAAGGTCATAAAAACAAACACAGAGCCTCTATACAGGAAGAGCCAGAGTGGATGGACCCCACTCCAGCAGGGGGCCCACAAGTCATAAGCTCGCAGTGGCTCCTTTGGCACCTTGACCAATAGCACAGCAGCCACGGCGACGGGAACACCGATGATCAGGCCGCACACTATCTCCTGCCACGTCAGCCAGGACATCGCCGTAGGATTTGCTCAGAAATCCTGCTGGCTGCTGCCCTGAAATTGGGAGGTCCTTCCGTCCACCAGTCAAAACTCAAAATTGTTAGACGGGTCGCGGTCTCGCGGACTTCTCCAACTGCACGGAGAGTCCGGATCCTCTGCGTTACCTCACCGGTTGAGTTTAAATCCGGACCAATCAAGTTAAATTTGATGCGAATATTCTCAAATTCTCAATTTATCTAAAATCGAATTTAAATTTTTTCAGTGCCTGTTCGAAATGCAAGGTGCCAGTATTATTGTGCTTTGAGTCGTACAGAAATGATTTGAATGGTCTGAAGGAGATATAAATTTGAGATATCTCAAGGAATGCAAATTCCGGCACGAGAAAAGAAGAAGACCTAAATAAAAGGAGTGGAGGCGGTCTAACGTCCGACCAGAGCTCTTTCACCTACGTTACGATTTCGGGAATTTGATCCACACGAATTTTAAATATGTTTGCACAAATCCAACTAACCAAACACTAATTTATTACATATGCGAAGAAAATGATGTAAACTATATTAATTTCATTATTGTTATATAAATTTAAATTTATTTTTGTTATCGAAGACTTGAAATAAAAAATAAAAAGTCTTTTTTTTTTTGATAAAAGTGGTATATTTATCATCTGTTTCATTAGAAACAGAAATGTTCTTACAAAATGAACCCAAGGCAATTACAAATCAACATTAACAAAAATATAAAAAAAATCCTCTAGATGAGGAAGCAAATTAGCAAACTAGGTGATATCTAAAGCAGCTAAACCAACTAAGCATAAGAGGATAGTAGCTATAGTTTGCTAGGTATATATCATACAAAAAGTAAGTACAAAAGTATCATATTAAGAGAAACTAAGTAGCTGCAGAGGAATTAATAGAGGAGCTGGTATGAGCATTGGGGTTAGAGGAAACAAAGTAGGCAGCATCGATTACATCGTATTCTGCTCTATCTCGGAGGTAGTTCGAAAGGTCGGACCTCTCTAAACCAAGAATTAGATTTTTCTCTGATCCCAGCTGCAGTTGCCCTCCTCCGATATATCTGTCTCCGATAGGATTATAACATTGCCTGCCTGAGACAAATTCGTGATATCCATAGGCAAAACTAAGGTTAATTTAAAAAAAGAATCATCTAAGTTAGGTTTACACCAATAAGAAGTTAAAGAAATAATTTGAGATCTTAATGAGGCTAAAGAGGGTATCACGCATTATTGAAACATACTCTATTCATAGCTAACCAAACTACCCAAATAGTAGCTAACCTAATTAATTCGATTAATCTACAATCCTTAAGTGGTATCCAAGCATCTAAGAGCCACAAGTCTGAAACAGTATCACAATTAAAGGAGAAATTATTAAATTGTGCAATCCATGTCCATATAGAGTTGATTAAGGGACAAGTTACAAATAGATGATCTGTTGTCTCTATAGAATTACAAAAAAGGCAATTAAGGGATCATTGCCATCCTCTCTTTGCAAGGTTATGTTTTGTTAAAATCTTGTCTTCTTTGACCAACCACATAAACACCTTAATTTTTAAAGGGATCTTAGTTTTCCACAGAATAGAATAAACAGTGTTTTTAATGCCCTCATATTATAACCACTTATACAAGGAATGCACAGTAAGAGTTCTTGATTGGTTCCATCTCCAAGTATTAGAGTCAGGAGTATACAAATCATTGAAAACAGTAGAATAAGAAATAGTTGACTGAAATGGTGCCATTCAGATAACATAATACCAGTCAACTGTCTATTAAACAAAAGAGTTAGAGAAGGTTGTGTTACAGCATCAGCTACAGTGATTTTAGGATCAGAGGCAATTCTAAATAGATTAGGGTAAGAACAATATAGAGCACATTCACCAAACCATCTATCTAACCAAAATGCAGTATCATGTCCATTACCAATTGTTCTATTAATGCCTAAGTCACAATAAATTTAATGGATATAATGCTTGACCAGAAAGAAGAGCAACTAGAAATTGCTAACCCAGAAAAACTATATTTATCTTGAAGAATGGATTTCCATTTACCTAGTATAGTAGGGTCCTTAAAACGAAACCACCACTCAGCAAGCAAAGCAATGTTCATTCTTTCCAAATTTAAAATACCTAAACCACCTTGAGATTTACTTAAACAGACCACACTCCAAGAAATTAAGTGGTACTTTCTCTTGGAAGTACTGCCAGACCATAAAAATCTTTTCCTAATACGATCTATCATAGTCCTAATATTAATTGGCAGTCTGTAAATAGAGAGCCAGTAAAGAGGAATGGCAGATAAAACTGAATTAAGTAGAGTGACTCTACCTCCCAGGGACAGTAAAGACCCTTTCCAAGATTACAACATGTTTTCAATCTTATTAACTAGTGGTAACTAATCAGAAGTACATAGTTTCTTCCAATGTAGAGGAACTCCTAAATAAGTAATTGGTAGAGAAGAGATTTGACAACCTAATTGTGAAGCAAGAATTGTTGTAAGAGAATCTGAGATATTTAAGGGAATTAAAGCACTCTTATGAAAATTTATCTTTAAACCTGATAAAGATTCAAAATCAAGTAAAAGAAATTTAAGATATTCAACCATCTTAGAGTTAGCTTCTAAAAATATTAAAGTATCATCTACAAAATACAGATTTAAAACCTTAGGAGAATTAGGGAAGTTGCCCAAACCAGAAATAAGTCCTCCATGTTGAGCCCTACTTAAGATCTTATTAAGTGCATCAGCCACTAAATCGAATAGAAAAAGGGGATATACGGTCCCCTTGTCTAAGGCCCTTTCTACAAAGGAAATAAGGGCTTAGGTCACCATTAATGGATACACAAGTTCTGCCTCCCTGTAGTATATCAGAAATCCAATTAATGAATAGCTGTCCAAACCCTCTAGCAGCTAAAACTTCTAAGAGAAAAGACCAGTTAACCTTATCGAAGGCTTTCTCAAAGTCTAATTTCAAAATAATACCCTTCTGTTTAGATAACCTAACTTGGTGCAAAACCTCATGCGCACATATGATATTATCACCTATTAATCTACCCTTAATAAAAGCAGCCTGAGAGTCATCAATTAAAGGGTCCATAACCAAAGCCATTCTATTAGTAAGTAATTCAGTTATCATCTTAAAACTACAATTTAGAGATTAAGCAAATAGAAGCTAAGTTCAACTTAGATATATCCAAAGTTCTATTATAAAAAGCTTGAAACAAAGAGAAGATATCAGATTGTACCAAATCCCAAAAGGATTGGTAAAATAAAAATGAGAATCCATCCGGTCCCGGAGATTTATTTGGATTGCAAGAAAATACAGTGGATCTAATTTCCTCTATAGTAAAAGGTAATTCTAAAGAAGATTTTTGTTGAAGTGTGAGTTGTTCATGGAGATCCCATAAATTAGGTTGTAAGGCTAATAATCTAGAGTCAGAAGTACCTAAGAGATTTTATAAAAAAGAGATAATGTGGTCTTTGAGAATAGAGGGATCATAGACTATAGAACCATTAATATCTAAAGATAATATAGTGTTTTTTTTCCTCCTATGTGTGGTAAATAAATGAAAGAATTTAGTATTATTATCACCCTCTAAAAACCATTTAAGTCTAGCTCTCTGTTGCCAATGAGATTCTTCATCGTGGTAAATTTTATATAAGGATTATGACATTCTCTCCAAAGGAGAAACTCAGACTCAGATAAAGAGTTGGATTCATTTAGTAATTCAAAAGTTTCAAGCTGATCTAACAAATGTGTTTTTGTTCTTTTTCTTTCACCTTATAGATTAGCATTCCAACCTCTTAACTTTTATCTAAGAAATTGAAGTTTAAATTTCCAGGAATTACCTAGATCAGATCCTAATTCAAAAGAAGACCACCATGTAATCATTAGATCAGAAAAACCCTCCTGTGAAAGCCATTACTTCTCAAATCTAATTAATTTTTTAGATGAAGTTGAGAGAGACTCAGTTTTGAGTATTAAAGGATTATGATCAGAATAGACTCTAGGTAGTGAATGAACAATAGAATTAGAATAATGAACTAACCAAGAAGAACTACACAAAAATCTATCTAAAAGGGCCTTTGATTGAGAGTTAATAGATCGAGCCCAAGAGAATTTTCTGTCATTTAATGGTAAGTCAATTAATTCGAGAGTTGAAATAAGATTATTAAATCTATTGCTAAGGACATAATTATAAGATGGGCCTTGCTTTTCTGACTACTTCTAATGAGATTAAAATCTCCAAACAGTAACCAAGCCGTATGACCTAATAAAAAGATGGATCTAAGCTCATCTAAAAAAATTGTTATCTGATGGGATAAGACATGGCCATAAACTACTGTTAGTAACCAGTCAAAATCTTCCGACTTATTTTTAAGATGTACTGTTATAGAAAAGTCCTTAACCCAAGTGTTGAGAATCCAAAATTTTGACTCATTAATACCCAATAGTACCACCTAATGCTCCTAAAGAACTCTTAGTTATCCAGTGTGTAATTGATGAGCTAAATGTATTTAATGTTCTAAGAGGAAAGGATTCTTTTTTTGTCTCTTGTATACCCACAATATCAATTCTGTGATAAAAAAGAAAATCTCTCAAAGCTCTTCGTTTGTTAGAAAAACCCAAACCCCTTGCATTCCAACTAAGATATTAATCATTAAGCACTGTGGATTATTCTGATGGAATGCTTAAAATAATAGAGCTATGTCTACAGGTACAGATGATGAAACAGGGGTTTTTGAAGGTAAATATCAGAGACAAAAGCAGTAAATCTGGATTTAGAAATAGAACGCAAATGTCTAACAACAGCTAATTGTTCCTCCTCAGTAGAGCCTAAAAATAATCCGCTAATCGTATATAGCTGAATTATTTCAGCATCAGAAAGATGAATATAAGGAAAAGAGTTGATTACTACAATGCATAAAGGAAAAAAGAATTACATCACCTGAACTTTCTAATTGTTGTAAGAGGAGGATTCAAATGCCCAAAAATTTTAATTATATAATTAAAAAAAACTAAACAAAACCACTCTGAAATAAGGATTTTTTCAGATCTACCCAGGCCGCAAGAGCATTATGCAGCCCCTTTATTTATATATTGTTGTCTGAATTTCTCACTTTCACTCATTCTCTCTCCTGGACAACAGCTTTTGATCTGTAAGTTTTTTTTCTTTTCAATTTTTTTATTTTTCAGTAGGTTAATAATTAATGAGGAGGGCTCAAATGCCTCATTGCTTGATGCCCCAATCGTACCACAATATCTTTATCTTCAATTTCAAAGTTCAAACAGACGATCTAAACTGCTCAACATAATATCCACATTAAAATATGATTGGAGACTAAATTTTTTATGTTTTGAAATTTTTTTACTATTTTTTAAGATAGGTACAAAATCACTATTTTTTAGGAAATTGTGGACCATCTAAAAACAATTATTTTGTACCTATCTTAAAAAATAGTAAAAATATTCCAAAAAATATAAAATTTGGTCTCCAATCATATTTTAATTTGGATATCATGTTGAGCGGCTCGGATCATCTGTTTGAACTTTGAAATTTGAAGATAAAGATGTTGGAGGTATGATTGGGGCATGAAGCAATGGGGCATTTGAGCCCTCCTCATAATTAATTTAGTTAATTTTTAATTTTAGGTTTATTATGTATTGGATTCAAAATGGCTCTTATGGTATCCATTTATACTGGTGGTGATGTTTTAACAGGTCCTAATAGGGTTTATTATAGTATCGGACCTGTTACCGTGATTTCAGTATTGCAAGGTACTGATTATATGGCGGTTGCGAGAAGTGAAATATTAAATTAGGCAGTTAACTCTCTTGAATCTGTATATGCCAAGCCTAAGGGCATTTTTCCCTCAAAAATATGTAATTCCTAGAGTAGGTGATCTCTCGTTTCTAACCGTGTCTCCACAAAAGTCACACCTCTTTGTTATATTGTTATTCCCTCGCGATCAGCACTTGTTGTGTTAGGATTTTGCCATTTAGAACAAGCCACAGGAAACTTCGTATTTTTGTAGACACCTTCATTTTCGCGAGTGCTTTGCACTCAACTCACCCCATGTCATTTAGCATTTTCTATGACGAATTTAGTCGTGAATTGCATGTTAGCATTCCAGCGCCATTTATTTTGGTTGTTGTCATTACAAGCATTCAAACAGCTGAGAATAGGTGTTAGTGTTCCCATGCACTTTAAGAAAAATATTTGATTGATGCTAGCAGACACCTGAGCAATTTCGCTAATCCCATAAAGTATACGCAAAGTCTCTGCTCAGTTGTCTCGATCAGTTCGCATTCTCCGTAGTCATTTAAACAATAGTGCATCTTTTTGTATGCGCAAAGTCTTTGCATGTTTCTTTATTTTTTCACATAGAATTATTCCTCATCATATCAATGTATTTAATAACTCCATTTGGTATTCTTGTGGCATGCATGTAGTGCAACGGTAATGCCAATAATATAGACTTAACTAGCATGACTCATCCTCGAATGGAAGTAGGCTTGATTTTCCAAATTCAAGTACTTTGTAGGTAGATAATACCGAAGTCATCCAACAATGTTTGTCATAGCCGTGAATAATTCCGCATAGACTGAAATTGGCACAAACCACAGAAGCTAATAGATATGGCATGCGAAGAGTTAGAAATTTTGAACCACAAATTAGCACAGGTCACACTAAATCGGCTGGAGGAAGATGGAATTGAATGGCAATGGTCGGACACAGGGATATACAAAATTAAAAGTGCATATCAAAGGTTGAAGGATTGGACCGAGAATACAAACATCAATCCAGTACATAATTTGAAAACTGCAAGTACCACTACGAATGAAGGTATTTGGATGGTTGTTGATAAGAAATAAATTATTGACAGTTGACAATCTAAAAAAAAAGGGTTTCAACTAGTCAATAGATGTGTCTTATGTAAAGCAAATCAAGAAACATCAATACATTTGTTCAACCACTATCCTTTCTCAAAAGCTCTACACGAAGAGATGGCGAGGATGATACCTGAAAGAATGGCAATGGTGAATGCAAGTTTGTCAAAAATCAAGGTTTTAACAAGGGCAAGAGTTCCAGTAGGACAGAAGTCGGTCATATTAATGACACATTTCATCCTATGGCGCGAGAGGTGTGCTCGAACATTTACAGAAGAAAGTAAAAGCATTGAAGAACTCAAAAACGAAGTCCTTTGGCAGATGCATTTTTTTGAAGCAAGATCACACTAGATAACAACACCTTAGCATAAATAAACATTTCATTTTATTTACTCTTTTCTTTCCCTCTTTTTCTTTGTTTTCCTTTTTTTTCTGTTTTTTTCCTTTTTTATTATGTGTTTAAAAACCCTTGTAACTGATAATTTATCAATGAAAATACGGACTAGACTCGTATTTTTCTTTAAAAAAAAAGTCTTAAAACCGTACTAATTAATTCCTCGTTAACGGGCTGTTTGTTATCAAGTCTTAAAGCCATTATTATCATTACGACTTGCAATCTTATCTTTTTTGATAGACAAAGTTACAAAACGACATGTAATTTGAGCAAAAGTGACATCATGAAGAAGCATTTATTTTTTTATAAGACTTGCACGACTGAAACTTGGATTCTAGTGACAACACATCCTCTCGAACAATTAATGGTGAAAGTGAAACAATGATGAATATGTTACATTTTTATATGACCCATCCGTTAGAAATCTAAATAAAATAGATTATCAAAAATCTTAAATTCAAAGGGCAATTTGGTTTTAAAATAATTGGATAATCCGCATGAATTATATATGGCAGCAATGTGCAGTTGATGTTACACAGCGAATTCGATTTGGAGGCTAGTAATTGGAGCTTTTTATATAAAAATTGAAATTTTAATTCTTCAAAAAATATAATGATTGTTTTTTTTTTCGAAAAAATAGATGGATACGTATCAATGGTGTTGTTACAGACTTTAAACTCCATCTTGACCACGGATTTGCTCAAAGACTTCTATCAGCCTGTTTTTTTTGTGAAACCGCACCTATTTTCGAAGAAAAAAACAATAAAAATATAAATCAGTGGAAGAATCATAAAAAGGCAATAAATAATTTTGGAAATAATTATATACGGTGATAGTCATTTTTGCAAATAATTTTGTAAAATGACTTATGATCAGAGTTTTTATTTTTTTTTTTTTGCAATAGAATAATTAAGAAGGATTTGGCGCCTCTCATATAATAGTAATACAGATTTTATTCCAAATGGATCTGAATTTCTGGCATAAAACGGACATACAAGATTTAACAAGATTGGAAACATTTTTGAAGTATCAAATATTTTTTTTCTTTGAAATGATTATGAAGTGTAAGATAATTTCTAGTATGAGTTGATATGCATGATCATTAACCTAGTAGCAGATTTGTTCCGATTAGACCTATTAGCAATATTTTTTTAAGTCTTAACATTAAATTATGAATTATTTAAATTGAATAATCACTGGATAACTCTTTATTTTGACAATTTTAATGATAATATAAAAATGAAATTGTAATCATAAAATCCAATTAATATTATGAATGATCAGTGTTATCAACCTAATAGTTTTATAAAATATGAGGAGAAGTATATATTTCACCGTACATAAAGCGACTTAAAATTTTAATATTTTGAATTTAACAATTTTTGATGAATCATAAAATAATACTTGAATTAAATAAAATTTGAGCAGTGCACTAACTATATGTTCAATAACCTACTAATAATTTAGCAGCACCAGTTACTACCTAATAAATTTTTGAGACCAAAAGGCATTTAAAAATACAAAAGAAAGGAAGAGGAAAAGGCTACGTGTTCCTTTTTTTTTATTAATTAATTCTTTCTGGTGAGATTGCAATTTCTTCAAGCAAGCAAATTCCTGAGGCTTGAATTTTTATTTTATTTTATTTGAATTATGCTTTTCTACATGTAAAGACGTGTTCTCTTTTCAAATCATATCCAAAGTTTGATGTTTGAAGTATTATTTTTCATCGTTTTTTAATATAAATTAATAATAAAAAACAAAACAAAAAACTAGTATTTGGTGCAGTGACAAAAAACAATAACACTCATATGAAAAATCACATATTTCAATAAAATCCGGATGAAGAATTCTTTATGAATATTTTAATTTGAAAGCTAGATCTTTATTTTTCTTTTAAAAATAAATAAAATAATTTAAAACTTTTAAACTTGTCCTTTTTTTTCGTCTTGAAATACAATATCATGCTTCTGAATTTTATTAAGAGAAGTATTTACGTATAGACATTTATAATTACAGTTATTTTAAGATAAAGAAGTTAAAAGTAACTATGATTAGGAAAATTTAGATGAACATCCCAAGAAAGAATATTAATCTTTTTGCAGTAACATTCCAAAATTTCAGTCGAATTTCTTTTGTCGTCAGAAAGAGGTGATTTACAAAATTAAAATAATAAATAAAAGTTAGTCTTTGTGAGAGCTAAATTTTTCTTGCAATTTCTTACAACTTTTAGATGAATTGGGAAAATTATATCTTATCGAACCACTTTTGAATTTTGCAGAATTGGGTTTGATAAAAAAAAAAACATTGTTTATAATTAATTTTATATTTTATTTTTCATTTTTGATGTGCAGGATTGCTGAGCTTATTCCTTTAACCCTATAATTTAAATTTTGTATTTTTATCCTTTAAAATATTTAATATTTGCAAAAATTATTACTAGTAGCTTCCATCATAAAATAAAATTACATGACACTTATTTATTCAACACCTTCAATCTTAATTTTCTAATTTTGTCCTTGAACAAAAATGACCGTGTATATAAAGTACTGCTTATTTTTCTTTCTTTTGAAATAGAGTAATTATGTGAGCAAACTTCTAAAATTATGCTTAATTGGTGATGAGTATTTTGTGTATAGGGTTTTATGCTTACTTTTATACTCTTTAGACTTTTAAATTTATAAACCTAATACTCAAAGATATGGTCGATTGCAAGCGCACAACCTAATCCCTGTAGTACTTGAGGTATCGATCCAAGGGATATCGGGAAATACTAATTTTAAACTCTATTGATTAATTTCAGAATATTAAAGAAAGTAAAAGTTGATTAGGGGGTTTGGTTCTAAATTCCTAATTGTTGGGTTCAATACCCGAAAAGAGGAGGTTGTAACAATTAAACTAAAACTGAAAAGTAAAAGAGAGTTTAGGTTGTTTTCAAGGTTTGAAAGTCTAGGGGCATTCAGTCTACAATTCCTTGCTAATCTTACCTACTCGGTTTGTTTAAATTCATGTTTGATATGACGAGATTTCTAACCTAAGATGTTAAAAAGGGTCACTTTCGTGAATTAATAACGTGCCTAAACAATTTGGATTTCACAATTAAGTCCTTCACCCTAGCTATCTAGACCATGAAGTTCTCGTTAGCCTATCCTATCATTAGATATCGGTACTTCACGATTAAGTCCCTCGTACCCATATTCAATTCAATTCAAGGGATCCTAATTAGGGATTTGACTTTACGATTAAGTCTTTCATCAAACCCTAACAGTAATTTCTGTAGTTCTGGTTTAGATTTCAAATTGGTCAATTCTAATCCAAATCCTAAGGTATTTGTGTTCATAATTTGGTACTATCATATATGATCCTAATCTACTTTGAGTCTATTAGACCTAAGCGGGATACTACAATTCAAATACTAATCATGCATCAACACAAAGAATCAATCACAGAAATTAACATCAAATCAAACAATCATAATAAAAACTAAGATCCGAGTAAGATAAAATTAAACAATTTCATGCTAAAAAACCTAAACCCCTAGAGAGGAAGACTAGCCTCTCATGGAGATGGTAGAATTCATCAGGAGTTTAATACAAAACATGGCTAAAACAAAGAGAAATTAAATAGAGAAATAGTTTACACTCTTCTCTAGATGAAGAACCTTAGTATTGCCTGTGTTTGCTTTGAGAAATCTTCTTCTTCCTTCTTGAATTGCTTCTGTGGATTTGTGAACTTCTCTTCTTGATTGTAGTCGTGAAAGAGCAGAAATCTTCCTCTTTTATACCTGAAATTGGAGCAAATGAACGTGGGGAATCAATGTATATCTGTCCCAACACGTTCCCCACGTCTCCACCTTATATTTTCCACTCCTGGGACGTGGTCTGATGCACCGAAAATAGAATAACCATCAAAAACTGACTTTTTAAGCTGAATGCGGCCAGAGTGCGGCCGCACGGAGTCAGTCTCTTTCTTTGCTGCTTCTGCGGTCTGCATGCGGCCGCATTGGAGTTGGGTTTATCTGTGCTGTGCTCTAAATTTCTCTAAGTGCTGGGTGCGTCCGCATTTTGTCTCAGTGCGTCCGCACTTGGCTCGGTTTTCTCTTCTGTGAGCCGAATTTTCTTCCAAGTGTTGAATGCGGCCGCACTCTGGGCCAGTGCGTTCACATTTTGCTCCAATTTCTTTAATTTCTGCAATTTTAAATCAAACAAACGCAGTAACTAGATTCTAGGTGTATTCTATTCTATTATCTACTAAAATACAAAATATTTGGTATTATTTCGTGATAAAAATCAAACCGAACATGTATATAATTTAGGTCTATCAATAGGCAAGCAAGATAGAAGGCTATCATAGATCTTTTGATTAATTGTACGCGCTTTACAACCATCATCCCTCATTATTCCATACTCATTTATCATTCTCTATGAATTTTAAATGTCATAAACAAATTGATCAAATTAGTTCATTATTGAGTTTTATATCTATAAAGCCCAATGTAAGGTCTAAAAGAATGACTTCGCATCCTCTGCGGAGTTTTCCCCTGCGGAGTCGTGCGGGGCTTTTAATCTGATCCGTTCGTTTTGATCGGACGGACCAGATTAGATCTTGTCCAAATTGAAAAAATAAAATAAAATTCCCTTGCCCCAATAAGATCTGATCTGGTCCGTCCGATCAAAACGAACGGACCAGATTGAGCTCCGCACGGCTTCGCAGGAGAAAACTCCGCAGAGGATACTGGTCCCTAAAAGAATATGATTTAGAACAATTTCAACATATTATTGGTTGATTATGAACTAAAAAATTTCAACGTCTTGACTACTGTACTGCTGATTAAAACATTTATTTATATAAACCACATCACTAGCGTGCATCCAAAAAAAAAATTCTGGTTTGGATTTGTTCCCACGTTTTTAAAAATAAATTATTGTTGTGAGCAATCTTCTGTGTTGTTTGATTAATTTGTAAAAATATAAACATTGAATTTTACAATTTTTTTGTTTGAAATGTATGCATGTTGATCAAGATCAAAATGACCCTAATTTACATAGGATTTTGACTTAGATTTTGCCTTATTTTTTCACTTTTATGTTTAATTATTACGTGAAATAGGTTACTGTTGCTCTACTTTATATTTTATTGCAGGAATCATGTTTTGGAGTTATTTTACATCAAATGGAGAAATAATTAGGTCAATCGGAATAGCAGAGCAATGAAGTTAATCTCTGGCACGGACCGTACCAGCCAGTACGGACCAGAGACCCAACACGAACCAAGCAGGTAGGAATACGCATTAACCCCTAGAGCATCCAACTTCTGCATAATGGCAATATGGTCCGTACCAGCCAGTACGATCTGTATCGGAGGTAACCTTTCGTGATAGCTATATCCAAATCAGATTACTTGGCCTCCAATCATCTCCAAACGCCCCTACACTCCTATAAAAGACTCCTAGACAGAACAAAAACATATCTTTGTATCTTTTAGTTTATTTTGCTACGTAAGAAGAGTGGAGTGTGTAGAGACCAAGTAGGAGAGTACTTCGTGTATGGTTGTATTTTTCTCTTATCTCTCTATTGTAAACATATCGTTCCACGACTAAGTTTAGATTCTTAGGGTTGGCAGTGTACCTTGTTACTCATGATGTTTTAATATATATTTTATTTGATCATTGTTTAGTCTTTTGTTGTTCGATTGTTTTTACAATTTATGTTCATTCTTACTTGACTTTATTTTGTTAATCTAGACCGTCATGTGATGACATGGAGAGATAGTCCCATTAGGCTAACCGAGTTAGGATAATGAGAATAAAAATACTAGACTAGTGGAGGAGACCTTAGCCGGAGATACCATTAGTTGGACCAACAAAAGTATACATTGGAGTCTTGGCATTCGCAGACAAATGTCGCATTGTCTTGCCTCACCATGGGGATACCCAATAAAACCAAGAAAGTAAGGCGACGAACCTAGTAAGTGAAGTCTGAAATCTTTTGGACTAATCACAGAACTCCTTGCACCAATTGAGACAAACCTTAGCTGGATCTCTTGATAGGTAGGGTGATTGTGTCGATGCGAAAGTGGCAGTCACTAAATTGGATTAGAATTCTCATGCAACATCTGAAAACTAACATTAAATAAAAATTGAAACCAAAACGGATTGAGTAACAACGGTAAGCAAAATCCTAGGAATTCACATCACTATCTTATTTATTTTATTTACTTTTAATTTTCGCCAAATACAAATATCAAAACCAAGAACTCTCAATTTTCAGATTTTATCTAGCCTTTTGAAAGGTTGTGATTTAATTGTTCAAGACCTTAAATCTTATTCTCTGCTGATCGACACTCGATATACTACTCGATAGGATTATGTGATTGTAATATGACTCGATCGAAAACTGGGTTATAAATTTTATTAGCCTGATCACAAAAACACTCATTACAGGTTTAGTTGATATGTCTGAAGGTCAAACCAAGTCAAAGATACATATCATGACAAGTTGACGTGACAAGTTGTACAAGATAATTTGATACTTGATCTACTCAAGCTAATGAATGATTTGATACATGGTGATCTGATAGATGATTCACACGAGCCATTTGGAATGTCAGATATTGACGAGATGTTGAATCATGAAGATTACGGAAGATCAAGATCATGAAGATTATGAAGATCATATTTTACCATTTTGTTTTATCATTTTAATTTATATCCAAAATTATGGTAAAGTATATCTAAGGTTGCGACTGCCTGAGACTAGCTGTTGCAAGGCAGAAAATCAAATTCAAAATCTAAAATTAACCAGACAGGTCAATAGTGGTAACTAAGTACAAGCAAACCTAGCAAACCCTAATTCTGCAAATCTTGAGATTTGCTTTGGCCGTAGTGAAAATTCTATCACTATATGGGTGTGATTGAAAACTCTATATTTGTTTCACTATTAGCGAGATTATGTAATCTCATTATAAATAAGAAGGGTCTGTTCATTCCCTCAAAAGACACACAGAATATAGCATTTGAGCCTCCACTTTAGAAATCATTTGAGGTTTAGCCAGTCTATTGTTGCTTGTGTTTAAACCATCTATATCATTTCTAGCAACCTCAAATATACTTCACCTAAATTGATCCCTGTGAGATTATAGTGATAATCTGTGAGTTTCTAGACTTAGAGCTTTTGTTGCTCGCCTACTCCAAGTCGTGGTGCTTGCTATTGAGCCATGTGTGCTCAATTCTTTGCTTGAGCCTGTAGTACTCACCTCTCTGTTCTTTGGGCCGTTAGAGTGTTGTCTCGTCGGTTCTAACTTGTATTCCTTTCTTCTTGGGTAATAAAAAGGCTCGCCCAGTTTAGGTCGCGGTGCCCCAGAGACGTAGGTCATTTAGTTGGCCGAACTCCGTTAACAACTCCTGTGTCACTCTCTCTAACTCTATCTATTTATTTTACTGTATTTTATTATACTTTAATTTACAAGTTCTTGATTCTGCCAAGAACTACACATTAACACACACTTACACGTAGATTTAATTTCATATGTCAAAACACTTAAATAGTAAAGTCTAAAATTTTTATACAGTCCCATATTCACCCCCTCTAGGTGCTGTTAGGGACAACATAAATGAAAACTCTGTTGAACTTATTTGCATGTAGCCAGTCTGTGTGGTTATGAAATGAAAACACACACACACACACACACACACACATATAGTACGGCTAACATGCTTCCTCTAGTATATCAACAATATGCTTCCGGCCTCCATTTATCGAATCGGCTTCAAACCATTCAAACCAATCTTCTTAACGAGAGCTTTGTTTTCATATAATTTTTTTTTATTTTCAAATTTATTAAATATCAAGTCAAGCGGTCAAAATATGAAGGATTTTGTGTGTAGTTTAATACACTATTTTGTTCATTTTTTTACCACTTGACTTGATAGTAAATAAATTCAAAAATTTTAAAAAAATATGAAAATGAAGCTCTCATTAAGAAGATTGGTTTGAACGGTTTGAATTTGTCGTTTAAAACCGATTCGATAGATTTTGAAGGCCGGAAGCATATTGTTGAAATACTAGAGGAAGTGCGTTAGCCATACTATATATATATAGAGAGAGAGAGAGAGAGAGAGAGAGAGTAGGGCTATTGTACTTCGCGAAGTAAAGCGAAGTTTTACTTCACGCTCATATTTCCATTTTGAAAATCCAAAACGTCGATCCGAACCGTTCAAGTTGATCTCCATATTGAAATGTGCTTGAAGACCAAATTTTATATTTTTTGAAATTTTTTTACTATTTATTAAGTCACTTTGAAAATCGCTGATCCATTGTGAACAGTAGCAAAACAGTAAAAAATTCTCACTAGCTAATATTAAATCCTTTCAAGGATGGCATGCTAATAAATTATGCTGGTTCAATAATAAAAAAACAATGTTATTGCCGTATTGCGCTATAGTGCATTATAACGCTAACAGCGCATTATAACTTGAGCAGGCTATGTTTTAAAATGAGATATGTCAAATCAAGTGTTTTATCATGATTGATGTACGCATATTAAAGGACCAAAAAATACTAATTAGCTTCTTTTTCATTTTTGCAAAGCTGATAATTTCATATTACATAACTATAATTTGTATTGCAAAATAATTGATTTGAGTCACTGGATTGTCCCTAGCTAGAGAGCCGATAGATCACGGATAGGCGATAAGGTATATAATTATAGATGATGGTAAAAAGAAAATTATATATGATGCTATTGCTATGAATTCAGATCAGGTGAGATGCTATTGCTGAATAAATTATAGAAAATCATGGGTGTTTTTTAGTTAAAACTTAAAAAACTTTGCAAAATGACCCAAAATGGGGAAAGTCGGAAAGACTGGCAGGAATAATACGGAAGAAGACAAATTATGATGCTTCCACTCCTATCTCTCTCTCTCCATCTCTATCTTCTCTTCGTTCTCTCTCTCTCTCCGAGTCTGATTGCTTCTGCGACCTCTGTTTCTTCGAGGAGGCGGGGCCCATTTGTCAGTTTTTCTTTTCTTATTCTATCCTTTTGTTCTGACTATTCCAGAAGAAAAGCAGCAGCACCTTGAGCTACCTCGAGGACAAAGGCGAATACCTTTTCTTTTTCTTTGCCAAGAAGAAGGTGAATACTTTTACTGGGTTTCCTTCATAAAATCAACTAAATTTATTGATTTTATTGTTCTTGGGAAACTACCAAGTGTAGTTTTCCGTGGATAATTGAAAAGGCGGCAGCTTTCACACTTATTTTTCTTCGTTTTTTTGCTCTAAGAAGTAATTAGCTTGCTCTGGAGGTCAAAAAGGTGTGATTGCTTTTCAATTGTATTCTTTTTGCTAAGAATTTTGTCAATTCTCTTATAGAATTTGCCTGATTGTGAGAGTGTTTCTATTGTATCCTTCAATCATGCATCCCAATTGTTTGTTTTAAGGCAGAAGAGATTTTGTGTTTTTGGTTTTACTTTAGTGTTCCAATTACTTACCTTTCTTATACTTTGCCTGTTAGCATGCGTACTTGATTCTGTATTTTTAATATTAAACTATAAATTAAATAAGTGCGATATGAAAATAATCATCAGGTATATTCTTAATCCAGTAATCCTTCAATAGAAACTCAAAACTTGATCAGTCGAGCAAGTACCAAACGTCTCTTGTGGGCTAATCAAGGGAATTATAGCCCACAAAGACCACCATTTAGTGTCATTATTGTCAGTGCTGATAATAGTTCAGGTCAGCACGGTACAGTTACTGGAGCTTATCAGTATAATATAAGTATCCAAGCCGAATTATTGGCAGCAACAGCAATAGCACCAAAAGGCTATTATTGAATTATTGTTGCTATTATTTATTATAATTACTAATATTAATATGTTGTGATAATATTGGTATAATATCATTATGATATTCTATTACTATTATTTCTTCTTGTTGTCAGTGTTATTGTTGTTATTAATTACTATTGAAGAAGTCCATGAAGGACCCTATAATGGATTATTTTTTGGTTTGAATGGTTCCAGTCAGAAAATGTGCTAGTATTGCCTTAATCGACTTGCCTGATACTGAATCAAATTCAGTACCATATATTTTTTTTTAATATATTTTGATCACGCTTGCTTGCTTAATTATACAGGTTACCATTCGCATCAAATTACTTCTAAGAGATGGGGTCAGAGGGGCCATCATCAGTGGTGACGGTGCATGTTACCGGGTTCAAGAAGTTTCATGGGGTATCTGATAACCCGACAGAGACAATTGTTGCTAACCTTAAGCAGTTCATGGAGAAGAGGGGACTGCCAAAGGGGCTTGTGCTCGGCAGCTGCACGATTCTTGAGACAGCCGGTCAAGGTGCTGTGGCTCATCTATATAAGGTCTTGCAATCGGCCATCTCAGGTAGAGAGAAAGAGCTTGGATCGTCAGCAACTCCTAGTCCAATTGTTTGGGTCAGTTTTCTTTTTGCTCTTTTATCTTGTTTTTCCTATAACCATTGTTGGGTCTATAGCTAGATCTGGTCAAATTTATTGGTATGCTCTTTCTTTTGTTCTGTTGTGCCTTTTGTCTTGCAATTACTTAGACGGTTAATTTATTTTGTTTTTATTCTCTTTCTCTCTTTTAGAATTTCTACTGAAGATGCACATAATTGAGTGAGAAAATAAAATGAACAACTTGACATTAATTCAATCATCCTGACAGAATTTGACCCATTGAGGCCTCACATTGAGGATAATCAAATCTCTCTTTACCACTTATATAATGAAATAGAAGAAATTGAAGAACCATTCTTTTGTATACAACATCTAGCCACAGGGCAAATTTGTCTTTTAATAAAAATAGTTCAGAAAACAAAAAATATATTCCTTCATACCATTGCTCGTCCATTTAAAAACCGGCACTTGTTGTATCTGCGGTTCTTTTTCTTTTTTGGCAAAACTTGGGTGTTTTCACACATTGATCTTTTGTCTCTTTAAATCTTATTATTGCAATTTGAGATTGGGCCCATTTAGATTTATATTGATCCAAATTCATCACAGTTAGTCCTCAATTGTGCACTTAGAGCCTTTACTACTCAAATTGGGTCCAAATCATGCAGCTGTGCAGTTAAAGCCCTTTACTCCTAAACTATTCTCTCTTATATCAGCCTCATTGTTCTTGAGGTAGCTTCTAGTAGCATCAAATATGTTTGAGTGCCTATAGGTTTTTTCTTTTTCAAATCTAGCTGTTCTAGAAGCATATCCCATATTATCATGAAAGTAGAGGTTTATGAAGTGCAATTTCATGGTTAACATGCGCGTAGTTCTCCAATTTATTTCTCTCCTTGGTTTCTTGTGAAACTTGAAGTTTAGATATCACTGATTAGGAATTATGTTATAGTTGTGAAGCTTAGATATCACTGATTTTGTGACTATACATTATCTTTTCTTATATCTGGAATATTCTACAATTATATTAATAAATTTTATTTCCACAAACCTTATTTTATAGTTTAGTGTTTTGATGGTGCCACAGTTTGATGTGACATGACTTCGAAAAAAAGAAAAAAGATTTAATGATATGAGTTCGCTAATGCATAAAGACAGTCTAACTGCCATTAGTTAAAGGAAACTAGGGGCAATTTTCGCAAACAATTTTAATTTAAATTAAGAATAATCAAATTTGCTAGTCTGAACATCTCTATGAAACTGGACCATCTGTTACATTGGACAGCCAGATGTACTGCCTTGAAATATGTGGATCTGTTTTCAGAATTGTTCTCTCATCTATAGGCTAAGCACAGCTGGGATTTTGAAAGTGAAAAAAGGAGGAGAAAGGAATACTATGTGCAGTTAAAACTATATTGCCTTGCCCAAGATTCTGTGGTGTGGTTTCATTGCATCTTGTGCGATAAGGAAAAACCAGTGTTTAATTGGTGTTGTACCTTTAGCTGACCCCTATAGAATTGCACAAAAGCTAATGGTGCACTTTTATTGTAACTAGGGCTGAAAACAGATCTGGATTTATCCGTCCGAATCTGCTCTGAATTCGATTCAGATTCAGATCTGAATTTGGATAAAGGATTCAGATAATTTCCAGATCTGAATTCAGATAATTTTTAAATACTTAGAAAAAATCTGGATACGGATTTGCATAAATTTTCAGACCTATAAACGGAGCGGATATCCGCCTCTATCCGGAAGCCGAAACTTTTCAATCGTCTGATCCAAGATCCATATATAAATATTTCAAACTCCTTTTGAGTATCAAATGCGGGATTAATCTTTTAGCGCTCCGGACTGCTTATTCGCTGTGCAGTGGCACTGCTTTCTTTTTCTTTTCTCTTTACCCATGCTTCTTCTCTTCTCCATTCCGGACCCTCCATTTTTCTCTAGTGACTTAATCACAGGCTTGAAAATTTGAGATCAGACGGTTCTTAAAAGAAGATTACGTGGCTGCATAGAATTGAAGATTTATTTCAAGCAGTGGCAACAACAACAACCAAGCCTTTAGTCCCAAACAAGTTGGGGTAGGCTAGAAATGAAACCCAATCATAATCATAAAGTCAAGGTAGATAGTAATACAATAGTAATAAGAATAATAATAATAATAGTAGTAGTAGTAGTAGTAATGATAGTAATAATGGTATCAATAATAATAGTAATAATACTAATACTAATACTAATACTAACTATATTATGCCTAAACTATAGATTGTAGGGGTTAAAGTCCTAAGCTCTACGTCCTTGCCCCCGAATCACTAGTCCTATGACCTAATACCTATAATACTACCCCTAAACAATCCCTAAATAATATTTCCTAGGTCATGGTTCTGGTACGTGGATCGCTAACTTCCACGTGCTCATGTCCGAAGCCAACTCCTTGGATACATTCCATTCCTTCAAGTCCCTATTCACTGCTTCGTCCCATGTCAATCATGGCCGACCTCTGCCTCTCCTTGTGTTTTTGATACGGCTTATAATTCCAGTACACATCGGTGCCTCAGGTGACCTCCAATGACAATTTTTTTATTTTCTAATATGTTTTTTTTTTTTTCTTAATTTGCTCAATTAATATTTGTATCTTAAAGTTCATGACTCAATTATCCAACAACTATTCGTTTCGTACCCGTCTTTGAATATGTATTCATGGATTATCCAGCTCTGTATCTGTATCCGTTTAAGGCGGATTTGGTTTTAAACATTGACATCCGTTTACTATCTGTATTCGTATTCATATCTGCTCATTGAAAGGCGGATATGAATTTGGTATTAGCACTAACCACTCCGAATTCGCTCCATTTTCAGGCCTAATTGTAACATATGCACCTGGTAATATTTTGGGAGATTAAAATGCCCCATTCCTTTTTTTTTTTACTTATTTGTAATGATTTTTTGTTTTATTTCGTTAGCACATTTCTTGATTGTGAAAATTAAAAGATGGTGTATTTATGCTTATGTTATTAGAAAATTGGAAAGTCAAAATATGTGCAAGTCATTATTAAAAAGAACTTACCAAAAAAAGTAGTTTCTGATGTAATTCCTCACTCTTAAAGTTGAATATATTAACTTTTTTGGATTGAATATTAAAACTCTGGGCAACTGTTAAAATTTTATAAGTTTTGGGTTTTTTGTTCCTTTTTCTTTTTGAATCAGAGAGATGGCGAGTGGGGTTTCTGTTATTATTTTTGTTTGTATTTACCAACTTCTGGTTTCTTTCTTCTCAGGTCCATTTTGGGGTGAATAGTGGATGTTATTATTTTTGTTTGTATTTACCAACTTCTGGTTTCTTTCTTCTCAGGTCCATTTTGGGGTGAATAGTGGAGCAACAAGATTTGCCCTAGAATCACAAGCAGTTAACGAGGCCACCTTTCGATGCCCTGATGAGTTAGGCTGGAAACCTCAGGTTCATTTACTTCATTTGTTCAACTAGGCTTGTTAGCATGGTTAGATCTGATATCAATCCAACTCAGTAACAGCAAGCGGTTTGGTACTTCAAGATCAAAATCTGCACAATGGAAGGACTGAACGTCACATGATGCCAGGATTTAGGAATATGAAACGAATATAATATTTTGGTGAACCCTGATAAAATAAAGCCTTAGTTCATCAACATTGGACTAGGATTAGAAAAAAAAATGGGACCAAACCTATTGCACCTAATTTTGTCTTTATTAATTTAATTTAAGGTTTTTCTTATCTCAAATGGTTTGTAGTTTCAAAATTAGCCGTGCTGCTATAACAGTAGTGATGTTTCTATTTCCTTTTTCTTTCTTTTTGCATGCAGAGAGTCCCAATCGTGCCATCTGATGGAAGCATAAATAGAACACGGGAGGTATTTGTGTGTTGTTTTTCCATTTTATAAGCTACACTGTTTTGATATTTAATTTTCATTTAATGTGAATAAGAAGCAATTATGCTGCACTTTTCCTTGATTTAATACTTGTTAGAATCATAGACCTAAATTTGTCAACTTAACACCAGAAAAGCTACAAATATAACTTTGTTGGCTTGTATGTTGGAGCCCAAACTTTATTTTTATTTAATTTCAATAAATTATTAATTCAAAGAAATTTAAGGAGCTAAAAATGGGGAAGCCATGCCTACATCCTTACCAGACAAAAAGCATGTGGATGTACCATGTCAGCTAGTAAATCTCATACCTGAGTACCATATGTCAATTACATATTGTCATGTTAATTGACTTGTGTGCAGACAAAGTTGCCAGTAGGTGAGCTGACAAGATCACTGAGAAAGATGGGATATGATGTGGCACCCTCTGACGATGCAGGCCGCTTTGTGTGCAATTATGTTTACTATCATTCTCTCCGTTTCACGGAACAAAACGGGATCCTGTCACTTTTTGTGCACGTCCCTCTTTTCCTCACTATTGATGAAGAAGTTCAGATGCAGTTTGTCGCCTCTCTCCTAGATGTTCTCGCTTCACTCTTGCACTAAAACTATTATTAGTCTGAAGAAGTGAGTGCATATGTTAATACTTTCTTATAGTACTGCTACATTTAATGAATAAATAATATGTACAGAACTACATGGCCCAAAGCCCAACATCTCGACTATGACTTGCACTCGGGACTTCTCTTTTGTCAGAGTTAGTCTGATCAAATGACCATCTGAACTCTCCATAGTTTTATAGAATCATAAGCCTTAATATATCAATGGATCTGGTAGTGTCTAGGTTTTGCTCGACCTACAACCTCAACTGCTCCTGTTGTTTTGTTGTCCTTATGGGGAAGTTCAGTTCAGGTAACGAGTTAACAATCAGTAATATACTAAAGGTATTGGTACTTGTTATGCCACTAGAAAATCCTCTGCTAACGCAGCACACAATTTTTTTTTTTTTTGGGAGGGGTGAGGGGCGTGGGATTCGCTATTGACAATGAGCGATTTACCATATAGCAAGTATTGGTTAGCCGTATGGGTGGAAATAATACATAGTGTGACTTAAAATCTAAAATATTACGATAACATTGTTCTTAATGATATCTGTTAGTAATACATTGCATCCCCAATATTTCCAATCAGAAAAAAGTACAGTACAGTTTGTATACAACGAAATAAATCACAGAGATGCATAATCCCCCTTATCACAGCTAGACCTATTGATCTTGTTACCCTCCAATTATAGACATATTTTATTCTCTTTGATGAAAATAATTTAGTTCGGTACCATTCCATAGTAACAAACCTGCTGTATCTCTACTTGATCAAATTTTAAGAACATCTCAAAAAATTATATCCCACACAAGTAGGAAAGTAGTGCTTGATCAACTCCTGTTGCTGCTGTAAGAGAGCTCTTTGAAGCCATCGACAATGAAGTCCTTGCACTCTTGGGAAATTATGTGTGGTTGTGAACAACCTTTTGAAATGTGACTAACTGTATTACTCAGATAACATTATGGGTTACCAGAATATATTTTTGATATACCATAGATTAAATGAAAGAAAATAAGTAGGATGTATTTGATTAATGGTTATGAAGTATTGGGCTCCATATTATGGCACCATAGTTAATGAGATATACTTTCACACGGTTTGGCACCTTTGAAGAGTTTAGTACATTTAGTAATATGGATATTTTTTGTTTCGTATGTCTAATAAAACACATTGTTTGATGGTAGGCCAGGTAAGGTCATGATGGTTGAAAGCCCAAGAGTATTACTTCTGGTTGGCTGTTGTTTTTTAGTGTTTTGCTAGAATGTAAAAGCTTATGGGAGCTTAGTGAAGTAAGAAACAAGGAGTGCTTGTTGTGATTTATTTTCAATTAGGCTCTTATTTTGGCAACCGATTTTTTTTTTTATTGCATTGTGCAACTTTGTTACTAATATGTTTTTCTGAACTAGGAGTGTAGTACTATTTCTGATATTATCATCTCTAATTGTTTTGATTTTTGGTTGTAGGCCAATCACTCAACCATGGAGATGGCAATCGTCACATGGCATCACTTGACAAGTGAAAATAAGTAAATTAGGGGGGCATTTTGCACAAAATTTATGTAGTTGAAGCTGTGTGGACCTGTGTTGTATGTATTTCATGCTTTAGTTTATCAGGTTTCTATTGTTGGACTGAAAATTTAAAGAAAATGCTTCAATAATTAATTGGCTTTCTGATATCATCTTGTTTACATATGTATATGAATCTAATGGTTGTAGAACAAGTGTTGTATCTTAAAGATTGAGGGATGAAAGCTGTTTTAAACTATTAGTTGTTAGTTATGCTTTCAAAGTGTGGCACTGTATTGAGGTTTTGAGGAAATGATCAACTTTGGTTTGATCAGGTTGGATTCTACTATTCTAGTCAGTGTTATTGTATTTGACAATATTATTTGGTATATTCAACAAGATCTACTGGCGGGTAATCCTGAATGTGGCGGGTTACTGTGTCAAAGGCATCTGATTTTTTTATTAATAAGAAAATACAAAAATAAATATCGACAACAGGGAACGTCAACTATAGGACGTTATAAACTATAATGTTCCGTCAAATTTCCACTTTACCTCTGTTCTGTTAAAAAAATGCTAAAATTTAAATGGATGTTATGGTTATGTAACAATTTTTTTTTTGGAGTTTCATTTCATATATGTTAAAAAAAAATCCAACATTGTGAGGATTATATATATGATTTATATATAGTGTTTATAAAAAATATTTACCATAGCATAAAATGTGACCAATTTGTAATTAATAATTTTTTTGTGCATAATGAAACAATATTCAACTTGTACGATATTTAATTGTTAGACTATGTATATGACGAATAACTAATCTATAAATTTACTTTTTAATTTCAATCTCATTTGAATATATTTGAAAGCCAAACATTCCAATTTGAACAATTCCAATCTCATTTTAATTTCAATTTTGATTTCGGTATTCAAATGAAAATGAATTTTTTTTAACATATATGAAAATGAAACAAAAAAAAATTGCTACGGTATGGACCATAACGTCCATATTGTAGCATTTTTTTTCACGGAGCTAGGAATAAAGTGGAAATTTGACAGGACGTTATAAACCATAACGTTCTTCTTAGATTTCAAATTTTCACTGAAACGTTCCCTGTTGTCTTTTTTTTTTATTGTCCTATTTATAAAAAAACTCGGCAAATGCATAACTGATTACGTTCCATTTATTATAGTTTTTAATATACTTATTTAGTTCATAAAAAAAAAAATTATTGGGCAAGGTGGAGGCTGTGCTTTTAAGTTTGACAAAAGTTTTTAATGAGGCAAAAATTTCTATGTGAAAATTCTATTGAACGGTTCAGATTAACTATTTGAACTTTAAAAACAAAAATATAAGTTCATAATACGAATCATTATTAGGGGTGAAAACAGTATGGATAATATCTAATCCGTATTCAATATGTATTCAAAAAATTAGATGTGGATATCCGATATCCGAATATCCGTGTGGATGTGGATACTGATATGGTTTTACGTTTCAATTATCCATATCCGAATAGTAGATATATATCATATATTTTAATATATATTATGGAAAAAAATATTGTTATTCACCGTTAAAATTAGATAAATATTATAAACTTTGATATTTTTTTTAATATTTTTTTAATAAATATCTGATTTAATCCTTTTAAGTAAAAAATTGAATCACTTCATTTGTCATCCGAGAATTTGTTGTTTAACAATTGGCGTTTTAAATGATTTTATTAGCCTAATCTAGGATCTGTGTATTTTTTTTTTTTTGGGTTAAGAAACTCGTTTCTCTTTTTTTATTTTATTTCATTTCATTATCATAAATTAGAGGTTTGAGTTCACCTAACAACTAGACCACTACCTATTTTGTTATACAAATACAAGAAATATCACATTAAAAATGATACCTCTCTAAATAATGAAAAAATTACACCACCTATTCACCTAATCTCACCTAAGTCATCTTTTGCACAAATAACAAAACACTAGCGATTACACTGTTTTTCAACAAATCCGTGGGCCCCTGAAAATGTGCCACCTTACACCTAGCTAACTACTATATAATATATAAATCATGTTACATTATTTTGGCCCCTTTTAGGTTTTACTAAATTTAGATGGAAATAAAAAGAGTGTCTTGTTTCCAATAAATATACAAAGATCGAGTTTGATTCAAATTTTATAGATCAGACTTAATAATTCAGATTCACATATTATACTTTTCGGATATCATATGTGGATCAGGGCTTTATTCTCCCCTAATCGGACGGTTTGGATCCAAACTAAAAAAAAACTTGGATCTGAATCATTGAGTCCGATCCATAATATTTGGATCAGACTCAACGAACCCGATTTTTCTATATATGTTGGAAACGAAACACTCTTTCGATTTTCATACGTCTGAATTTAATAATTCCTACCAAGGTTCTAAATAGCGTTTATAGCGTCGTAGCGGGAAGGCTAAAAAAAAAGCTATAGCGAATAGCGTCGCTATAGCGGAAGCTATTCCAAATAGCGTTTTTTTTTTTACATTTCGTATATTCAATATTTGTACTAAATATCAACATTATCTGGTCTCATAGAACAATAAATAACACCAAAGTAATTAAGAAATTATAATATTCATATTGAACCCGTACAAAGTCCAAATTGCGGTTCAAAATATCCATAGTAATATCATAAACTATCGATTTTTCCTATTAAAAATATCTTAAGTATCATGATTCATGACATAATCTATTTTTTTTTTCTATTCAAATTTTAATTCCGGTTTGGACTTTTTTTCTATTCAAATTTCTATTTCTATTCTCAATTTCAAATTGATTTATTTGTAGCAAGTAGCAACAAATTCAATTTCGGTTTGAGATTTTTTTTATCTTTATTTAAAACCCATATAAATTGCTTAAAAATAAAAAATAAAAAAACCCATATTGTATAGTGCAAATAGCGCTGTAGCGGACCGCTATAGCGCTGTAGCGGCCGTAGCGCAAATAGCGCATTTTGATGTCGTAGCGTAGCGTTTGGGGTCCAAAAACGCTATAGCGCGCTATTTAGAACACTGATTCCTACAGATAAAAAAAATTCCCCTTTCATATTTTGCCATTTTTTCATTAAATTAGTCAAGAAATTGAGTCCCTTTATACTTTACTAGTCTTAAAACAAAAAACAAAAAAAACTTAGATCTAAATCATTGAATCCGATCCATAATATTTAAATTGGACTCAATGAACCTGATCTTTCTATATTTATTGGAAACAAAACACTCTTTCTATTTTTTGTAGGTCTGAATTTAATAATTTTTACAGATAAGAAAATTCTCCCTTACATATTCTGCCATTTTTTCTCTCATTAAAATAGCCAAAAAATTGAGTCATTTATACTTCACTAGAGTCTTCAATCACGGCTTAACACCAAAAATTTACAACAGTTAGAATTTGACTTCCTAATCTTAATAATAATTCTTAATTTCCAAGTCTTTCACCGAGTCCAATGCTATTTTTAATGCATTTTATTTTAATCACAGGGAATGCCGATATTTTTATTAATAACCCCAAACAAAAGAAAAATATCAAATATAACCCCAACTCCAAAAAATTTTCAAATCTAACCCAACCGCCCCATTATTGGGCGGTTCACCCTACCCACCAAACCGCCCAACCACTGGGCGGTCCACACGGCCAAGCAAACCGCCCCCCAATCGGGCGGTTCACTATGCAGCCTATAAATTGCCCATTCTGGCTCTCATTCTCACACTCTCTCGCCCCGAATTCCTCGCTCTTCTCCGCAGGTAATTTTTTTTTTTATTAGTATTTATTATTATTATTTTATTATTTATTTTACTATGCATTACTGTTTATTACTGTAGATTACTGTTTATACTGTAGATTACTGTAGATTACTGTAGATTACTGTTTATTACTGTAGATTACTGTTTATTACTGTTTATTACTGTAGATTACTGTTTATTACTGTAGATTACTGTGGGTAGGGGGGCGTCATGGATAATTAAGAAATGTGAACCCCCACATACATGCAAGTCTGCGTCGTCAAGGACAGACCATTCACAACTTACGGCATCACTTATTGCCGATGTAATCGAGCGAGATGTTAAGGATGACCCGTCGATCAGCCTTAAGGAGGTCGGTAGAGCGGTGAGACGCGCTTACGACCATGTGACCCCAAAATACAACAGGTTGTGGAGAGGGCGTGAACTTGCGATATGCCGACTGTTCGGTAGTTGGAAGGATTCATACAACTTGCTTGCACCACTGCTCCAAGCCATAGCAAGTACAAATCCCGGCACAAAGTATGAATGTTGAAATGTTACCGATCCCGATGAGCCCGACCAGATACTGTTCAAGGCCATAGCATGGGCGTTTGGTCCGTGCATTCAAGCTGTGCCATATATTAGACCAGTTATCAGTATAGATGCATGCTTCCTTTCTGGCCGTTACGATGGGAGGTTGTTGATAGCATGTGCATATGATGCCGAAAACCAGTTGTTGCCTTTAGCATTTGTAATTGTTGAGAAGGAGGATGGTGAAAATTGGGGCTTTTTTATGAGTTTTTTGCGGAGAGAGGTGGTTGGGAACAGGTTCTTTTGTGTCATATCAGACCAGCACAAAGGAATCAAATATGTCTTTGATCGAACAGATTTCGGGTGGTCGACAGCGCAGGGCGACTGTGTGCACAGGCTGTGTATGCAACACGTTGCAGACAACCTCTACAAGCATGTCGGATTTGACCAATGGGTTGCAGATACATTTAAAATTGGATGCAGAAGGAAGAAGCCGAGGAGGCTGGAAGAGATGTTCAAAGAGTTTGCCAAGGTATGTATATTTTAGATGAAATTTTAATAAACTAATTACTTATATTTTTCTAATCTGAAAATTTATTTCTGTGTAGTATTGTCCGAAGGCAAATTTGTACTTACTCAAGGTGGGGAAAAATAATCCGAGAGATCTGCAAGAAGCACCCGCATATGATAAAATATTTCAAGCAAAAGATGGAGGTTGGAGATGGGGAATAATGACAACAAATGGGTCCGAGTCCTTGAATGCTGTTTTCAAGCAGAGCCGAATGTTGCCCGTGGCAGCCATTGTGGAGGACACTTTCTACAAGCTTAATGCATGGTTCGTTGACCGCCGTGTTAAAGCAACAGAATTACTCGCCAGGAACCAGACGTTTTCAACAAGGGTGGAGGGAAAATTACGCAAACATAGGGAGAAAGGTTCAGTTATGACCGTTGTCCCGTATGGGGATCGCACCTTGGAATTCGAAGTTCACTCTCCGAATGAGTACGCTCCAACCAACCGTAGAGCAGATGGGACTATGGAGTTTATTAAAAGGCCTTACAAGTATGTTGTCATTATCGGAGATGACAATACTGTAACATGCACATGCCAAGGAATCCAACTAGCTCACCTACCTTGTTCTCATGTTATGGCGGTGTGCCGAGTGAGAAACTTCCGTGAGGATGATTTTGTCGCCGACATGTACCGTACCACTTACCTTGCGAGTACTTGGGGTGCATCATTCCATTCTTATCCCAACCAGCATGCGTGGCCGGCCTATGTTGGAGATAAAATCGTCCCCCCCAGAAAGTGGATCAGGTTAGGGAGAATACTTTGTGTATGCACTGAACTTCTTTTTAATATAGTTATTTAACTTCTTTTTATATCAGAAAAGGGAGAAGGCCCCACAAGCGTGCTGTAATGACAATGGATCAGATGCAGGGTAGGCGAATGGGACATCAGGCTCGCCGTTCAACTTGTGACAGGCAGCGAGCAGGTACATTTCATTTTATATTTTATAATTCATTTTATATTTTACGATTTCAATAACATACCATTTTTGGTGAATTGGAATGCAGATGCCATCAACGAAGCCAACGAAAGAGAAAACGCTAGAGTTGTTGCGGAGGCAACCGGTAGCGGTAGTAGTCATGCAGAGGCATCCGGTAGTGGTAGTAGTGTCGCACAACAGACTGGAAGCAGATCGAGAACTCGTCAACTTCTAAATTTGTTCGGTCGTCGTCGCTAAATTTGTGAACTGATTTAATTAGTAGTTTTGTAACTATTTTTGTATGCTTCATTTTTGTTATTTTCATAGCGCAATTAAATATACACAAATTGACAACATAAAAATATTTACCACGTTAGCCAAATCGACAATCAATACAACAGCCGTATAATCGACAATTATTATAAAAGAATCGACGGTTCTAACGTCAGACGACGCATCCAAACTCAACCAAATTTTATTTAAAATTACAATAAAAAAAATAAATCATTTTCACATAAAAATTACAATATAAAAAATATATCTTACAAAAATAATACAAACTTATCATAAATATATATCTTAATATATCTTAATATATGTTTTAAATATATCTTAATAAAAAGATATCTACACAAAAAAAAATATCTTAAAAAATATATATATATCTTACTAAAAAAAAATATCCTAACATATCTGTATAAACAAAAAAAAAAAATGGCTAACCGCCCGATTGGGGGGCGGTTTGCTTGGCCGTGTGGACCGCCCAACCACTGGGCGGTTTGGTGGGTAGAGTGAACCGCCCAATAATGGAGCGGTTAGGTTAGATTTGAAAATATTTTGGAGTTGGGGTTATATTTGACATTTTTCATTTGTTTAAGGTTATTAATAAAAATATTGCGCGGTAATGAAGTGTTGGAGATATATACTTGTAGAAAATTTTAGAGTTTGAATTTTTTTTTGGTTCGTTTCCTGTAATTTTTGTGATTGTCTTTGCATTGTTTCAATAATTAAAACTTACATATTATTCTTTAAACTAATATAATTAATGTAGCTATCATGTAATTTGATTTGGGTACACAATGGATTCAATAATTTGGTTTAATAAATTTTAAATCCACAATTATTTAAAAGCTACATGAAATGCTGCACAAGAATAATTATGGATATAAGAAATTGCCTTTTAATCTAGTAACAAAAACACATGGTTTCTATGTGGAAAATTATGGGTTTGAAACCCACAAAATAGAGAAATCTTATGTAATATACACATGAATTTGAAAGTATATAAGTGGCTTGATCTCTAATCTATGATTTAAAAAAAAAAATATGTTATAGATATGGTAGAGTAAAAAATGAAATGATAATAGAGAGCGTGGATTTGTGTTAAAAAAAAAAAGTAATTGGAGTGAATTTTATATTTTCCGTGAGTATGCTGATGTGGTATGGATAAAAACATTTTTTTTCTAGTGATGAGTCACGAATACCTCCGACATTTTTATTAATATCCAAAATTAATTATAAAATATTAATTATATCCAGCTTAGCAGAGTTTTTTTAAAAATGTCCAAACCGGTTAAAAAATAGCCGGTTAAGTTAAAAATTAGGATTGGCCATTTTTTGGTCGGTCAGGAGGGTTTTTTTAAATATTTGTTAGATTACTTTTTTGATGTATAATTAGCATAATTATACTAATATACGCTAAATTACTTGAAATTATGTTAAATTATGCTAAATTACGCTAAGAGAGACGATATCTTCATTGAGAGGGTAAAAAATGACGACGAAACTTTAAACGGTCATAAAACGATGCTCGAGTGTCCGATTTCAGCAAATGACCACTTTTTGGAAAACTTGAGAAAATATGCATGCATTGGTGATGGATTTGCCATTTTTTTAAATTCAGAATTGCCAAAAAACAAACGGAAGAGTCTCAAAACTTGAGTTGAAGTTTCCAATTAAGATTTTCATTTCTATTTTTCGATACAAGTAGCTTAGTAAATTGGTTATATGAACTTGTAGAATACCAATTTTTACTATTTTTTATTATTTATGAAAGATGGTACAAAATCAGCTAATTTAGCGTATTTTAGCGTAATTTAGCTTAATTTAGTGTAATTTAGCGTATTTCAGTATAATTAGCATAATTTAGCGTAAATTAGCTTAATTTAGCGTAATTTACCATATTTTAGCTTAATTTAACATAATTTCAAGTAATTTAGCGTATTTTAGTATAATTGTGTTAATTATACATCAAAATAAGTAATCTAACAAATATTTCAAAAAAAAAAAAAACCCTCCTGACCGGCCAAAAAATGGCCGGTCCTAATTTTTAATCCAACCTACCATTTTTTGGCCGGTTTGAGCATTTTAAAAAAAACCCAGCTAAGCTGGATATAATTAATATTTTATAATTAATTTTGGATATTAATAAAAATGTCGGCGAATGCTTCCTTGATATTAAATTTCATTGGGGTGAAACTTTCATTGAATTTCAGTGAGTAATTGGATCCGTTTGTCCGAACAGTAAATTGTGGTGCATCATATGTGAACGAGTCATATATATATATGAGCTAATTGCATTATTGATATATTTGTGTTGTAGTTCTTGTGGCCTAGATATTTTATGTTTGAAAATAGTATAAATTTTGGACCATCCAAAACAGTGATTTTGTACTATCTAAAAAAATAGTAAAAGATTTGCAAAAAATATGAAATTTGGTCTACAATCACATTATATTATGGAAATTATGTTGAGCAGTTCGAATTGCTTGTTTGAATTTTAAAATTTAAAAATAATGACATGTGATACAAAGAAGGCATGAAAAACAGAGACATTTCAACCCGCTCTAGTATAAATTACAGGATCTATTTGTGCTTGTAAGGAACTCAATAACTATTGAGTTTGGTTGTACAATAAGGGCCTGTTCGGCCATTTACTGTTCACGTGGGAAAAAAACAAATACCAGCTCCAACAGAGGTAGAAGGAAAATAGCGGGCGGAGAGAGACTCAGTTTTTGTAAATTAGATTGTTGAGCTTATTACAGGTCCAGGATAAGACAATCATATTTTTCAGGATAGGACAAAGATCTGAAACTCAGTTCTTATGAATTAATTTTGGATTTTCAGAATAGAACGCTTGCCCTACCCTGTGCTTAACTGGATCCGCCCCTGGCCCTAAGCATAAGTTCTTTATTACATAATAACTAAGTTAGGAGGTGTCTTTATTCACATAGCTAGAAAAAGAATCCAAATTTCCAATAAACCAGATCATGTTAGAAAACACTGAGAAATCAGGAATCAAGCAAGTACATCTGATCTCGATCTCGGCAAAGATATTGAGAGGAGTAGAACTAGGGTGCTCCTAAGCTCACCAAGCCCTTCGTGAGCGCGACTCTAAAACCTATCGAATTGACTTCAAACGACATTTTCAAACCGTTAGATGTTCAATCTATATTAAAATGTGCTTGGAGACCAAATTTTATATTTTTTGGAATTTTTTTACTATTTATTAAGATGGTTTGAAAATCGTTGTTTTTATTAAAATTCTGCACCATTGGAAAACAGCAATTTTCAAACCATCTTAATAAATAGTAAAAAAATTCCAAAAAATGTAAAATTTAGTCTCCAAGCACATTTTAATATAGATTGAACATCTAACGGTTTGGAAATGTCATTTGAAATCAATTTGATAGGTTTTAGAGTCGCGCTCACGGAAGGACTTGGTGAGCTTAGGAGCACCCTAGTTCTACTCTATTGAGAGAGTTATTTTATTTTGTCTTCACATCGAACAGTGTATTAGTCATATTTTCTTTTATTATTCGTGCGCTGAAGTCAAATTGATTATGTCAACTTTTTTGTGTCCCGTTCCGTGCATACTTTTTGTATAATGGGTATTTTCTTCTTTGGTTTCCTCTTCGGTGTCTTTTTTCTTCAGTAATCGATGGGGAAAAAAAAATTAGATCTGATTATAAGATTTTTTTTTTTCCACAAAGCCAACAATTTTGTCTGTTCTTATTTTCGTTTAATAAACAAAGAAAAACCATTATTCGCAATTTATTTTTGTTTGCTTTGAAATGGGAACCGAGTGCAATATATAATGAAGAAGTGTATTTATTGATATTTACAAGTTGTCTTTTAGGAGATCTACTGTCTATTTTTATTTAATAATAGTAATTAATGTAAACAACCTTACTTAAGGACATAAGAGTAGGGTCAAAATGTACTGTTGTTTTTTACATGACCATTCCCCACATCCTTATCTCTATTTACAAGGTTCAAATAACCGATTCGATTCGTTCAGCATGATCTTCATATTAAAATGTACTTGGAGAGCAAATTTTATATTTTTTTAGAATTTGTTTACTAATCTTTTAGATAGATACAAAAATATTATTTTTGAATGGTCCAGAATCTTCTGTTTTTGTACCTATCTAAAAAAAATTAAAAATATATAATTTGGTCTCCAAGCAAATTTTAATATAGATATTATGTTGAGCGATTCAGATTGAATGTTTGTACTATTTTTTTGCAAATAGAGATAAGAATGTGAGGTATGAGTGAGGCATGAAAATAATGAGACATTTTAATCCATTCATTTATATATTCTCAACAAATTTAGTAACTATTTTGGACATTTAATGAGAAATCCTAAATAATAATTTTATTGATTTTATATAACTTTTGTTTCTCAATTTCATCTGTATGAATTAATTTATCTTTAATTTAAGAACAAATTAGTTTCTCATGTCTTATTAAATGCCACAATACTATAATTTCATATTAAATATTGGTACTATTTAGTATACCATTCGGAATAAGAGGGCCCTGTTATCCATTTGGAATAACAGCAGATTTATTTCCGTTAATTGTAAGGGCTTAAAAATTAAGATTAATTTAATTTCTATTTATTGTTTGACTGTTGTTGTTAATATTTCTTCTTAATTTTTTATGATGTAGATACTCTAATAATTTTTTTTTAAGAAATATGTGGAAACTATATCAAGAAAAGGACATTAGAAAGAATTGCTATCCGATTCTTGTCACTGTGCAGGAGGTAGGGATTAAAATGTGACAAATACAAAGAGAAAATGGTCGAACTGTTGGGATGGTGAGTCACTGAGTTGTGACTTGTGCTCCTAGATATTTATATGGAAGGATTTGAAATTGACAACCAATTAATAATAGTCACAGTATGACTATCATTTGATTTTGAAATTTTTAGTTTTTAGTGTGAACTCTAAAGCAAGAAACTACGCTTGTCAAGAAATTCAATTGTCAAATTTTTAGGCCACTTTGAGAGTCGAGCACTAAAATTTTGATTTTAAATTTGTAAATATCAGATAACATTGATTGAATTGAACTATGTAAACATGATTTCAGTTTCACAATTCGAGAAAAAATTAAAATGTTAAATTTAAAATTTTAAAGACAAAAAAATGGATTTTTAATTTATGAAAATAACGAATTCATATTTTTCATAAATGCATTATATGGTTGAGTTGTGAAAATAATAATTTCATTTGTTAAATATAGAATGAATGAAAATATTAAAAACTGAAAAGTTATTATGTTTAGATATGAATCAATATTACATGACATTTAAAAAAACTTAAAGTTCTTACTATTCGTAATTTTATTATATGTTCAAAAAATTTCCGTACATTCTATTAGATTTTTCTATTAAATAATTATAACTAATTTTAATTTTGGTACTTTGGTATTTGTTTTCTATTAAAAAGGATAATTATCTTTAGAGAGGCAAAATAAAGTCCGGTATTAATTATATATTATCATATTAACAATGATGATAATTTTGATTAGTAGCATTAAAAATATACGTTAACTTGTGAAAAACCGGAGAAGTAGCAAACTTTAAGGGCCCGTTCAGAAAAATTACTGTTCATGTGGAAAAAAAAAAATTCACTCTTGAGTGAATTTTTTTTTCCCACGTGAACAAGAGTGAATTTTTTTCCCACGTGAACAGTGAAAATTCAGTTCTATTTTACCAATTCTGTTCCCATTCCTCTTGGGCCGAACAGGGCGTAAGGATTCTCATATTTGATAAAATTTGAAGGTGCAACAAAAAATATCAGCAACTTGTATACTATATATACACAGACACACACAATGTCAATAACCCTTTATATAAATACCAGGCAGTAGCTGAAGTGCTTAACCACTAAAACAACTCAGAGAAGAGACACTTAACTTAGCCATGGATCCTTTCTTAATTCTCTCCATCCTTGCATGCTTTCTCCTCCACCTATTTCTTCGGCGCTTCTTCAGTCGGCATCGGCTTCCACTGCCGCCTGGACCCACAAACTTGCCAATCATAGGTGCACTGCCTTTTGTTGGCCCAACCCCGCACTCTGGTCTCGCTCGTCTCGCCCGTCGACATGCTGCCCCCATCATGTACCTGAAAATGGGAACATCGGATGTTGTCGTTGTCAGCACCCCCTCAGCCGCAAGAGCATTTCTCAAAACCCTCGATGCGCAATTTGCACACAGGCCGAACGTCGTAAGCGCGACCCACATCACCTACAACTACCAAAACATGGTGTTTTCCAACTATGGCAACAAGTGGAAGCTGATGAGAAAATTGGCAAGTTTACACTTGCTAGGTGCCAAGGCGGTCGCAGGGTGGGCCCCGGTGCGCAGGGATGAGATGGGAAGAATTTTGAAGGAGATGTGCGAGGCGGCGGCTGTCAAAAAGCCGGTGGTGGTGCCGGAGTTGTTGGTTTGTTGCTTGGCTAATGTTGTGGGGCAGATCACCTTGAGCAAAAGAGTCTTTCATTCCCAGGTAATTAATTACTCAAATCTTATAAATTATGCATGCACCCCGGCCCTATGATACTTAACAATTACTCAATTTTTTATTTATTGTCAATTCATACTGCTGCTGTGCTGGAACAAATTAAAAGGGTAATTAATTTTATACAACTTTCTAAAATAATTAAGAGACTTTATTGAGATCATTTTTCTTCAATTCATATAATTACTTTTCTGGATTCATTCATTTTTCCCCCAATTTATATAATTTGAAATCGTTGCTGTAACTGCAAGTGTCTGCAATAAATTAATTATATTTCAATTTAATTCCCCTCAAATAGAATGCATTGCGCCTTCATCGTTATATTTATTTACATGCATGCACCATTAATTGTTGGCAGGGCGAGGAATCGAACAAGTACAAGGACATGATCGTGGAGCTACTAACGGGTGCCGGGCTGTTCAACATCGGTGATTTCATCCCGGCAATAGCTTGGTTGGATTTGCAAGGTGTTCAAGCTAAGTTGAAGGGAATCCATGACAGATTCGATGCAATGATAACAAAAATGCTGGAAGAGCACTCGGCAACGGCCAAGGAGAGGGAGGGACGGCCGGATTTCATCGATCTGATCATGGCAAACAGAATTGGGGAAGATGGCGAAACTATAACAGACACCAATATCAAGGGCCTTATTTTTGTAAGTAATTCTCTATTTTATTACCTTTAGTTAACATATGTCATTCATTTGAATTATCGTGACCTGTTACCACAATATATATATACTATATATTGGCAAAAAGAGGAAACAAAACTATAATTAACAAATAAAAGTACATTGAATACGGTACGAGTCGGGTAAACGATTAAAAGAGTATCATTGATATCTCTACTCTCGAACAAGTATCATCTCAGGTACCGTAAAGTGGGATTCACAACTTTACGGTTTAGATTTACTTCCAGCCGGGTCAAACTCAATCCGGTGCGAGAACCAACTTTTGATCTAGTGGCAAAAACAATGTTTTTCATATAGGAGGTTGTAGATTTGAAATCCAGAAAGGAAATTCTTTATGGATATTAAATAGTTGAATAGCTTGACCTCAAACCTTTACTTAAAAAAAAACTCAATCTAATACCTATTGAAGATGTAGGAAGTCCCCTTTAAGATTCGTGTCAGGTTAAAAGAACTGTCCGCATTCACTAATTCTAATTGATTTTCATTTACGGTAGTGGAGGTTAGGAGCGGAGTCAAACTTCCGAACTATGATGATCAATAATATAAAATTTTCATGTTAAGAATGGAGATCAATTTACAGTACTGATGACATTTTACTCTAAATAATATAAAAAAATTATACGTAAAAAAAAAAAAATAATAAAAAAAAAAATAGAGATCAATTGAGTCTCCATCCGCCTCTGCCGGAGGTGATCCAAATTCCCCCAGAGTGAAGCGCAGTCTAAGTCGACATTAATTTATGTTAGAAATCGAGTTATCGTGAAAACCGTATTACTTTTTCAATTTTTGTTTTTTTTAAATGCTACAAATACAAAATCGGTCATCAGTCATCAGTCTCAACGACTGATTATTGTTTTAGAAGTTGACATGATAGCATCAGACAAAACCCAAATTGTAAGTCAAGCTAGTGAGTGATAGGAGAGTTGGTGGATTGGTGGAGAGGTTCATTTAATCATGTATGTCCTTACACTTGTAATCTTGCATCTTTTCTTAAAGTAGGCACTCCACTCCCCTGTCATAGTGGATCCGTATCCTCTGCATTAACTCAATAGGGAATCTTTTGAGTTAATGAATTTAAACCGTCTGATCATAAACGGAGCCAATCCAGCTCGTGCCTACAAACATAGAGGGCTCTTTAATATTAGTGCATATCTAATTTACACGAATCTTAAAACAGATCGGACAGTCAAGATTTATTAACTCAAAAGATTCTCTTTTGAGTTAATGCAGAGGATATGAATTCTGTCAATAGTCTCACCTACTACGCATCACTGACTTATCTTCAGATCAGGCTCCGTTACAACTCATGTGCTCTTGCCATGGTATGGTATTAAACTATTAATTACTTGATGCTAACATGACTGCACTAAAATTCCACTTTATATCAAACAGTATAAAAGTGAATACCCAATTACCCATTACCCACAATGTTTTTCTGCATAGATAGCTACATAAATGGCCGTATAGGCAGGGCCACGGAAGAACCAGCTACAAGCAGTCACGCCTAAAAAGGCTGAAATACCACATCAAAAATTTCTCTTCGATTAACAATTAAAGTGATAATGCCATTGTTGGGTTCGGCTCCTTTTCAGTCGTAAAGATTTTGTTAGATAATTTCGTCCATATCAAAATCTGATTTTTAAGAGCAGATCAAAAGTATGGACAGATAGATATACCATCAATGTTGCCATGAACAGTCTGATTTAAAATGGACGACCCAATGTCACCATTTTCAAATGTCGAATTAATTCTAACAGTGTTTTAGTCCAGTGTTGTATTATGGTTCAAATGTCGAATTAATTCTAACAGTGTTTTAGTCCAGTGTTGTATTATGGTTCAAATGTCGAATTAATTCTAACAGTGTTTTAGTCCAGTGTTATATTATGGTCCCACCATTTGTCAAGGTGCACATTGACAGATACACCACAACCTCTTATGCCGACATTTTTATTAATATCCAAAGTTAATTAAAAATTAATAAATATATCCACTGATGTTGGGAATTTATAAAAATATCCATACTGGCTATTTTCTGGCCGGTTTTAATTTTTTTCGGTACCGACCAGAAAATGGCCGGTACTAATTTTTTTTTTTTAGAATAGCAAGATGCTGAAATCTAACACTAAAAATTCGAATTTTTTTAAAATATTTATTAGATTACTTTTTTGATATATAATTAGCACATTTATACTAAAATACGTTAAATTACTTGAAATTATGTTAAATTACGCTAAATTACAATAATTATGTTAAATTACACCAAATCAGCCTAATTTAGCGTAATTTAACATAATTATTGTAATTTAGTGTAATTTAACATAATTATTATAATTTTTAAAATTTTGTTATTAGAAAATAAAAAAATTGCATGTATGATGAAAATAAAAAATAAAGCCATTTGAACACTTTCTCCATCTTTAATTGTTTATATCAATATTATCATGTCAATAAATCCACCAAGCATGAAGCATGTTGTTGACATGAACCTAGCTAACTTGTGCTGTTTGTACCTCTGAATTAAGTTATTGTTTCACTTGGGAAGAAAGATAGCTATCATATAAAGATAGCTATCAGAAATTAATTATACAAAAAAATTATTTTTTTGACATAATTACAATCTGGCAACTGCAATTACATACAATTTCTGTTCGTCAATAAATTAAATTGAAATTAATCAACCACATGCACATACATTGGCTGTAGGACTTGTTCACAGCAGGCACCGACACATCATCGATCATCACCGAGTGGGCCCTCACCGAAATGATAAAGAATCCGGAAGTGCTCAAGCGTGCGCAAGAAGAGATGGACGAGGTCATAGGCAGAGACAGACGGCTGGAAGAGTCGGACATACCGAACCTCCCTTATTTGCAAGCAGTAGTCAAGGAAGCAATGCGTCTGCATCCGTCGACACCTCTAAGCCTCCCGCATTTCTCTTTCGAGGATTGTGAGGTCAACGGCTACTACGTGCCTAAGAACACACAGTTGTTAATCAACATCTGGGCAATTGGAAGGGACCCCGACACATGGGAGGACCCGCTCGAGTTCAAACCGGAGAGATTTTTAAGCGGCCCAACTGCGAAGATAGACCCGCTCGGGAATTACTTTGAGCTCATCCCATTCGGTGCGGGTAGACGGATTTGTGCTGGGAAACTAGCTGGAATGGTTTTTGTGCAGTATTTTCTGGGAACTCTGGTGCATTCGTTTGATTGGAGATTGCCTGATGGAGAGATACTGTGCATGGGCGAGACGTTCGGTCTGGCATTGCCGAAGGCCGTCCCTTTGAAGGCCATGGCAATCCCCCGGTTGGCTCCTTCAGCTTATGTTTAATCTCATAAATTTTGAAAGTCATGTTGTGATTAAAAAATGCAAAAGAAAAAGAAAATAATATCCTGGTATATTTTCAGTATACTGGTATGTACATTACATTTACCATGTGTGTGTGTTCTATGAAAAACTAGAACTCTTGCTTGTGCATTTGTGTACTAGTTTATAAAGTTGTACACACTTGATTGACTTATTCAATTAAATTTGCAAATTATGTATTTGAATTTTCAATTTAAACAACTGCTGGAATGATCTGCTAGTGAGGATTGCAAAATCTATAGAAGTTAAAAGAGAAAGGAGAGTTCTCTCTTCTCTGCTATTAATATTTTCTTTTTCTCAATTTTCAGTTGGCAATTGCTTAAGATTTCTTTGTAAACCAAATGCTCGTATTCCATCAAAATTTTATTTAGACATTTAAATACATATCTCTTTAACAAACATTATCATCTCTCTTATATTTATGTTTGTTGGTTCTTCTTGCCTTTGAATCAATCCTCCTTCAACTCTCCAGTATCCTCTGTTTTTTCCTATTTTTTTTTTTTTCATAAGTACCCTCTGTTTCTTTTAGTTGCTATTCTCGAGAATTGAACTTGCGACCGTAGAGAGACGGGACTCGTGCCACTGCACTAATTCCCCTTTTTTAACATAATAAAAAAAATAGAGAAGTTTTCACAGGGGCGGATCTACATTCACCCGTACGGATGCTAAGCCACCCTATGATTTTAAAATTTTAATTATATATATTAAAATGTAATTGAATTTTATTATTTTAGAATTTGTTATATAGTCTAATTTTCCTTATAAAATATCATATATCTACTTATAGTCTAGTGATTAAAGCTTATTTTGTAGTTGTGGAGAGCTTGAGTTCAATTCCCACTAACAACATATTGTGCATTTAAAATTTTAACACTCTCTATCATGATTTTCTAGTTCCGCTCTTGAGTCTTCAATAAATATTTCAAAAAAAGAAGGCAATAATAGTAATAGAAGGAGACAAAAAGGCAAAAGTGTTGACATGAACCTTCAACCATCTGGATTAAACTGGACTTTGCACTCTCCAACTATTTGGAGAGGAGACAAACTTGCCATTGTTGGTCTATGACCCTGCTACGCTGTACCATATCAGATACTCGCATAGCCGCTGATCCGGTACCGGGGTAATATTTTTTTGGAACAATTGGCAATTTGGCATCCCACCCCTTGATTTACATTAGAGTTTAGCTTTCAAAACAGGCAGTAACATAATATTTCTGTTCGGATCTGGACCGTCCAATCGGAATCCGCACGACTATTAAAGTGGCTCCATGCGTTCTACCTTGAAACGGATTGGCCCGGATTTAGATCGGACGGCCGTGATCCAAACGGAAATATTATGTTACCTCAGAGGATGTGGATTCTTAATCTGGTACCGCACTAAAATGGTTGTCGAGATCTAATCTGGCCCAAACTGTGAACAGGGTCAAAAAATTTCTTTACCAATCCCAGCCCAGGTATAAAGACATTTGCTGGCCCATGAGATCTAAAAATGAAAACTACAAACGATCTAATTATTCGAGTCTGACAAAGGGGGTCCCAGTTGTCATACAATCCTAATACCGGAACTTCTATCTTTCCAAATTTCTCCCTCCATGCTGGGGTTTTTGCTAGGGTTTTGCTACTTCTCAAGGCGTGCTGTACTGCTGCCTCTCTCAGTTCATCCATCCAGGGAGAAAAGCAAGAAGAGAGAGAGAGAGAGTAAAACTGATTAATGGCGGGTGAAGCTGTCGATCCGAAAATAGCACGAGAATCCGAATCTGAAGGAGAGGAGGAAGAAGAGATTGAAGAAGGATGGGATGATTGGCGGGCAGGAGACGGAGAGGATGACGAGTGGGCCCCACTTGCCAGCGTCCTCTGTCTGTTCTGCACGGAGAAGTTTGATTCGTCGGAGTTGCTGTTCAAGCACTGTAGCGTGGAGCACTCTTTCAATTTCGACGGTGTCGTCAAAAAATTTGGGCTCGATTTCTATGGTTCTCTCAAGCTCGTAAACTATGTCAGATCCAAGGTACTAATCTTTCTGGAATTGTTTCCCAGTTTTTATAATCAAAAGTATATTGATTTTGAATATTAGGTTCTGTTTTTATTTTATTTTATTATATATATATTTTTTGTAAAAGCATCAGCAAATAGCTATCTGTTTCTATTAACAAAACAATAAGTAACATACAAGGTCTCACAATTACACATCCTAATTAAAAGAAAAAAGAGCGAAAACACCAGCCAATGCAACCCTAGAATCTGCTCCTGGGTTTGTAAAATGAGGTGAATGGGGAGGAAGGGCGAATTCATATCACCCAAGGTACCTCAAAGTTTGAGTTCGGATCCGGACCATCTGATCTGCTTTGGCACAAATATTAAAGGGGCCTGTGCATTCCACCTCATGCTGGATTGGCCCGGATTCTGATCGGACAGTCCGGATCCAAACTCAAACTTTGAGTTACTTGAGGGGATCCGGACTCGAGGAAGGGCAGGAAGGGAGAGAAGAAAGAGTTATGTAAACCTTGCTCCAAGAAATTTCTGAATGTGAATTGAGGAGAATGGAGGGAAACATTTATTTATTTATTTAATGATTGATCCCTCTCAATTTGGAGAGTAACCAACTTACCCCTTTCCTCATTTTCTTTCATTTCATTTCCTTTTGACCTGAATTCAGGGGGAAGACCTATGCACCCCCCTTCCCCAAAACAAAAATTCTTGTTTTACAACACTGGTACACTCCAGACAGGACACGAATCCATATCATCTGAGGTAACAGAATATTTCTCTTTTGATCCTGACCATCTGATCAGAATATAAGTGTGGATTCTGATCAGACTGTCAGAGTCTAAACTGAAATATTCTGTTACCTTAGGTGATATGAATTCGACTGGACACAGGGACAGGTAGTGCCATCTAACAAATTCAAACCAATCACTAGAAAGTATGAAAGTTATAAAAGAAAGAAAAAAGGACAACAAGCATCAACATTTTTACAAGGCTCAAAGCAGCCATAACTGACAAGAGAAACAAGAAATGCAAAATGGCCCTTTGAATTTTCAATATGTCTTCTGAGTAGAAAAAATTTATAGGTTCTTTTTATCGATGTGTAAAGTTTAAGTTCTTTATTTTTCTTTTAAATTGCATGTTGCATCCTGTCAAGAATTTTTTCTGACCTCACAATTAGTAGTATTTCTATTTCAGCAATTACACTTGACACAGGTTTGATAGTATCTCATTTAGTTGTAGAAGTTTCTTATTATTTGCATGCTTATCCTGTCATATCTGCAGTTTTGCATCAATATTGTTTGTAGAAGTTTAAAAATTTGTAAGATACAGTTTTCATTCTTTGTACATTGGTCATATGTCATTATAGATAACATTTTCCAGGGGTGTCTTCGCGTAAATTACTGACCTACAGTTTATGCCATTCTCTAAATAGAAGCTCTATTGAATTAATTCACTTGTCAGCATCACAAAGTACATTGTTAGTCAACAACTCGGTTGTAAGATCATGATTTGAATATATTCTCTCACTCTCTTCCCTCATCTCTCTTCTTTTTGTAGGTTTCGCAGAACAAATGCTGGAGCTTTGATCAAGCCTTTGAGTGCAACCAAGACATGCTAAACCACTTACATGCAAATACTACTTGCTTGAAAAAAGATGCAAAATTCCCATGGGATGATGACATGTACCTAAAACCATATCTAGAGGATGACCCCCTTTTGCATAGTCTGTCCATGGATGATGATGACCTACTATGATGTTAATGGTGATGTGTCTGATGTCAAATTAATGGATAGAGAAGAGATCATCAAACAAATTAATAGGCCAAATTTGGAGAAATTAGAGGACCAGTTGGGAAAGTTGATGGAAAATGGGGTTGGTGAAGAAGAAAGTAAGGAGACGAACCTAAAGGTGGTGAGAAAAGGTGCAGCAGCTAGAGAGAGAAAGGATGTGGATGAGGATTATTTCGGGGCATATAGTTCATTCGGGATTCATAGAGAGATGCTCAGCGACAAGGTATGCTATTCTCATGTCCGGAGATTACTAGCTGTTATTTTAAAAGTTATTATAAAGAAACACATCATGTACCAAATGGCTTATTATATACGAAAACAGCATAATATTTAAATGCATCAATATAGAATAAAAGAATAGTATTTGCACATAAATGAGGTATAGATTTGGATAATATTGATTTTTTACAATTGAGCAACTTACAAGTGGATGCATGCATAAATTCTAATTGAGCAACTTACAATTTGTTTTTTTTATTTTTTATGTTTTAAGCTCCGACAGTTGACTCATTAATTTCAAGTGATTCAGTTGATGCTTATTTGCTTTGATTTTACATTTAGGTAAGAACGGATACTTATAGAGATGCCCTCTTGAATAACCCAAGTCTCTTGAAAGAAGCTGTAGTAATTGATGTTGGCTGTGGTACAGGGATATTGAGGTAATTCCTATGCCAGTTTGTCCTTCTCTTATCAATATTTTTATTGCGATAAACAGCAAGTTGCTGTTTCCAAATTTGACCCAAGATATTATCCTCATTTTATGTTTTTTGTTCCCTACATCACTTGTATGGAAAATGTTGAGCTCATGTACAAATTTTATTTGTTGTTTCTCTAAATGATAAACTGTCAGTCTTTTTGCTTCACAAGCTGGTGCTTCCAAAGTAGTTGCGGTGGATGCAAGTGCAAAGATGGCCAGCGTAGCTACTCAAGTAATGTTACTTAATTCTCAATTTTGCAAATTAGCTATCTAATTAATTTTATTCTGAGTCGACATAATATCAGTTAATATCAAAAAATCAGTTGTTATGCTTCTTGGTGGAACTACTTAGATATTTGCAAAGGAAGCAGGGGCGGTCCGATGGGCATCGGACCAAATTCTGTCCGATGCCCGGTCTGAGCCATCCTATTAGCATCGAGAATTGTGTGGACAACTTCAAGGTTCGTGCAGATCAAGTGCACACAAATCTTGATGTGAATCGGATGGCTCAGACTGGGCATCTCGGTCTGATGCCCACCGGACCACCCCATTCCCTTGCAGACCTTCTAATGTTTGATATTTAGATGCACCTTTCAAAAATTATATTTGCAATTACTACACAATTGCAGATAGCAAAAGACAACAATGCTAAAGTAATAACTGTGGTGCACTCTATGGTGGAGGACATAGAGAGAAATTTGCAATTAGAACCCAGAAGTGTTGATGTTTTGGTGAGTGAATGGATGGGCTACTGCTTGTTGTACGAATCCATGCTCAGCTCAGTATTATTTGCACGGGACCGCTACCTAAAACCTGGTGGGGCCATCCTTCCTGATACAGCCACCATTGTAAGATTTTTTTTATTATTTAAACCTGGAAATCAGGACGATATATCTCAAATTATAATTCGGTACCAAATGGTTTCGGTGTCGGTACATATGGAATAATATTATCAAGTAGACCTTAGTGCAATTCGGTACATTATCAATTTGATCAAGAAGAGTTGATTTTTGTTTATTGGTACCAGTACCCCCAAGTTCACAATTATGCTTTTCAATCATGCAATCCTATTTTTTCATTAATTAACTCGCTGCTGTGCAATTGCATCCAAATATGAGCCCCAAATGTACCTAAATTTGACCTAATCGTCCAAGATAGTCAAAAGAACAGGACAAATAATTATAGAATTTAGATCCGTAGCTTAATATAACTCAAGTTTGTGGAAATTTGGCGGCTGTGGGATATATTATCACTCAAGTTTAATTTCTTTTTATTTATTGTGAAGTTTGCTGCTGGATTTGGCAAAGGTGGTACAAGCATGCCGTTTTGGGAAAACGTGTATGGATTCAACATGTCATGTGTCGGCAAGGAACTCGTACAAGATGCGGCACGTGTACCAATAGTTGATACTATTGAACCGCGGGATATTATCACTGAATCTGCTGTCGTCCATGTAAGTCTGGGACTTCTTTTTTAATTAAATTTTCTTTCTGAACATTTTTACTAATTTACCATTCTCTTCTGCGTTCAAGAATTGCTTTATCAGTTTGTCAATGCTTCTTACAATTTACCCTTTTTTTATTTATTCTCTAGTCTTTTGACTTAGTGACCATGACACAAGGCGACATGGATTTCACCTCAACCATTGAATTGCGTTTGAGACCCAGCCACACGGGGACCCACATCAGCTGGTGTCACGGCCTAGTGCTCTGGTTTGACACCGGCTTCACAGATCGATTTTGCAAAGAGAACCCTACAAACCTCTCTACGTCACCCTTCGGTCCAAAAACCCACTGGTCACAGACAATTTTGACCTTCAGAGAACCGATTGCCATGTGCAGTGAGAATAGTAAATCAGTAATTTCTGCTGCGTCTGTGTCCAAAGGAATTGGTACAGAGGAATGCCCTGTGTCTATGGTAAGAATTAGGGTTAGCATAGCTAGGGCATCGCATCGGAGTATAGGCATATCGCTAGAAACAACTGCATCCGGGTTTGACAGCAAGAAGAATTGGCCAGTTCAAATTTTTAACTTATGAGGCCACCTATCTTGTAGCATGGTGGCGGTAGTGGCGGTTTATTTTTGCAGCCGCTGTTGTATTTTTTTTATGTATTGTTGTTAATTATGTATCTTAGAAGGTAATTTACTTTTCTTTTATACTTGCTGAGTCGTATTGTTACATTAACTAGAATGCATAGGGGTCTCTCCAAGAGTTTTTTTTTTATATAAAAAACCAATTTAAGTCATTGCTATTTTCACATTATTAATTCTTTTACCATTTCAGTATCTTACAAAATGTTATTTTGAGAAACTGCAAGCAGAATTTGTGGAACCTGGTGCGGAGAACTTTCATGAATAATTGTTGTGTTCAAATTGCTTACACTTGGAAACTGCTAAGAGTCATTTCCTAACCTTCAGCAAATAGCCGTTGTTGTTAGGTTAGATCTGTTGCATTGAAATTGGACATAGCTTTTAAAACAGATTGACCAAAATTAACATTATAAGATTGAAATTACCAAAATTAATAGTTTACCAATTTCTCACCAGTGAAATATTTGCAACGTAAGTCCCAATTTGTAATGTATCTAACGCACCTACACGTAGAAGGGAATAATTTGGTTCCACATCGTCCGATTCTAATCCATCTATGTCGCTTCAATATCCGTGCGTATCTATTTTAATATTCGTGTATACGGATTCTAAACAGATCGAACAGATGCGGAATCTAAATTTAAGTCTGATGAACGTCAGATCCAAATTGTAATACCAGAACCATTGGTTCTGCTCTCGAAGGGCTGAAAATACAAAAATGTTGAATTTCAGAGTAAGTATTTTTATAAATGATTCAGGGCGTTCAATCGGTTAGTGTTAGTCTTAATTCTAAATTCACGGCCCGTTCGCACCACGCTCTTTGTGTGTCTCTTATTGGTCGCTATTTTTTTTTTCCAAATTACGGGTCGCTAGTCTACCTGCGTCTCTCTTAATGAGATATCAATATTTATTTATTATATCAACAGTAAATTGTAATACCAGAACCATTGCTTGCTTGTTTACATATTTTTCAAACAGAAGTAATTCTAATAGTATTTGTTTTGTTATTACAATTAATATTGTAGATAATAATTAAATAAAGTTGTATCAACGGAGCTAAAATTTAGTAAAAATATAACACGACATTTATAACCTTAAAATTTCAATATTAGTACAACAGTTTCATTAGAAAAGCCACTACAATTCAAAATTAAAAAATCCACAATTTTATTTTCACCACATTTTCATTAGACAAATGTAGTTAATTTATAAGCTTTTAATGCACAGAGCTTTTAAATACAACACATACACAAACAATTATAACACAAAAAATTCAAAAGAGTTTCTGATCTTTGTATTTCAAATTTAACAATTACACAATGGATTGAACTTCAAACAAATCTCAGCTTTCTATTATCAAAAGATTCACTAAAATAATTTTTAAACTCTAGGCAGGTCTGCCACCACAGCTGAGCATTATAATTAAGTTTTTGGGACATCATACATTAGTGATAGTGATTATTGATAAAAAAATAAGCACCCAAAAAATACATCAATATGCATTAAAAGAACCACCATAAAAATAATAATTCAAAGAATATCCCTTGTTTGATGTACCAGCAAATGATGTTTACAGTAATTCACTTGGAGAGAGACTTCAAAACCAGTATCGCACAAAATCTACAAAATTAAACAACACGCAACTCAGCTCGGAGAGAAAGAGAGAAGCTCAAGCGACCGAGCGAGAGAGAGCCCTGAGGGACTAAATCATAAATTTTCTTACTTGTAAATTAGCACACTATCTCTCGCAATTTTTTGGTTTTTGGTTTTCTCCAATAATTTAAGATGTGTATCTAAATAAGCACTCATTGCAATATCTTTTGATTGACAACTTTTTTTATTATTTCATATAATTAATATTGCATCCTGCACCCGCAATTGTTTTCAGCCTCACAACCACCAAAACAGGGAATCTATTGCTGGTATAGATTGATGTACGATTATTTGGCATTACAAAATTCGACAACCTTGGCAGCATTTTGGAAATGAAGTAAAATATTTGAAATAAAAAAATTAAACTTTTGCAATTCGTTAGGCATAAAGAAAAAGTACACATTTATTATTTACAATTTGAGAACGTCGGCAATATCTAATACAACTAACTTTCATGTTGGGCATTTTATGCTTGTCTTATATGAAAAATTGTGCAGCTTGAGTATTATTGATCTAAAAAAAAAGTTATTAAATACATATTTTAATGAAAAATTTATAGAGAAATCAACAAGACGGAATTTTCACCAAAATGTTCCATTAACAGGACCTATTAAAGGATATTACCTGAACCTAACAACGGTTGACAGAGCCTGAAAGTTTCTCGGGAAGATAATATGAACTGTTCAATGAAAATAACATGAAAACAAATTGAATTGTCACAAGAAATGCTGAAAGCTACATTTCAGACAGTATCAGAATATTTCTTATTAGAAGTCTACTGCATCTGCGAGCAGCTTTTCATAAAACCACCAAAAGGGCAAAATGAGCAAACAATATGGGGAGAAAAGGGAAGAGGAAGTTTCTAGGGTCTTTTTATTTAATATTCAGAAGTAATTGGAGGTATAGAAATTGTCAAGGAACTGAGAAGTCGAGGGATCCTTGGTGGCCCCTGCACCATGGTGCATTCCAGTGCGGTCGACAACGTATTGGCCAATGATGTGATGGCGCTGCTTTGCATGCTCCACTACGTTGCTCAGCTCCTCCTGTCCCTTAATCAGCAGCATGTCTATCACCTGTTTGACAAAATCACAATTTTCAATTTAATTTTGGTTGACCACAATTTAATTAGATATTTAGATGTAATGATCCAGTTCAATACTGATACTGTTGAGTTTACAACGGAGTTTCTAGATACTTCAAGCCACGGCAATGCATATAAGAAAAGCTGCTAAGAATGGAAACCTAACTGGTGGCCTTCTGCTCAGCAAGTTAGGGGGGGAATTCTACATACAATCTTGCAAATCTTACACGTAGCATATTGTACAGTATGAACCAGCATCAGACTAGTGCCAGTTTGAGCCCAAATCTGAATTCTTATTAGATCAGGTTTAAGTTCATTAATGGGTAGAGGGCAGAAAAAGAATATTAGATTTCTTGATTGCAATATGATTGAAAGTGCCATACAATATATAGCCTTAACAGTACAGTACCAGCTCAAAAATTAGGAATAACCCCAATAAACCTCAAATTGACCCAATTTTGCTTCAATTAACAATAAAGTCGTGCATAAATCAATAAACAAACAGAAGATAAATAACCAAAATGGAAAGAACAATAAATGAAGGCATGACCTATACCAGCAATAGATTCCCATGCCTAATCCTGAAATAGGTAATTATCGAAAGAATAACATTTTGAATTCTTTACTAGAACCTTAAGATCATATTGACCTTTAATCTAAAGAACAATCAAGCTCTTGGGCCCTTGGCAAAGTGCTGGACAAAATTAACTCCGTAATTTAAAAATCAAATATATTATCGTTAATACCTATTTAACTGCAAACTATGATAATATCCTTAAGAATCTTAACACGGAGAGTCTCCTCAGAAAGGAACAATAAAATTCATCTCATAAAGGAGCCAGGCCTAACATACAGATAGACTTCTAACAATTCAACAATCAGGTTTGTATTACGTTTCAAATTTTTAATGTAGAATTATACCGTTTAGAATTGATTGCTGTATTTAACCATAGTAGCACAAAAACCTCAACAGTATACAGAAAGGCAAAGACAAAGCAACCCGTAAAAGAATACCACTCTGGCTGAACAATGGTATAATTCTTGATATCTAGCACTGATTGAAACACGGTATAAACAACAAGTCCAATTCCATTCTATCAACTACTGTTCCCATTTAAGAGTGGATCCATCAAGCGCAAGCGCAAGTGAGAGAGAGAAAGAGAGAGAGACCTTGGTATTGGTGATATGAGCATTCTTACGAAACTCGGAGGAGATGGCGGACCGGAGCTGGGATACGGTGACGACGTCGTTGAGGGTGTAGATCTCCATGACGGTCGGAAGGGAGCGGCACGCCGACTTGAAGAGATCGAAGACACGGTGCCTCGCCTCCTCCAGCGACGCCGAGGGAGGCGGCACCTTCACGGCCCTCATCGTGAACGCCATTGCTCTCTGCTTCCGATCAAGCTTTGATTCCTCGGACGGATATAGCTGGTCCTGGATGGAAAGTGGAAACCTAGCGACACCGAAGGAGATGGTTTGGTTCGGGACTGGACACCTGCAGTAAAGGACTACTAACCGCGAGGCTGGTCATGACTGAATAATGGGACCCACTTAACAGGAGACACAAGTGCGACAACGGCGTTTCCTTTATATTGGACGGTCCAGGTTAGATTTCACCTTTTGATTGGAATGAAAATTTAACTAAATTCAATTCAATAAATTCTATTTGGAATGAAAACAGTTCATATATTAATATGCCATTGAAATTTTGATTTGCAAAAAACGAAAATGAGAGAGCACACTGTGACAAGGAAGAGTATTAAGTAGGGGTGTAAACGGTTGGATACGGATTAGATAGTGGTCAAACCGTATCCTTATCCGTTATAATTTTTCAGATACGGATACGAATATCAATAATCTCGGATACGGATACGGATCGGATATCGGACGGATACGAATGTGGATATGAATATAATTCGGATAATTAAAAATAAATTACTAATGTACATTCTAGTAAAGAATAACATTTAAATATAATTTTTTCATTCATAAATTAGATCTAATATTTTTCATAATAAGTTTGTTAATTACAAAACATATATCATATTATCAAAATATTAGTCATTAATTAAGTTATAGTGTTATATTGTTCATCAGAATATATATATGTAGAGTAGAACTAAGGTGCTCTTAAGCTCACCAAGCTCTTTGTGAGCTTAACTCAAAAATCTATCGGATTGACTTCAAACGACATTTTCAAAACGTTAGATGTTCAATCTATATTAAAATGTGCTTGGAGACCAAATTTTATATTTTTTGGAATTTTTTTACTATTTATTAAGATGGTTTGAAAATCGTTGTTTCCCAATGGTGCATAATTTTAATAAAAACAGCGGTTTTCAAACCAGCTTAATAAATAGTAAAAAAATTCCAAAAAATGTAAAATTTGGTATCCAAGCACATTTTAATATAGATTGAACATCTAACGGTTTGGAAATGTCGTTTGAAGTCAGTCCGATAGATTTTTGAGTTAAGCTCACAAAGGGCTTGGTGAGCTTAAGAGCACCCTAGTTCTACTCATATATGTATATCTATATGCAATTTAATAAATTATAGGAGTAGGGCTATTGTACTTCGCAAAGTAAAACGAAGTTTTACTTCACGCTCATACTCCCATTTCCAAAATCCAAATCGTCGATCCGAACCGTTCAAGTTGTTCTCCATATTGAAATGTGCTTGGAGACCAAATTTTACATTTTTTGGAATTTTTTTACTATTTATTAAGCTACTTTGAAAATCGCTGATCCATTGTGAACAGTAAAAAACAGTAAAAAATTCTGGACCAATGGATCAGCGATTTTCAAAGTGGCTTAATAAATAGTAAAAAATTCCAAAAAATGTAAAATTTGGTCTCCAAGCACATTTCAATATGGAGAACAACTTGAACGGTCGGATCGACGTTTTGGATTTTGAAAATGGGAATATGAGCGTGAAGTAAAATATTGGTTTTACTTCGCGAAGTACAATAGCAAAATTCAAATTATAGATAATAAATTAATTTAAGAACATATAGTACATTTATTGTAGTTTAGGAGTGTAAACGGTCGGATACACATTTAAGTTTTTAGTTTAACTAAATCCTCGAGGATTGATTCCAGAACATCTATCCCAGTTTTTCGGTATGTCTTTAGTTAAGTTGGCAACTTCAAACTCAGGGGCAGACCCAGGTGTATCCAGGAGGAGGCAACTGCCTCTCCTGGATTTTAAGTTTTAGTGAAGATTTATCGGTTCCGACCGACTTTGCCTTCTCTGAAATTTTTTTTGCCCCTCTCTAAACGTTTGATTTATAATTTGAATTAAATTTAGGATTAAAATTGAAATAAATTTGTTGAATTTTGATTGATAATTAGAATTATAAGTCAAAGCATAAGAAATTACAAGTCAAAGCATTGAAAAATATAAGTTAAAACATTATTTTTTATTGAGTACCCAATTAGTTAATGTATTTAAACCCGATTCGATATTTTTTTGCCCCTTCCCTGACGAAAATCCTGAATCCACCCCTATTCAAACTTCATACTTAGAAAAACATTAATTAAGCTGTTTTAACTTCTTTCTACTTGGGAATAACGATTAATTGCTTGATGACACCCATCCATCAAGCACACGGCGTAATTTACAAATATTAATCGCAAAGTTAAGGACAGTCAAGAAGAAATTGGTATAGATTGAGGTGTAACCATTTTCTAACTTGTCAGTCCAAGAAATTTGAGGTCAGTTTATTTTCATCATAGTCGGTAATGTGTCCAAACTGAGTATGAAGTTGACATTCTGCAAGCCCCCTTGCTAAAAAGGTGCATAATAAATAAGGGGGCTGTCAAAATGGATTCAAACATACATAATTAACCAACTTAAACACTAAAATGAGTTCAATTTTCTTTACCAGTGGCAGAGAGCCAGAGACTACTAAAAGTAGAGAGTAACCAGTGGATCAAAAGGCAAGACCTGATTGTAATTAAACATAACTTCCAATAAAAACAAAATGATATCTCATAAGTCTCCATAACATATCAAACCAGGACTGAATTCACAACAAAAAGGAAACCTAATAAAAAAAAAAAAAACTCAGATCTAAGATCTAGACCTCACGCAGTGAGCACGACGGCGCCACCAGCTGCCTTTATCTTCTTTTCGGCGATCTTGGAGATAAGCTTGGCCTTGACCACCATGGGCTGGGATGGCAACTTCCCCTTTCCTAGTACCTTGAAGTATCCGAACTGCGTCACATCGACCATCGGCGCCGCCGCCTCGCCGTTCGCCTTCGCCTTCACCTCCTCTGGAACCATCGACCAGATGTTCTCCACATTGACGGTCGGGCAGTGGAACTTGTTACGGAGCTTGTGGAAGTAACGCATACCTACCTTCCCGAAGTACCCGGGATGGTACTTGTCGAAGAGGATGCGGTGGTGGTGCATGCCTCCGGCGTTACCCCGACCGCCAGGATGCTTGCGGTGTTTGCCGATACGACCATGGCCGGCGCTCACGTGGCCTCTCTTCTTCCTGTTCTTCTTGAACCGGGTTGTCATGGCGCGATTAGGGTTTTGGGTCGGAAGGGGAAACGAGGCGGCGGGAGGAACAAAGCGGGGTTAGGGTTTGATCGGGGATTGATTTTATATAGGTTGAAATGGGTTGAGTAGCTTTGGTTTAAATAATTTCCAAGCCCAATATATTAATGGGCTTGAACAATTTTCAGGTTCTGCTTGGAGAAAGGTTATTTTTCATTAACACCGCCCAATTGTTTTTTTCTTTTTTTATAAAACAACTGACGAGTGTGCATTTTGCAGTAGTCAAGTGTGAATCGCACAATAGTCGGAAGTGCATTTTAGGATGATCTAGATAATAAGTATGAAAAATTTAAAATAGTAAAATGTGCATTATGCATTAGCTAAATGTGAATTGTTCAGTAGTTGAATGTGTATTCACTATTTTGAAATAATTTAGTGTATGTTTTTTTTTTTTTAATTTGAATGATATGTCTAAAAAATTAATACAATTATTGACAGCTATCAAAACGTGTTTATTGGCAAAATTTTATGTGTCGTTATTAATAATTATGATTTATTTAACAATGTGCGTATGTTTTGCAAATTATCTAAAGGGAGAGATTGTTGACCGTATGCAATCTTCTAATACTTTGTTTGACTAAATTTCTAAAACATACACTAATTAAATTTAACATTTTACATGATTTAGTGAGTTTGCAGGTTCAAAACTTTAGTTATAAGATCTATTACGAAGAACCAAATATATGATCAAAGTTTTAATTTCAAGATTTATAATGAAGAATCAATGTTCATGAAGTGCTGAGTTTCAAAATTATTTTGATGAACTTGAGAAGTCAACAAAACTTTACGAATCTATAGATTTGTGTAATAATCATGTAGTTAAGTAAAGTATATTTGAGACTTGTTGATTTATGGAGCATCCGCCTTAACCGAAACAAATATATGAAATTAATTTAAATTGACAAGTCAGAAAGTTTCAATTTAGTTTCGAACAAAACAGATGACATCCGTATTGTCGCTTATCAAGTTTTGTGAGATAAATTATACGTCTCTATTCTATTCGCTGCAAATCCTAAGGCAGCTGCAACCCTTTTCTCCAGCTCGGTCTCATCTCTTGATCTTTTCGTTTTACCATATTATAGTTCTGATTTGGTAATTTAATAGATAATCGCTCTACTTGGCTTTTTGTTGTCTGTTGTGAAATCGATTTTGACCGTTTAAACGTTGAAATCGCTTTTGGTAATTTTCTCAGATCTGTTTGTATTTGCGTTTTGAGTCTCCAATACTTGGGTTTAGCGTTTCTAAGCTGGCGGAGGAGGGAGAAGAAATATCCGGTCAGGTCAGATATTGTGGGCAGCGCTAGTAAAGATGTTTATTATTCTTGTCCATCGGATTATATGAACGGTGCAGATTGATCCACTCAAAAATTGAGATTATACGGATTCAGTAAATCAAGCTCAGTAAAGTTTGGACTTGCGCTTCAGTTTGGGGCTTCCGTCTCTAATGGCGATGCTAAGGATCGGGAAAGGCGTCAGTTACAGCAGGCACCGACCTCAGCCAGTACGAATCTTTCTATTGATCGCCTCCGCTGTTGTACTTGGCGTGCTATTAGTCTTCCTCTCTTTTTCTTTCTCCTTCTCCGCCAACTCAAAGGAGAGAGAAGCGAAAAAATACTTGTACTGGGGAAATCGAATCGATTGCCCGGGAAAGTGTTGCGAGGAGTGCGCTGGTCTCGCACACCAAGAGTCCAGCCTGAGATGCGCGCTTGAAGAAGCTTTAGTTCTCGACAGGTACTTGACCAACTTTCTATAATGGAAGAGAGATTTCGGTTTCTTGCTAGTATTATTGCGAATGTTAAGGTCTCTGTTTTTTTTTGGGTCTTGAATGTAGTAGAGCTAATTCTAGCTCATGTAACATTTAAGAACATATTTTTGAAAAGGGATTTTACGGTTTTAGGTGTATGTTGAATGTTTCAGGGAGTAAATTTGCAATGTGGAAGCTTCAAGGGTGTTTTCATGTTAATTGAAAACACCTGTTTAAGAACTCAAAATTACGGGGATGTTTCTGAAATTATGAAGGCAAATGTAACTTGTGACTTTGCATATATAACTGATGAGGATCTATATTTAATTTTGTGCACATACTATTGGATGGTTACTACATCTAAAGGTACTCCAATGGTTCTTACTATGATGAAAAGTGGCCAGTGATGTAGCATGCTTGATACTTGTAGTAATGGTGGATAGCAATATTGTATCTCAGTGTTTTGCTAATGGAAATGGAGACTTAAATCTTTGCAGTGCAGATGCGCAATATGTTCCATTTCTTATTCTGTCTTTTTTTTTTTTTTTTAGAATATTTGTGATGCCTTCAAGAATGTGCCTGAGTAAAATACACAACACAAAAGGGATACTTCACACTAGCAACAGTACATCTAGTGATGAAAGGTTTGTTCAATTGACCTTAAACCACTTTTCTGTTTTTAATTTAGTGGTGAATTTACCCCTTGTTTGTCTGTAATGTGGCTGATTGTTGATCAAGGTAAAAGAAGAGCTATAGTGAGGCATCTGCTCAATGAAAGTTAGTTTATGCATAAGTTCTATAATTTCTGCATAGTTGAACAGTTGAGGGTTTGGCAAGGAGAAATTCAAGGTATAATTATGTATCAACTGATAATTGGGGATATTTTGGATTCAGTTGATGTGTAATTGCACAACTGAGGTCAGTCTGAGCAAACATTGAGGTTGTTTCTGTCACAAGTCACAACTGTATAATTGAGCCTACATTGACTAGAAACAAGGTTGGAAAATAGTGAACATGAGGAGACTATTCAAATTGATGCAAACTTAACATAGTTTGATGGTTAATTGAGGCAGAGTTCCGTCCAGTTTGACTTAATTGTACAGTTGAGGAGGAATTGAACAAAAATGAGGCATAATAGCACAAATGAGTTATAGTAATTTATTATTGTGTTTGTTTTTTCCTATGTATTCAAATTGCACAATTTGTACTTAATTGAAAATCATATATTAAGTTGTTTCCTTTTATCAGTACTTTTGGAGTCTCTATTTTCACTACAAATTAAGGATATTGAAGAATTCTTTTAATGTCGTGGTGACGACAATAGCCTGATACAGGCTGATACCCTGTACCAGGACCTGTAGGGCATACAGGCATGATAACTACTTTACCATGATATCATCCCAGCAGTACAGTTATATAGCCTGGACTGCTACATGAGTCATGAGAAGTACTTTACCATGATATCAAACTACATATTCTATATTTAAGTTTTTTTTAATGAAGCTATATGAGGGATGCCAAATTAATTCTTAAACGACAATTGTTTGTCTATTAAATAAGAAAATCAAGTGTATAAGATAATATTATACATATCATACACTGTATGTGTACAAAAAAATTAAGTCATTACTTTATTTTGGTTTGCATCAAGAGCTTAAAAAATTAACGGATCATTATTTGTCAATGCCTATCTAAGCAAAGTCGAAAACTTAATGTGCATATAAGTTAGTTGATGCAAAACACATTTAATGGTTTGAATTTTGTTGTTTCAAACATGAGTATAATAGTTGGCATCATTTGTCACCTAAATTCATTGGCTTTGGATCCCTTCATGAACTATATTATTGAAATCCTAAAAGAAAAGAGAAAAGAGAAAAAAACATTGGCCTAGCAGTCACCTATATGCAATGTATACTATGTTGCCGGTGGAGTACATTTTACAAGACTTATGACTAAATTCAATTTAAAAATTGTAGATGGGAGGCAAATTCTTGTGCAATGGATTCTTTGTATGACATACAACTAATTTCCCAAACTGTACCAGTTATACTTGATAATTCGGATGCCTGGTTTCAAGTCTTATCAGAAGGTAAAAAGTTAGGTAAAAAAGGTATAATTCATGTGAAGGGTGTTAGCCGAGCTGAGCTCAAAGGAAACAAATCCTATTATGATGCACTTCTGATCAACCGCACTGCAAATCCACTTGCATGGTAAGTGTACGTACTGATATTTAAGAATTTTTTATTAATTTTCACTGGTTCCTTATGCAGCCAATTAATGCTATCAATTTTGAGTGATTAAGGCTCAATTCGATCCAATTACTCCCAAATGTAACAACAAATAAGTCAAGAATATTCAATAAGAACAGATAATTGTTTTATTGGGAGCTTAGTAATTTTTGTCAGTTTTAATGCCATAATTCATGCTGGTACATGAGTATACCTGACGAACTGAGTACCAATTGTTAACATTCATGTTAGTGCTTCATTGAAGAATCCTTAGGTCACTGGTAGTTGTTCTCTACACATTTTGTTCTTGCCCCCTCTTCTAAGCATATTGATGTGTAACAATGGTCATATAATAGAATAAATTGTAATGAAAAAACAGGTTTGCAGAGTGTAAAGATAGAAAAAACAGGAGGTCTGTGAGGTTACCATACTCTCTTCTCCCTACAATGGCTGCTAAAAGACTGAGGGATGCTGCAGACAAGGTTACATCTCGTTCTCATTCATATGTGTGCTGTGTGCATGTTTGTCTATTGTGGTGGCAAGATATAAATCGATATTCAGTTTTCTTCCACTCCTTCCAGCTCCTGAAGATGAGGCCTCAATATTCATTATTTTCTTGAGTATACTCTTTCTCCTTATGTACCCAATTCCAGCTAAAAGGCATGGGCAGAGTGAGAAAATGTTTGAATGGGGGGGGTTCAAATACCATATCAAACAGTGATATAAATATGATGATCCCATCAAAATTGTGTTATTGTAATTATGGGCATCAACAATGGAACAATTTTCATAATTTGATGGGGTTCAAATATAAGTTTTTTTAAGAAAATAGAAATAGGACACTAATAATACTATACATATATATAATTAGATTAAAAAATGGGGGACATTGAACCCCCATTTGTCTTTACTAGATCCGCCTATGCTTAAAAGTCATTCATATTTGAAACAAGAAGCATAGAATAATTTGCATATGTTATTTATTTATTTTATTTTGTAGATAAAAGGGTTACTTGGGGACTATGATGCTATACATGTGAGGCGAGGAGACAGGCTTAAAACAAGGACAGATAAATCTGGGGTGAAAAGAAGCCTCTTTCCTCATCTCGATAGGGATACGCAACCCCAATTTATCCAAAAGAGAATTGCCAAGTGGGTTCCAAAGGGCCGTACTTTGTTTGTTGCCTCCAATGAGAGAAAACCAGGGTTCTTTGCACCTCTCTCTATCTGGTAATTTTTTTTTCTATTTTGTAGCTATGTAAACCTCCATACTGATCATTTCATACAGATATGGGTATAGGTTCAAATAAATGACTGAGTAATTCTGTTTTTTATTTCTTTTAGTGTGTGGTGTGATTTTCTTTGTGGTTAGTTGTCCTCTTTGCAACTTGCTTTCCTTCATAGTTCACTTTCAAGTTTCAACTAGGAATAAAATACTGTATTGCTGCTGTACTTGTGTTATATGTGGTTATCTCAGTACAAGCTTGTTTGCTAGCTTCTGTTATTTTAGGTTCATTTTCTTTGCTCTTTTTGTTAAAATTTTCCTAACTGTTTAAATATTTCATATTTTGCAGTTATAAGCTGGCCTACTCATCGAACTACAGCTATATATTGGATCCTTTGATAGAGAACAATTACCAACTATTCATGATAGAGAGGCTAATTATGCAAGGTGCAAGGACCTTTATAAAAACTTTCAAAGAAGATGAAGGTGATCTTTTCCTCACCGACGACCCAAAGAAAACCTCCAACAATTGGCAAATTCCGGTATACACTGACGAAGAAAAAGAAAACTAGGTGTTCATTTTTCCCTGCATACCTTCTGATTTGTCTTTCGTTGAAGTGACCGTAAATGATTGGGTTGATTCTTCATCCAAATGTTACAGATGTTGGTTTTGTTAAATAGATACTAGATAGGTCTTGGGTGTAATTGAATAGAGGGGCTGGATTATTACTTTTTGAGGTTTTTTTAATTTTAGGAAAGCTTGACTGCTTGAGTATAGTTTATGTAAAGACAAATTTTCAATTGTATTCTTTATTCTTTATGATTCTTCAGTTGCACGGGTTAACAAATTTTTTGCATTAATGCATGTACAATACTGCATAATATTGTTTAAATGCAATTGATATCACGACACGATTGACCTCAAAATTTGTTACCATAAAAGCAAACAATGTTCATTAAAGCTGCTGTAATTTTAATTGCACCCTAGAGATTGGAATTTTTTTTACAAAATTAAAAAGAAAAGGAATTATAGCATTTGCATAATTGCATTGCATGAATGGCTATTCAATCATTCAGCATATGGGTATCCATGTGTCGTGAGTTCCTAAATTTTTAGTTCGGCCACTAATATATTTACAGAATCAATAGTATGTGAAGAACCAAATATTTATAATATTTCAGACTGAAGTACTTGGTCTTCACACACTATTAAATTGCGTATGTCCCAAATAAGTAAATAAACTTAGTTGTCGGTCTTGAATTTATCAAAGAGAATGCTTCATAGGTCATATTTTGAGTGAGCGAATTTGTTTTACCGTGTATATAATAATATACCACAAGGTTCTCCAATTGCATGCTCAAACGTTGTTGTGTAATTTTTTTTTTTTACCTTTTTTTTTTGTTTTGTTTCAAATGCGAGATCTTCGGAAACAAAACATGACCCAACGCAGGTACCATACCAACACGCTCAGACCATTACATCATATACACGTCTTCATTAAATTGGGCTTAACACGAACCTATAATTCAGAGCCCAACTCATCTTTGTATCTGGGCTGTCAATGAGTTAGAATCGAATTAGGCAAAGTTTGAACTCGATTTTGTGTCGGAACAAGTCGAGCTCGATAGTAGTTGAGCTGAGCCAGTTCGTTGATGATGTGAGTCGCTCATAGACCATGAACTGAAAATTAATAATTTTACCTTATTTTTGCAATGAGTTTCATTGTCTTGTGATTAGCGCACAAAAAAATAGTAAATGAGTCGGCAAATAACAACATTAAGTCCAAAGATTTAAGACTAAAAGTGTGTTTTTATTTTCTAATGACTCCATTTTTTTTTTTCAAATATAAAAATAGAAATCAATTGACTCTATTTTTTTCAAATTTTTTTTATTTGTATTTTATTTTTCATATAATTTATAGTAAAATATTAAGGATAGTGCAAAATGACTCTCATTTGCAGTAAGAAATTTTTTATATGATTAATTTTCATTCACGTTTGATTCTCATAATTTAAAAGTCTGATTCCACCCCTGCTCCAAGGTATACTGAAAGCGTGAAACAGTGGAACTTTTCATCAGCTGAAAATAGATCTCCTGATCTATCTGCTAAGATAACTTACGGTCAGACCCCTTAATTTTCCTAACTTCATTTACCAAGGCCAAAATAGAAGCAATCAATGAAAAATTTCTTTGTTTAATGGAATCCATAGCCTGTGCGGTAACATAATATTTGTGTTTAGATTCAAACTACCCAATCCTGAACAATCCAGTCCGATGTGGAATGTATTTGTGCGGATTCTGATTGAACGGTTCAAATTTAAATTGAAATATTTTGTTTCCATAGTTTTTTGTAGCATTTTATCGTACTGAACAACGGAGAGCTCTTTAGAAAATCTGCATAATTTATATTTCAATCCATTCCAATACAACCTAAATTAAACCAACTTTATACAAAAAATAACTTAATTTTGTTTTAGTTTTAAAAACCATTTGCACCCTTAATTCGCTTACCAAAATCCTGGGCACTTTGAGGAATAAGGAGCTAGCCAAGGAGGGGAGGGGATTAAATAATTTAATTAGATAATAAATCATGAATGTACGTAGCCTTTTTTTGTTTGTTTTGTTTTCAGTTGAAAGCTGCCATCTTCCACGAGTAATTGATTCCCTTTTCGCGTTTTTCTAGGAGAGTGATTATTTATGTAATCAGCTTTATTTGCAATATGCATTGCATTGCACGAGAGCTTACGAGAGATCATGATGAGAGAATCTAACGAGCTTTAATTTGGGGTTCTTTATATAACCATTGTGGCCTGTGGGGTGCCAATCTACGTGTCACTGTGGGAAGATTCAAGAACCGTAAACGTTGTCTTATATATTTCAAAAATCAATTGGTGACTGACTGGTGAGCAACTATATAAATTATTGACATGTCATCACCTCACCTTCTTCAATTTAAAAAGGAAAACACAAATTAAGTTGCTTAATTTTAATTTAATTATAAATAATATTAATATCCTCCCCTATTTTGTAATTTTGTTGTTGTTATTATAGTATTTTACTGTAGGAATCAATGTTAACATCAAACATAGAAGTGTTAATTTATTTGAGTAAGAAAAAGAAAGCTAAAATCTCAAAAAATTAAACGCAGGGGTTGTAGATAAGATAAGAAAGTGTGAACAGACAGAAGCACAAGCACGTAATACATGTACATGTCATTTGGTGCATGTGACCCCATGTGGATTTCCTCAGGGCTCAGGCTCAGAGAGAACTAGTTGTCTAACAACTATTCATTCATCTCTCTAAATTAATTAATTATATACAAATTAAGAGCTAACTGCTATCTGCAGATTATGTTGAGGTTTTTTGGAACCTTCATGCTGGCTTACACTCACGTGTAACAATGCAGGAGCTTTGGCATCTTCTGTCATTTAACATATTTATGCCCACTTTCATTATGTCAACAAAAAAACAAATTTATGACATGCATGTGCCAAGCCTGAAATCTGAATATATGTGAGACACAAGTCTAGATGTAAATTTTTGAGTTAAAGTTGTGCCCAAATTTTTATTAATACCACTGTTGTTAAAGAAAATAAAAACCACAAATTAAATTATGAGGAATTCGAAAAATATTAGGGCTTCAATGTCAATCTGCGACTTCATTTTTTGGTGGCCGCTGATTGATGTTGAGGCTCTCAAAAATTCAAAAATGCACTATAATGTACTGATATTTAGATTTTTGAGGGGCCGCAACGTCAAATTGCGGCCCTCCAAGAATGGAGCTACAGATTAACGTTGAGGTCCTGGTATTTTTCGAATTCCTCAATTTCAGTAGTGTTTTAGTTTTTTTTTTAAATGGTATTAATAAAAATTTCGGTAAGATGCATGTGTTCGGATTATAATCCGACCAATTCGATTTTGAGGTGAAATATACGAGTTCTTGTAATATTTGTGTCAAAATAATCGGACGGCCTAAATTTAAACTCACAATTTGAGTTACCTTAGGTAATATGAATTCGTTTTTGTTTATACTTAATGCTCGCTGAATATTTATATTGGAAGCTAATTAGTTGGATAAAGATATTGATAGCAACTATTTTATTTTATTTTATTTTATGTAACACATGAGTTATGTGCTTTTTTATTTTTATTTTATTATTCTTGTGCTCTATGAAGTCAAAATAATATTGTTAACATATTTATCCGTACTTATTTCTAATTAAAACATCTGCACAAATATCAAGTAAATATATAAATGAAAAAGAAACTACATCTACACATGTTTCAGTTCCAATCAAAACGAATTCAAAGGGAATATATATATATATAGGAGGGATCGGATTACACCGTTTTTCAGTGACATCAAATGATATCGTCCATTTTCAAAGTCCAAACAGTCAATCCAAACCGTTCAATATGATGGATATATTAAAATGTGCTTGCAGATCAAATTTTACATTTTTTTGAATTTTTTTACTATTTATTAAGATGGGTACAAAAATTTAATGGTCTGAAAACAACGATTTTGTAAAGTACTTAATAAATAGTACAAAGATTCAAAAAAATGTAAAATTTGATCTGCAAGTACATTTTAATATATCCATCATATTGAACGGTTTGGATCGACTGTTTGGACTTTGAAAACTTTAAAAATGGACGATGTAATTCGATGTCACCAAAAACGGTGTAATCCGATCCCTCCTCATATATATATATATAGATATAGATATAGATGGGCTAACTTGTTTTGGGAATTAAAGATGGTGTTTTACTTTTCGCTCATATCTTTATTTTTAAAGTTCAAATAGTCGATTTGAACCGTCTAACATGTTCTTCATATTAAAATGTGCTTGGAGACCAAATTTTACATTTTTTGAAAATTTTGTACTATTTTTTCATAAGTTTTGAAAATCATTGCTTTGCTGAATTTTTTATTATTTTTTATTTAATGAAAAGTTGTGGTTTTAAAAAATTCTGAAAAATAGTAAAAAAAGTTTCTAAAAAATATACAATTTGATCTCCAAGCACATTTTAATACTTAGATACACTGTTATACTTATGCCTTTATTAATCCTTATCTAGATCTGCCGAATTTTTTATTTATATCCAAAAAATAAATCAAATTACAAAACATAACCAAGTTGGAGGAAAAATTCGAAATATACCCAAACCGAAATTTTTTTTTCCGGATTCAACGTCTAACTCCGGAAAAACTTTTTCCAGAAATTGAACTCCAAATCCGGAAAAAAATTTTCCGGACTTAACAAATTTTTTTTTTTTTTTTTTTTTTAGAGTTTCCGGATAAAATTTTTCCGGATTTAACATTTTTTTTTTTTTTTTTAGAGATTCCGGAAATTTTTTTCCGAACTAAATAAAAAAAAAAATTTTAAGAGAAAAATAGCTAAAATACTGAAATCTAACGCTAAAAAATCGAATTATTTTTTAAAATATTTGTTTCATCAATTTAAAAAATTTCAAAATGGTGTAGAATAATTTAGAAATTATCAAAATAGCTAAAATACTGAAATCTAACACTAAAAAATTGAATTGTTTTTTTACTACGAATAGGGCCGATTTGTGCTAAAATACGGTAAATTTACTAAAATGCTAAATCTATAATAATTATGTAGAATTATGCTAAAATACGATAAATTACGCTAAATTACGTATGAATGGGGCTTATTTGGTGGCATCTTTCATAAATCATAAAAAATAGTAAAAAAAATTCCAAAAATAATAAAAATTGGTATTCTAAAAGTTTATTACAAAACTAATTTACTGAGCTACGTAGATTGAATAATATAAATGAAAATCTTAATCGGAAACTTCAACTGAAGTTTTGAGGCTCTTCCCTTTGTTTTTTGGCGATTCTGAATTTGGCTTCTAGCATCACTGGCACGGACGATGCGCATTTTCGCAAGCTTTCCGAAAAGTGGTCATTTGCTGAAATCGGACACTCGAGCACCATTTTATGGCCGTTTGAAGTTTCGTCGTCGTTTTTTCGCTTTCTCAGTGAAGATATTATCCCTATTCGTACGTAATTTAGCGTACTTTACCGTATTCTAGCATAATTTTCTACATAATTATTCTAATTTCAAGTAATTCAGCATAAATCAAGTAATTTGGCTTGTTTTAGTATAAATATGCTAATTATATATAAAAAAATGTAATCTAGCAAATATTTAAAAAACAATTCGATTTTTTTTAAGTGTTAGATTTCAGTATTTTAGTTATTTTGATAATTTCTAAATTATTCTACACCATTTTGAAATTTTTTTAATTAATTTACCAAATATTTAAAAAAACAATTCGATTTTTTTTAAGTGTTAGATTTCAGTATTTTAGCTATTTTGATAATTTCTAAATTATTCTACACCATTTTGAAATTTTTTAAATTAATGAAACAAATAATTTAAAAAAACAATTCGATTTTTTAGCGTTAGATTTCAGTATTTTAGCTATTTTTCTCTTAAAATTTTTTTTTATTTAGTTCGGAAAAAAATTTCCGGAATCTCTAAAAAAAAAAAAAAAAATTTGTTAAGTTAAATTTTTTTATCCGGAATCTCTAAAAAAAAAAAAAAATGTTGAATCCGGAAAAATTTTATCCGGAAACTCTAAAAAAAAAAAAAAAAAAAAATTGTTAAGTCCGGAAATTTTTTTTCCGGATTTGGAGTTCAATTTCCGGAAATTTTTTTTCCGGAGTTAGACGTTGAATCCGGAAATTTTTTTTCCGGTTTGGGTATATTTCAAATTTTCCCTTCAACTTGGTTATGTTTTGTAATTTGATTTATTTTTTGGATATAAATAAAAAATTCGGTAGATCTGAGCACAAAAAGCAACTTTATATATAGACCTTTATAAGAATGATGAACTTCTAATTTATAATTATTGTAGGCAAATTAAATCTTTCTGAATGTAAATTAAAGATTTGGTAAAATCACTTAAATAATATAGATAGTTTGAAAGTACATTCATTCAAATTTCTTTATAATAAATATCCTTCAAATTAAGAAACATGTGTATATATCTCTCGCATATTAGGTAACTTTGCACAGTAGATTCTAGAGGACTCTATTGGAACGGAACCCTTGTCTCACTAGGATACACATCTTATGTTGTCGGATCTAATTAATTAATTAATTTGATAATTTAGATTGTGGCAGTCAAAGCAAAGCTAGCTAGATCTAGAGCATCTTCCAAAATGAATCACTGCGCCACATGTGGATACATGCATTATATATATATAAGCACAAGACGAGAAAAAATAAATTACTGAAAGAACCACCGCAGTAAAAATATATAATATATATATAAGATCAATGCAATATCTGCAACTGGAAGGATATATAAATCCATTTTATCTTTGCATAATGACAACAAATTTAATTTTGAGTGAATATATGTTCTAAGGCATAATAATATGCAGTGAAAAAAAATAATATATGCTTTAAAGTTAGTATCATATATTATACAATATTTTAAATACTTAACACAGAGACTCACAAGTCACAATCAAGTAACAGTTTTGTATGAAATATGAGAATTATTTAAATACTTAACACATGAGTAGTGCGTATATATACAATATTAATAAAATTTTGAATTAATTTAGTATAGTATAGTATAGTAGTATAAGAAAATAAGGTTTATAAAGACTGCATTTATATAAACTTAAGCGGTAAAAAAGATAAGTTTATAAATTATTTTAACGCATTCATTTTATTATTTTTTACCACTTATCCATATTAAATTTATTTGAAGTTCATAAATTTTGTACGAATACACGTCACTTGTGAAATAGATCGATTTCAATAATTTAAATTCGTTGTTTGAGATTAATTTGATATTTTTTGAAATTAAACTCACTAACAAATTCGATAAACGAAAAAGCACACTAGCGCGTGTATGTATATATACACATCACCAGTGCTGGGGTTGTATTTGCATAGGCTGTATTTTTACATTTTGTACCAGCTGATAGCTCCTACCATGCCTTAAAAAAAAACAATCTAAATTCGTCGTTTGAAATAAATTTAATATTTTTTAAAATTAAACTCACCAACAAATTCGATAAACGAAAAAACACACTAGCATTATTCTACATGTGCGCACACGCGCACACATACACATACATACATGTACCTTTTTAAAAATCGGAGCCCCTACTTAAACAGTGCATGCATAGTATCTTGATTGATTAATTAGTTAATTGATTAGTATCAGTATATTACAAAGTTTTAATCACAAATTAAGGGACTATTTTGTAAGACTACATGTTTAGCTCTTCCTCTTCGTAGATAGATATGCTTGTTCTCTGTTTGTCTACATGCATGCAAAGATTCGGGAATATAACATCATGTTGATGAGATGAAAGCACTAGAATATAGGAAAGCCTCACATGATTGATTACCCAACCCAAGCTAGCTAACCCTAGTGGCTAGTGCAGTACGTCTTTTGGTAGTTTGACTGATCCAATTTGAGGTTGAAAGCCAGATTGGGGAAAGAGGTTCAGATTTAATATCATGTTCAACAACACACACACATATATATAACGGAGATAGGCTAATATGTTTTTAGTAGCATATGGGGTCGATATGCTTCTAACTCAAAATTGGATTTTTAAAATTCAAACGGTCGATCCGAACCGTTCAAGTTGATCTACATATTGAAATCTGCTTGGAGACCAAATTTTACATTTTTTGGAATTTTTTTACTATTTATTAAGCCACTTTGAAAATTGCTGATCCGGATGAACAGTAAAAACAGTGCAACCAAATTCTGGACCATGTGATCAGCAATTTTCAAAGTGGCTTAATAAATAGTAAAAAAATTCCAAAAAATGTAAAATTTGGTCTCCAAGCAGATTTCAATATGTAGATTAACTTGAACGGTTCGGATCGACCGTTTGAACTTTAAAAATCCGATTTTGAGTTGGAAGCATATCGACCCATATGCTACTAAAAGCATATTAGCCTATCTCTATATAACGGATGATTTCCATTATAATTATATTGAATATATGGGGTCAATATACATATAAAAATTTATAGAACTCAATTTAATTTTAAAAAAAAAGTATGGGACTATGGGGTCAAGTTTAAAATTTTTAGAAAATAAGTGAGGGCCAAATTTATCATACTTATAACAATTTTATCTTTAATATTATAATAATCTATAGTACAAGTTTAAAATAATTTTATAATAAATAAGGGTCAATTGAACATCCAAAAGTATAAGAATTTGTATTTGTTTTTTCAAAGCATAATACAAGTGAAATACAGGCATACTTGAGCCCTAGAGTTTTCTAAATTAAATTACTTGTAATATCATGATTATATTAGATTTCACTATTATATTAAAACCAGTGGCGGAGCTACGTAGAGTCAGAGGGAGATAATTGTTCTTTTTGCCTCAAAAAGTTTTAAGAACATTTTTATTTCTACACTTTTCTCAAAAAAGACTGAAAATAAACTTCATATTAAAAAAGTTATAAAATTATGTCTCACCCTAATTTTTTTTTCCAAAAATACTTTTATTTTTATGCTTTTAAAAAAAAGTATAAATAGATAATGGAGCAAATAAAAAAAATATTCAAAATATAAGTAAAAAGTCAATGCACTCTGTGTGGGAGGTCGCAGTTTCGAAACCCAGATGGAGGAATCCTTGTGGATATTAAATAGTTAGATGGCTTGTCATCTCCAAACCTTTACTAAAAAACAAAGAAAAAGCTTTAATTAAAAAATAAAATCAACCAGATACCACATTAATTATTTCTATAATAATAAAAATAATATTATAGTTGTATATAAACAAATTTTCTGAATAAAAAAATTTACAACTTACAAAGGTCGGATCGATTTTACATTCAACAAAAGGAGAAAAACTTTTAACTTAAATTATAGTCATGATACCTAAGAAGAGTGAAGCTGTTGAGTTAAAGGATTTTCGGCCAATAAGTATTATTAGTTTAATACCCAAAATTATCTCCAAGCTCCTAGCTACAAGACTATCCCATGTTTTGCCGGATTTGATCTCAGTCAATCAAACAGCATTTGTGCGAGGGAGACAAATATCAGAAAACTTCGTGGTGGTAGTAGAAGTTTTAGAACACGTTTCTCATTCTCGTCAAGAGGCGGCTTTCTTTAAAATTGATTTTGCTAAGGCCTTTGATACTGTTAATTGGGAGTTTTTAATCCGAACCATGCATGCAAGGGGATTCCCCAGTAAATGGGTTCGGTGGATTGAGTTGCTACTAACCACAGCTAAGTCTCGGGTCGTCATAAATGGGGAACCGTCACCATATTTTCAGCACAAAAGAGGGCTCCGTCAAGGTGATCCATTATCGCCTATGCTATTTCTAATAGCTGTTGATGTATTACAGAGAATGATTAGCCGCGTGAACGAAACACTTGATAACCCCATTTCGGCCAAGTTATCTGACTCTATCATGGCATTCCAATATGCGGACGATACCGCTATTGTTGCTCGTGCAGATCTTCCAACAATGATAACTCTCAAATTGGTTCTTAGGCTATTTTCCAAGATCTCGGGCCTGCATATCAACTTTGATAAAAGCTCGTTCTGTCCTATTAACTTAAACCAATACCAAACTTGGATGGTTGCTAGTGTCATGGGGTGCGCACAGACACGAATGCCAGTACCTTACTTGGGCATGCCTCTCTCTATTAAAACCCCTTGTAGACCAGATTTTTTACCCCTGATAGAGAAGATTGAGAGTAGAATTGAAGGATGGCAAGGAAAGTTGCTCTCTAAGGGTGGCCGGTTGCAATTAATAAACTCTGTACTATGTAGTGTGCCTATCTATCTGATGACGTGCTTCGTGTTGCCCAAATGGGTGATAAGAAGGATTGAAAGCGTTTGCAGGAATTTTCTTTGGGGGAAAACACAAGGTGAGGGAAGGGGGGTGCCACTGATTAATTGGGAAACTGTCTGTATCCCAAAGAAATTCGGAGGTTTGGGGGTTCCTAATCTGCAACTGCGAAATGAGTCAATTCTTCTTCGATGGTGGTGGAAGACAACTCAGCCAAGTTCCTTATGGTGCTCGATCATCACCACACTCCGAACTCACAGACCAAACATACACGGTCCAAGGATTTGGCTTGTTAATGGTTCATTTTTCTGGAAGCAGCTGATCAAAATGCAAGCACGGTTCCAGTGGTGTACACGATGGGAAGTAGGCAGTGGCGAGTCAATTTCCTTTTGGTATGATCATTGGGGGTCAGGCCCTATTAGATCTATAAGAGATAGGCAAGGGAGACCGCAGTCACAACTCATTTCGCTGCATGATGCGGTTTTTGAGGCTTCCCCAGTTCTATCTTCTCATACTGGTACGATACCGGTTCTGACAGAGTATGATGATGTGCTATTTTGGCGATGGTCTGCAACTGGAGTTTACACAGCCTCTTCTTTTTATAACCTCATCATATCGGCAGGGAAGATAGCTTGGCCTTACATGGAGGTATGGTCTGCTGCAGCACCATCGAAAGTGAAAATCTTCACTTATCTGCTACTCCAAGATCGTATCCTCACACATGAGATGATGCAAAGAAGGGGTATGAATTGTGAGCTGCGATGTGTGATGTGTGATGATTGCCCATTTGAAACAGCTCACCATTTGTTCTTTGAGTGTATTAATGCTCAACAGGTTTGGCGCCGGTTTCCGATTCTGTTACAATGCAGATACTCAGTTGAATCGACATGGGTGGCATCGCGGAATCATTACTGTCAGCATACTGGCCGGCACAAAAACAGTTGGACTACAACATTCATGGCCGTCCTATGGTCTTTGTGGAGACAACGCAATGAAGTTATATTTCGTAGTTCTAAGCGACCTACTTGGATTGTGGCAAACCGAGCATTTGAAGATGCATCACTTTGGGGTCTGTATTGTGGGAAGAACAGAGTGCAGCTGAGTTATAGGGCACAGCAGAGAAGCGAGCATAGTTAATTACATGATGTAATGTTGTAATAAGGAGGAATTGTTGTTGTAATTACATCTATATACAATCTTGGTAGCCACTACCAAGTTTTCAAAAAAAAAAAAAAAATTGGATTCGATCATTTGAGCAAGCAACCAAGCGAAGTCAAAAAACTTTTTAACTTCCTACAAATGTAAATGTTACTTTGAGTACTAAATCTATTCGATCGTGGTTCACACTCTTAAAAGATTTAAAAAGGTTAGAAAGGCAAAAGAAATTGCTTCTCTTTTCTTTTATTTCACATAAAGTACTATTTGAGTTTTCTGATGCATTATTGCATGCTGGGTCACCAATGCCACACCTTTTACTTAGAGCATTATAATATGATTATAGTTATCATTTAAATAGCTTGGTAATTAGTGATATATATGATTTGCTTACAAACTTAAAATAATGAATAGAGTTACCACATGTACCAGTATTAGAGACTCCAGACTTAACTTTTGCTGGTATGGTATAGACGTATAGTGGACTTTATGTGGATCTACAAAAATTGATTGGTGCCTTTGAACTTCCAAAGAGAAAATTCTGAGGAATGTTTGTCTGTTGTTCAAAGATATCAATTGGAGGCATCAGATTCAGAGCTTTGCACACACACATGACACATCCAACCCATGTGGCCGCAGACAGTAAAAGGGAAATTTTGAAACTGATATAGCATCAATAGGTGGGACCTTTCCTCTTTTAAACTTTTAGTGGGCATCTACAGTTTTGCATATATGCCCCTCAATACTCTCACTTTTGTAGAAATTTTTTATTTGTTGTTATTGGGTAGCCATTAATGACTACATTGATAATTTCATTTTAATTTAAAAATTTTGGTGGCAATTTCAGGAATTTATGTAATTTCATAAATAGAGTGATTTTTTTCAATAATTTTTTTTTTCAAAATGTCATGTTGGCAAAAACTATTAATTCCTATTCGCTCATGCAGAAATTTAAATTTTAAAATGTACGAGAATTTCTTTTTCAATTTATGAACGTTAAAAACAATCAAAATTCATGAGTGTAGATGCTCTAATGTTAGAACAGTATTTTTTTTTTAGGAGGGATCCAATTATACTATTTTATGGTGACACATCTTGACACCATATGTTTATAAGTTATTTTCGCGATTTCAAAATCCAAATAGTCAACTGAATCGTTCAACATGATATCCATATTAAAATGTTCTTGGAGACCAAATTTTATATTTTTTGAAAATTGTTTACTATTTAATTAGAATTTTTTTAAATCGTTATTTTTCTATGGTCCAAAATTGTGTGAAAACCACAATTTCGTACAAATCTTAATAATACTAAATACAATTCCAAAAAATGTAAAATTTGGTCTCCAAGCACATTTTAATATGGAAATCATGTTGAATGGTTCGGATTGACTGTTTGGACTTTGAAATTGCAAAAAGAACTTATAAACATGTGTCAAAATGTGTCACCATAAAATGATGTTATTTTTGACTTCTGAATAATATTTTTCTTTTTCAGAATAGCATGTGAAAGGGACTTTTAAATAAATTCACGTCATCAATTAGAGTTAAAATCATAAATCTAGATGAATTTGCATAATATTCCGGAAAGTTTTTTCTTATTTCAAATGCGCTCTTATAATTTCTTCTCATGCAAATATTATCTTTGGTCTTGTGTGTACTTGTATTTGTTATTGATTGTTGTATTCTTTTTGGAAAAAAATAAAAATTATATTAGCAATTGAGAATTCAAATTGTAAAAAAATTCAAATTGTAAAAAAATTCAAACAAGAAAGATTTGGCTGAAAAATTGTGGAAATAACTGGAGGGGACTTTGAAAGTTTGGCATAAAAACTATAGTAAATCCATCTACAAAATTGAGACCGGAATTTTAGAATTTGGTCTATTTTGTTCTTAAACTTTCACAATTTATATTATCAAGTGCTATTTTGATTTTATTGTTTCTTGCCAAACACAAAACATTTGCTTGATAATTAATTGCTTCATTGTTGTTTTCCATGCATTATGGTATTTTTTTTACCTTGATTCTTTTCTATACACTAATGGAGATCGGACACATTTAGAATCTACATCAAACTTAATTTACTGTCTTTAAATAACTAGATTCTGTAGCTAATGTATTTTTTATTCCTCCAGATCATTATGTAATTCAACCCCATTACAAAATTCTACATCAGGGACCAACACCAGTGACTCAAATAATCAAATCATTTGTGTAGTTTTTTCAATTTTTGGGCTTAAATTGATTTTGTGTACTTCCCGGTGCAAATTTACACACACAACAAATATCGTCATCTTGTTATGTGCGCTGCATAGAATCGAAACCGATTTTAAACAATATCTTATGTTTGTGTTTTATGAGTTCTTCTTTTAAACCAAAACAGGAGGCTGGCAACAATGTAATTAATTTTTTTTTTTCTTTTTTGAGGTAGGCATCAATATAATTTATAAAAATCCCTGGCACATTATTGGAAGAACCTTCATATATCCATGACTTGGTACTTGTACAACACCGCATATTTAAGAACAATAGTATTTATTTATTTAAAAAAAAATAGAAAAAAACTATGCGTAAAGCATTAAACTCATGGGTTCATATTTCATGCATAGTTTGCTATCTTTTTCTCTAAAGGAGGATACTGCTGTAATTATTTATAAAGTTGGGGTTAGCCATAAAAAAGTAACCTATAATTTTGTATTGATTAGTTAAATTTCATTGCTTTGGCAAACATACTCTCAGTCTACTACAATACACATGCTCATGTGTGTGTGTGTGTGTGTGTATATAAGCATGTGAAAGAGATAGAAAGTGAGGGATACAAGCAATAAGTCACCCAAATCCCTTTTAGTTGTGAGAAGAGAAACCTTCAGGCCTAAAGATGGATATCCCCATGGATAACAGCTCCCCTTCTCCTTTCACCAATGCAAGTAATAACAAGGCTGTACCAGCACCATTTTTGACAAAGACATACCAATTGGTAGACGATCCATGTACCGATCACATAGTCTCGTGGGGAGACAACAATGACACCTTTGTTGTATGGAGACCTCCTGAGTTTGCCAGAGAAATCTTGCCTAACTATTTCAAGCACAATAATTTCTCTAGTTTTGTGAGGCAACTCAACACCTATGTAAGTACTTCAGCTCTCTGTTCTTTGGGTTTTTTGCCCATCTTTTTTTTTGTGTTTGGTACTTTTTTCAGTTTTTTTCTTTTCTAATTTATCTCCTACATATTGTGCAGTAATAATTTTTCCAAGGATATATGCATGGATGGAAAATCTTAAACATTATTTTTGTTCTTCAAAATCTTATGTGCTTCCAAAATGGGATACTAATTTATACACTACAGATAAACCACATATACAAAGTTATTGCTATAAATAAACACTACAATTTCTTTTGTATTACATTTTGCATAAAAATATTTTTTAGTGTTCTGAACTAACATTTTTTTGTCATTGGTATACCTGTTTTCCTCAACTAGTTCTTGGACTAACTTGTTATTTTCAATAACTTTAGGGGTTTAGAAAGATTGTAGCAGACAGGTGGGAGTTTGCAAATGAGCTCTTCAGAAAGGGATCCAAGCACTTGCTTTCAGAAATTCAGAGGAGAAAAACATCAAACCAAATCCTATCCTCTCCATTACCTCCATTCACCCCTTATCTCCATTCACCACCTCCTCAACCTTCCTACACTCCACATAATCAGACAATGGAACAAAATTTGGGACCCACTTGGCATACTACCAAGCAGATGGATAACCCAAACTTTATATGCGCTCTATCCGAGGACAACCAACGGCTGAGGCGGAGCAACTCAATTCTCCTCTCAGAGCTCTCACACATGAAGAAGCTATACAATGACATAATATACTTCTTGCAAAACCACGTAACTCCAGTTACAGCAACTGAATCTTATTCCAATTGTAGGTTCGCGGAGCTCGATCCCGCTGATCAGTCTGATGAGCTGACTGATACAGTTAAGCTATTCGGTGTTTCATTGCATGCAAAAAAGATGAGATTACATCAAGATGATTAACAAATTTTTGAGGATTCGGAGATTTTTTTTTTGTACATATATTCTCATTTTGGAGAAGATGAGAGAGAGTTTTAAGTTCAAGAGCTATTGAGTAGAGTAGGCAAACCCAGCTGTAGGATTTCTCTTCAGATTTTGGTCCTTTCAAAAGTAATTTTAACATGTGATTTTTGGCTAGCCTATGATCTGCACCTACCTGAAACTAGGTTGGTACCACTATTTGATCCGAATTTAGTCTGTTTTCTCATCTAGTTAATATTGGTTTTTTTTTTCCTCTATAAATTATCCTAAAAAATGGTCATTGATCCCATCATAATGACAATAACGGATACACATAAGCAGTAAAACTCGTCACTTATTCTTTCCTACTGCAGCAAGCAACTACAGCTTATGAGCTTGTTTCGATCGTCAAACTATATCTTCATTGGTTACATAGTTTGCTTGATCTCAACATTTATCGATATATATACATGTATTATTCATTCCTCAAACCATTTTAATGAACTGCACAAATTTCAATATGAGCACTGACTGAAGTTTAAAGACTAAATTAAAGCACTGAAAAGCAGGAAAACCTTACATGTAAACTGTTTCCTGAACAGAGGTACCAGTAGTAATGTCTATCAGTCAAGGTAGCGATGTCTGTAGCAAACACTTCAACTCGTCTTCTATCCAGCAACAGATCACAAGCCAAGTTAAAAAAAAAAAAAAAAAAATCATGCATAATTGCCAACAATGTTATGCACATTTTAATTCCTCAGATCCCTACTCAGAATTTAAATCATCTAAATAAAGTTTCTTGCACAAGAGAATCAAATATCATACTATTGCAGCTTCAATGATTTCAGTTCAAAGCTCATATTGATCAGCTAGGTTTTCAATCATTTCTTTAGACAAAGCATCATGGTGAGTTCAGAAATAGGAGCTAAAGATGCCAATCATGTAAAGTATCAACGAAAGTACAATGCAGATTTGGTAATCAAATCCGATTGAAACTAGGACTTCCTATCAGATGTGTATTGGGTCTATTATTTATCTATGTTGACTGTTAGGTACAGGTACCCCATATTAGTAAGAAAATAAATGATCTGCAAACACATCATCAGATGAAAGGATAAACAAATAAATATCCTGACAACTCTATACAAAATCACCAAAGCAAAGTTGAAGTTAAGAACTCAACAATAGTACAAGTAGAGCCACAGTAGAAGAGAAAAAAAAAGTGTCGATCTTGAACCCAACAACAAAAATTATGAACAATCAACAAGCTCAGCCGAATTAAGGTAATAACACTCCATTCTAATAGTATTAATCATAACTTGAATATTCACTAACTAGAAATTTGGAGGCACTTATCTATAATTACATCACATAACAATAGTAATACTGCTCACATGAATCATTACATAAATGTATGATATCTGGTCTTCAAACTTGAATAGTTAATCATGCTAGAACCAGGTACTTTGCTCATATTTCTTTGTTTCATCAAGGACCTTACATCTGTTAGATTATCCCACTTTCCCTTCTCGGCATACATGTTTGACAAAAGCACATGAAACCCATCATGGCTGGGTTCAAGTTCGATTAACTTCCTCCCAACTCTCTCTCCTATTTGAGTCTCCCCATGTTTCATACATGCACCCAATAATGCACCCCAGGTGGAATTGTCAGGAGAGAATGGCATGCTCTGTATAAGCGCTTCAGCTTCTTTAACAAAACCTGCATGGCCTAAAAGATCCACCATGCATCCAAAATGTGTAATATTGGGTGCAATTTTGTACCTCTCCTGCATTAAATTGAAATAGAAGCGGCCCTCTTGTACCAAACCGGCAAACCTACATGCACTCATAACTCCCACAAAGGTAATCTCATTTGGGACTACTCCACATTGTTCCATGCATGAAAATTTTTCAATTGACTCCTTAACTAGACCATTCAAGGCTAGCCCTAAAATAAGTGCATTCCATATGGAAACACCTCTTTCTCCAGAAAAATTGAAAACCTCCAGTGCCTCTTGCATGCAACCGCATTTCATATACATGTCAATGAGAGCTGTGCTGAGAAATTCATCTAGTTTATATCTCTGTTTCCTGATATACATGTGTACCCATCTGCCTAGTTCTAAAGCAGACATACGTGCACATGCTGAAAGAACACTCACTAGTGCGGTCTCATCTGGTCTCATTCCTTCAATAAGCATTTGATCAAACAATTCTAGAGCCTCTTTGAAATAGTAATTTTGTGCATAGCCTGATACCATGGTGTTCCAGGTTACAGCGTTTCTTTGAGTCATTGTACCAAAAAGTAACTTTGCATCTTCAATTCGACCGCATTTAATGTAGCTCGATAGCATAGAATTCCACGAAATCTGATCCAAATTATCGCTCGATTCAAAAATCTTTTTTGCTGAATCAGCATTCTTGTAACTGCTGTACATGTGAATGAGTGCATTTTGAATGTTATTATAAGCGTCAAGGCCAAGCTTCATAATAAACACATGAATAATTTCTCCTTGCCTCATCACCCCAATTTGTGCACATGCAGAGAGAATAGTAACCATTAACACATCATCAACTAATCTAAATTCCTTAATAATTTGAGAGAACAGCTCTAATGCTTTAACAATCATACCACTCTGCTCATAGCAAGAAATCATAGCACTCCATGAGACAATATCTTTGTAACCCATTTCATTGAACAACTTCTCTGCAGCCTCCACCCTATTATTCTTTCCAAACAAAGTTATCATGGAATTTGAGGTAAAGACATCCTTCTCCATCTCAGGCATACGATTAAAAATCCCAACCGACTCGTTCACATCACCCAACTGAACATATGCCGCTAACATTGAATTCCAAGAAACAGAATCCAACACAGGACTTGTATCGAACACCTTACGTGCATCTTGCAAGTTCCCACAAACTGAATACATATTGATAAGTGTGTTAACAACATAAACATCACACCCAAAACCCATTTTCAGAACGTGGTTATGAATCTCTTTTCCTTCGACTTCACAACCTCTAATTGCACAGGCATGAAGTAGAATCGGGTACGTGCACTTATCCACCACCTCTAATTCCTCGGTAATCAGAGAGCTATACAGAGGGATGCAATAATGGGGGAAGTTCCTCTTGATAGCACCTCTCATAACCGAGTTCAAGATGAACCCGTTCGGTGATTTGATCTGTTGGAGAAGGAGGCGTGAGAAATGGAAAGGGAAAAAGAGAGAAGTGGTGCATAGTGATATGATACGGCTGGCAGCATAGGTGTCGTTGATTAGACCAGAAATGGTGGCTTGTGCGAGGATTTGCGGGACGAGTTTTGGAGACGTATAGCATTTCGCGAGGTGGGTTTCGAGTAGTGAGAGAGTAATGGTGGGCTTTGTAATGGCTGAGCCAAGAGCAGAGGGAAGGTGCATAGGTGATAGGTCCAATAACGAAATCATGGCAATTCGCAACACTTAAACTACATGCTCCTAAAAAGGAAAAAGAAAAAGTGATATAAATTAATAAACAAGGGGATGTAGCTCAGATGGTAGAGCGCTCGCTTAGCATGCGAGAGGTACGGGGATCGATACCCCGCATCTCCAATTTTGATTGTCTTTATTCATCAGGCAGGGACTGGATTGGCCGATCCTAATCAGACGGCCGACATAATTTTGCTAGTGTAAAGTTTATAAATGATTTCTTAATAAGAAATTTTTCTGCATAGTTTTTAAATAAAAAACTCTCGTACATTTGTAAAATTGAAATACAAACTGCCATCTTTAATTAAAAACTCTAATAATATCATGCATGGAGATGCTCTTAGTTGACAATCTCGTCCAAATTGTCCATGTAATGCTTCTATTTTTTATTTCGGTTAGCTTCCACAATAATTATAAATATATTTGATAGTTTTTTTTTTTCTAACCTCGTAGCAACGAAATACAAACCTTAGTTTAAATCTATAATGGTTTCTACAGTGAAGCTCATTTTAAACAGCCCTGTTTAATTATTTATTGCAATAATCTCTAATAGAGTAACATAAATTACTTGACAATCTCTTCCAAGCTGGGTTAAACTAAATTAGAGTTTCTTGTTTCTTTTTCCATTTTGCTGTTCTGATTATCAGGCCACATTACAAGTATGACCCAACTGAAAGCCTGAAACATACATTAATTTTAGAGTCTACAAATACAATCATGCAAACGAAGTCCACGTGATCTACTTGCTCTCTATTTACAACACGCTTCCGAGCTCACAAGAACAAACACCTTGATTGAGACCATTACAAAAGGAATTCAAAAGAAACACGGTGCTTGAAAGTTAATAGTTATGGACATTTTCATGCAACAGTATTTATGTTTGAAAGGATGTAGAAATGGTGACAAGGAAACGATCATTGCCAGAAGGGGATTAGATTTTGTTTTCTAAAAGATTTAAGTTATATAAGTTCAACCTGAAAGAACTTGTTGTGAAAACACCTAATAGTGCTTAAAAACCAATTAAAAGATAATCAAGAGCTAAGACCAAATGACATAAAAGCCAACCACGGTAACTTTTCTATCAGTTAAATCTGTACAAAAACCTCTCGACATAACCATTACACATCACATGCATCCATATACTAATACTACCCACACAAGTAGTTTAAAAAATTAAAATGAAGAAGAGAGAAAAGAGGAGAAACTCTAACCATCAATTGATATTCTAACATTACAAATTATATTTCTTCATTATGGCCACAGCCACTTACTGTTGTAACCCTAAATTTTTAGGGCTTTGTTAGGCCTTGGTGGTAATGGAGCGGGTAGAGACACCATGTAAGAGTTTGATAAAGCCAAGGAAGCTAAGTTTACCGTCAGAGTGCCTAATCCAGTCTTGAAGTACCACGTGCACTGGTACTGAGGGGCTCAGTCCCAGTTCCTAACAATAAAAAAAGAATAAGTAATATTTCTTTTGTACTAAAACACAAAATGTTAATTAAAACAAATGACAGAAGTAAGTTCCTTTGTGACTTCACAGTCAACAAATAATTACTAATTTACCACCTTTGGAGAAGACTGACCTTCTCACAGAGAGACTGTCTCAAACTTTGGTACATAACATTTCACATTTCAGTGCTTTTTATGTAACAGTTGGAATGGGTCACACTCAACCTTTACTATCTTTTATGATACTGGTACCAATACAAAACCAGTGTAACAGAAAAAAAAAACAGTATTTGAAATATAAAAGAACAGAAACAAGGTATACCGAAGCGAGCTCTTCTATCATGATAGGTCGGTTGCCTTCCTTCTCAAAAAACTCATAGGCACGGCGTGCATGCTGCTCCCAAGTGTCCAGTGCTTCCAACTGGTACACACTGATGCTAGATGCGGCAAATTCTTCGAAATCCATCTTTCTGTACTGAAGAGAGCTCACCTGAAAAAAATTAGAAAAAATGAGATTGCAGTAAACCAAAACACAAACAATCAAGAACTAGTCCTTGCCAATTGCACTAAGTGACTTAACGTACTTACAAATAACAGAACCATGTGCAATAAAATACGGTATAATTTTCTTAGGAATGTTGTCTCTCCCTGTAACTAGAGTAAGCCTTTTTCAGTATAAGGTAATTTGTGGAGTCAACAGGAAAAAATTTTCAGAACCGGTCTTGTTTTCATTTAAATCATATGTAGATTTATTTAATCTGATGGGCATGAGGTGCATATAGCTTTTCCTTTGGAAACTATCAGGTGAAGAGCGCCAATATATATTAAAAATAGAGAATCAAGGGCCAAGTTTTGATTGCATCCATACCGTATTGACAAAATCGAGCACTCTAGAGTCCTTCATTGCTTCTGTTGAGTTCTTAACCAGAGCCTTTCAAAGAAGAAAAGCAATATTCAATCAACAAAAACATTTAGAAGTAAATCAGAAATAAATATACACTTCAAATGAGAATAGAAAAAGGATATCAGATGTAATGAAGTCTAGATGTGCAATCTTGAACTGAAGTCAGAGAAAAGTACTTACCGCACCATTGACTATTTGACTACAATTTTCGGTAATGTTTCAGTTAATACTGGACCCGCACCACCACATGCTATTCAACATGTTTTAGACAAGCAGCTCTGGGTAACCAACAATTAGCCAAAGGAGGAAAAAAAAAATGGGTAGTAAAGCAAAGCACCAACCGTTTTTAGGTTTTGCAAAGAGATATAGCCGCTCTTATTGGGCGCTAACAATCCAAACTGTTCTCTCACGTAAATCAGCTGAGTTGTTGTCAGAGTCTTTGCAAGGGCCTACAGAAAACCAGAAAATAATAATAAAAATAAATCAAATCTAATATGAGAAAATTGCATAAAAAAATAATAAAATAGCTTAATTTTTTTTTATGTCAGTAGGTTGTTGACTGCACACTATTGCAAAAATCACATAAATCAGCTAAGTTGTTGTCAGAGTCTTCAAGGGGTAATAAGATGTTCATTTGAATGAGCAATGGAATTTAATTTGATACTAATAATATAGTCAAGCAGATAATTTTTTGAAAAGTACCATACCCTTAAAGCTGACTTCCGAAGGGAAGATGAACTCAAGTAAGCCCGAATAAGCTTATAAACCATCATGTCTAATGGTATCTTCACCTCTTGCCCATCCCTTAACCATGGATGACCTAAAATTCAAAACATAGAAGAATAAAAACCAAGTCTTTAATGAACAAATTTTATTTGTTGTATTAGTGAAAATTCTACTTCCATGGAATTAATAATAAGCATTAAGTTCAAACAATTGACCATATCAAAGATAAAATCTGGGGCACTAATAAATTAAGCGTTGCAGTAGGAGCCTGAGCAGCTGCCGGTCTTTTAGAACTTCTATTGAGTAATTTTTCCCATTCTCCAAATGATAATCATACTATCACTAATTCCTTCTCCATTTATGAGAGGTTTAGACATCTTTCATAAAAGTGGACAGGAAGATCCATAGATGACATTTGTCCCCATGTGAGGTAAACATGATATTTTTGAAGTTCACACAATGCCTAATTACTCCTCTCACATATCTATGTATAGTACTCGCTTTTGCAAACTTATTGTTAAAAGAAAGGTATACAAAATAACTAGGAAGAATTTTATGTAAGCCGCAACAGAATACAAGATCAGACAGTACCCTCAGAAGATAATAAACTCATGCCCCACTAAAACACTGAATCTGGATGCTCTCTTATTGTCCAGCAAACCAACCCAACCCCAAGTGAATTTCCTCAAACAATAAGAAAACTTACAAAGAGCCTGAGCAGCTGTCATCCTCTTTCGGTAATCCTTGTTGAGCAACTTCTTGACAAAATCTTTGGCCTCAGTGGAAAGAGATGGCCATGGGGCCTCATCAAAAGAGGGTTCGGCCTTGAGCACAGCACGGAATATTCCAGACTCGGTTCGTGCCCAAAAGGGGCGGGACCCACACAACAAAATGTATGCAATGACACCGACACTCCACATGTCCGCTTCAGTACCGTAAGCCCGGTGCAGCACTTCGGGAGCCACGTAGTAGGCACTCCCGACTATATCATTCAGCCTCTCGTCTTGAAAATTGTTTAAAGAGGCAAGAGGTTAACAAGTCAGGAAATATAAAACTTTGAGCATTTTCTGTGTGTTTGTTTGTGTCTGTGTGTGAATTGAGTAAGATGGACCAGTTGATGTACAAGCATTGATGGACATAGATGGATTAATAGATACATGCTTGTCATAGAAACATGAATATATCGTGCACAATTATATTTATGTACTGTGGATGTGTGGGGGTTTTCCATTCAGAACACATTCAAGCTTGTATTGCTGTCTTTATGAATTGTTATATGCATGTATAACTGGTATTTTACAAGGGACTAAGACAAACAGAAGTTACCAAGGGAGGAACTGGAGCTTTGCCAAAAAAAAAATCCATTTTCAAGCATAAAAAAGTTACTTAGAAATACGTAAACAAAGATTATTAAGTTCTGTTGGCACGAGTGAACCACAATGTTGTTACGCATTGCCTACTTAAAACCAACCTGGCTTGACAAAATCTGATAATCCAAAATCTATCACTCTCAAGGTAGCATCCTCCTCCCTCGAAGAAAAAAGAAAATTCTGACAAAAGGCGAGAAAATTATAAAAAATTAAAGTATTAAAATTAATTAGTGCAACTAAATATCATGGATCTAATTAAATTAAATAAAAGAAATTAGAGAAAAATGAACCTCCGGTTTCAGGTCCCTGTGAACCACTCCTTGGAGATGGCAAAATGAGACGACACCAAGTATTTGTGCCAAAACCATCTTTGCATCTTCTTCAGAGTATTTCCCACCCCTAATGTATTGTTTAAATTTTAAAATAGCATTTAAAAAGATCTGATCAGAGCCTGAATGAACCTTACAAGTTACAACTACAATTCGAAATTTGATGCCTATGGGAAATTACTATAGGCCATTTTTCTTTACAGTTGGGTTTTGCTAACACGCCATTACAGTCTGGTCCTATCTCCTTCATCATTTTATTTGAATTTGTCTACTGTAAACTAGTTCAACTGGTTCAATGCTTTGATGAGTTCATGTGCCTAACCAAAATTAAACCCCAATCACTAACCATTTTATCAGAGACACTGGCTTAAATTTAAGATAAGTCTGTGGAATAAAATGTGAAAGTACCTTGATAGTATTCTATCCAGTAGTTCACCTCCTTTGCATAACCTGATAAAAAAGTGTACATTTAAAATAACCAACTTGTAAATATAACACTGGTTAGGTATGGAACTGGTACAGTATTCTGATGCATGAAAGCTGTGTCTGGTTCCATTGTTTTTCTTTCTAAAGTATAAAATAATTTTTGAGCTCAAGAGGTAAAGAAGAGGATATGTTATGACAATTTTGGTAGATTTCAAGAATCCGATGCAATGAAATATATTTTATAAAATGACAAGGAAAATTCTACTTTTACATGAGCATGTAATGAAGTTTTGCAAGGGCAGAATAGCAAGGTAAAATTTCCTATTTAATACTTACTCCATGACAATATAGACATTATCTTCGTCCTCGAAGGCATCATAAAATTGTACTAGATTTTTGTGACCCGTAAGAGAACTTAAAATTCTGACCTCTCTCCTCACATCCTCTATTGAAATTGCAGTCGTCATCTAACAAAAATAAATTTTGCTTTATTGTGAGAAAAAGGAATATGCCCATGAGAATATGAAAATGTTAGAAAAATAGGTCAGAATTAAACAGCATCATACCAAGAATTTGAGAACATACCAATTGTCAGGTAAGGAGACCTACTAAACCAAAAATGGACAATAACCTAGACGGAATATCATACTTTGTTAATTTTTTGTTATTTGGTTTTTCATTTATTAATGAACTTGCTTACTTGTCTATTTGTTTTTCAAAACTAAACCAAGCTGGCGGCCATATGTAAAAATTTATCTGAATATGATAATCAATATTCACATTTCCTAAATATTGGTCAACTTTTGAGCATTTGCTCAATCAATTTATAATAATAGACAACCAGGGCCAGTTGGTACCTTGCCAGTAGTATCATCAACCACCTTACTTTATCTATAGACCACAATTAAACATGACAAAGAACAAAAACTAGAAGGCATAAGACAATAATTAATTCTAAAACACATTATTATGCAACTCAAGCTTTGAGTGCAATTGGAAAGACAAAAAAAACATGGATCTAAATAATTGACAGTATTTAATTTTTGGTTCCATAGACCCAATACTACAGTGACAAATCACCAAAAAAATCCGAGTAACTGCAAATTACTCAAGATCTATAAAATTACAAAACTAATTCCACAAAATACAGACCTTTGTTTTAGGTATGACCTTAACTGCCACCTCCTCACCCTTCATCTCTCCTTTCTTCCCTTTGGCAGCGCAAGTATACCCGAAATGCCCGCGGCCCACCTCATCCCCAAGCTCATATTTTGCAAAAAAACCCTTGGAAAACCCAAAATTCTTGTCTAGTGCCAATTCCACCTCAGAACCTTCTGGTATGGAAACTTCATTTGGTTTCACCGACCCGTGCCGCCTTGCCAGGAGAGCCTTTATGTGCTTAGCTGGTGATGGCGGCGGGAAGGGTAGCTTCAAAATCCGTAAAGGGGTAGAAGTGACACTTGAATTGGCTGGAGAGCCCTTGAATGAGGCCGGCAACGGGCTCGGGAGGTAGAACGGAAATTTGGGCAGTTTTGGCGTGCTGGGTCTCTGAGGTGTGGGCCCCACAACGTTAGCAGTGTTGTTGTCTTTGTCGACTTCATCTTGTACTGGGTCGAGCGCCGGGGCTGGTGCTGGTCGGCCGTAGCACAGCCCCATGGTGATAGAAGATTAAAGCTCTCTGGCAAAATTTTCAGGGGCCTCAGATGAAAATTTGATTTGCAATTGTGAAGATTTTGGACGATTTTGAATAAATTTTAGAGCAAGAAGCTAGTGTTGGGAGCTTCAGAGAAGCATTTTCCAAATAGGGAATTAGAGTGCAGCAAATGTAAACATGAGTATGACAAGAAAGAAAGAAGGAACGAAATCAGATCAAATTTTGCTCCAATTAAACAAGCCAACTGGCAAATTATCAGCCAAAAAAGAGAGGAAACACAAAAGAGAAAAGAAAGACACCGACTTTGAGAGCTAAATGGGAGAAAAGAAGGGTCAATTTTTCCTAGCGAAGCGATGATACCATGGCGCAACTGAGAAGGAAAGTGATGAATCTGAGTAAATGTTGTGTGGGGGGTGAGAGAGGAAAAGGTGCTGCTTTCTTTTGCTTTCTTTTAAGAGGCTCTTTCTTTATGGTGTGGCATTTGTTCTTTTCTCGAGAGTGAGAAAGAGAGTGATAAACAAAAAGATAAACTGTAAGCTTAATCCAAGCGATTTTCTTATAATCTCCCAGTCACAGGCTGTCTTATTTGGCGAGTTTAGAAATAATTTAATCGAGAGGGGCCTAAATGGAAATATTCTTTTTCAGTTTGTTCACGTTTTGTGCGTTTAGATCCTCCTGAACTTACAACTTACAAGCAAGGTGTGTTTCGGGTTCGGTGCTTAACAATTGAATGCGGATCCAACAATCTTAGTTGCCTCAGCAAGTTATCCATTCCTGCACCATGATTTGGATTTCTACTTTTTGTGAAATTATATATTCCTATTTGTTAATTTTTCTTTTTGGTCGTGAATTTGTTACTTAATTTTAATTTTGATGGTTTTACCTACACTTTTCAATTTTCATTTTGAGGTTCAGTCTCTTGTTTTAATAATTTTCCAGCAAAGTACTGCTGATTCCGGTGGAGTTACACACACTGACACTGCAAGGTTTCCATTGGAGCCATTGGTACTTTTAATGTGCTCATTAATTATATACAGATACAGGCATGTAGCAGCTAACTTATCCCCACATATCAATTAAGTAACAAATTTAGGTTTAATTTATACTGTATGTTGGGGCCTTCACATATTGGTTCTAAAAAATTAACAGTACCTGGTACATTGTTGTTATACACGCATAATCGATGATATATTAAAAGCTTAGATTATTTTACAATAAATGCTGGAACCAACCAACAAATTGAAAACATAGAGAGGAGAAAATAGACACGAGGAAGAAGAAAAACCCTAATTTACATGATATCACCCCGTGACTATATCACCAAGCATGTGAATCGTTGAATTAATACCTAGCTTGTTATTTAAAACAAAATTGAAAATGACAACAGGGTTTTTCTTAACCTTCTTATTTTATTTTGCTCTCTCTCTCTCTCTCTCTCTCTCTCTCTCTTATTTTTGAAGAATTGGATTAGAGTGGAAAACCGTCCAATCTACTTTAAGATTCGTGCGCACGAATTTAAAACAGAATGTACATATTTTAAAGCGGATTGGATGGTCTTGAAGTCCATCGAATTCAAAATTAGATCCTCCATTATATAATGGAATACCTTTTTTTTGTTTGTTATTAAATAGACATTTTGGGTTTGCCATGTAATCAAGACCTTGTTGTGTGCATTTTGGGCGTAATTCAGCATTTGAATGGCATGAGGTATATACATGTGATGTTATTAAAGGAAGTACAGCAATATGTGCCACCTTGACAGTGATTTAAATTTGCAGTACTCCTAATCATTTTCTCTTTGGTTTCAACTTTTTACTCCGGTTTTTTATGATGATTCACATTATCCTTTTAAAATAGCTAGCTGCATCGGAGCATCTTTTAAGAAAGAAAGAAAGAAATATAAATTTAATTGATACTTTCTATTGGTTGTTCCCTATACAAAGAAATAAATATACAAAAGACTAACACACCTACCATATATGCATTTTCCCAAGACTTAGAAAAGAGTAGCCTAGGTTGATTTTATTGACTAATGATAGCATAATCATCAATAAGATGGAATAATGATACAAAATATATTATGCATTTGCAATATGGATAGTGTAAAGAAAGGCACCTAGCTTTGAGCAAAAAATGATGACTGGTGGAAAAATTAATTATTTTCTACTGAAAATTATTGATATACATAGATACATCATGTATTTTTTTCTTAAAAAAAATTCTACGTAGAAAAAATACAACAGTTTGGGCAGGATTCAAACAAAGTGAACATTCTACCAAATCAAAAATTCAAATTTATTTTAGTTTGGTACATAAATCATTTTGAAGCCAACTTACATTCCACTTCCAATAAATACTTGATGATGCAACAGCAACAATGACAGTTATTATTTATTCCACATCAGGGTGAAATCATGAAACATAATAAAATGTAAAAAAAAAAATTAAACGTAGGACATTGACCTCTGGTGAATCCTCCACTGATTCCACATGAAATAATGGTACAGAAGATCAGAGAATATCTTTGGTTATGGCCTTATGGGGTGGTTGGGCAGTGGAAGCTTCTTTAAAAATGAGCAGCTTTTGAATAGGAAGGAGCATATCTACAAATGAGGTTGTGTATTAAATCTGGTGTTCATCTGATCTCTACCCAATCTGTCTCATATGATAATAGATGATTTAATTAATACACAGTTTAAAATAATGAAATTGTGTCATGTTCATGTACCCAAGGATTACATACAAATACAAATACAAATGCATATAATAATTTAAGGCTTGCTTGCAAAATGAATGAAAATTAACAGTACTGGCATTTGTGCAAATTAAGCCTCAACGGAAAATAAAATAAAATATAATGTGTTATTTTATTATTTCATGCTTTTCAATGTGTGATTGGCTTATTTATCAGGGATGATGGCACAATTTACAACGGCATCTCCAACAAGCGCTAGCTTTTAGTTTCTCATCTTTACCGAGAAAAATACCTGTATTATAATATAATTATCATTTCATCATTTTGAATTATTAAAAGACAGGGAAGCGGTGCAATTTGCTCAGAGTCATAAGATCTGACCGTGCAGAATGTTTTTGGATTAAAACGAATTTGGTTCCTATTTAAATATAGGAATTTGTTTTGACATTTATATCAAATTAAAACGGACGATTCAGATCTCATTTATACGGTCAGGTATTTCACTGGAGCTCTGACACACTGTCTTTTGCTGGTGTAGAAAATTAGAAATGCTTTGGTGTGTTTTCTTTAAGGCCAATTAGGTCATATTTCCAACATTATTCAATGAATTTCTATGATTTTATGAGGAGATACTGTTTGTCTTAATTAATGGGGCTAATGAGCCTTTATGGAATTTAAGAGACGACAAGGACACAGAAACTTATTATCCCATTAAGTTCTAAAATTTATATGTTAAAATAGAATCATTAAATATGTAAAAAAAAAAAATAAAAAAAAAAGTTAAGGGCGGTTCGATGTCTGATCAGAGCCATCTGATCCGCATCAAGATTTGTGCAAACAATTTCAACATTCGTGCAGATCAAGTGTACACGAATTTTGATGCAGATCGAACGGTACCAATCAGATATCGGACTTAATTTGGCCCGATGTCTATCGGACTGCTCCCTATTCCATAAAAAATACATTTTTCAAGATTAGGTCCTCCTATTAACAATGGTCAGCAAATTATAAATTTACAATAAGCTGATAACACTTTGTTATTTTGAAAATCATATGAGGAAATGATAGAAAAAAGGATTCACTGGGTTTTCAATGTCTTTGAAGGCATTACAGGATTGAAAATCAATTTTGGAAAATCAGAATCAGTACATAAAAAAAAATTCAGATATGATGAAGCAGAGAATTATCTTTCTCTTTTACATTGTAAGGTTGGAATTTGGAAAACTGCCAATTAAATATTAGAAATTAAATTACATGGAAGGAGCCTTATAAGGGGATTAATTGGAATTAGTACATAAATTCCAAAAGAGATCACTTTGTTTGGGAAGGAAAATTGGTATCGTTGGATTGTTGGAATATGGTGGTTGGGGAGAACTTGAGCATATGAATTTGACTTTATTACATAAATGGGGCTGGAAGCATGTATATAATTAAGAGAATATTGGGGTTTGAAAGGATATTTTATAATAAACATATTCTAAACTGAAATCTGGTAAAGGATCACCTTTCTTTCAAGAAAGGTGTTTCTAGTATTTTTCCTCTGATTTGGATAGGAATGATATAAGTTTGGACATTGGGTAATGGAAGCAGTTATTTTGGTTGTATGGAATGGTGATATAATCAAGTTTGTAGTTTTTAGTTGTTTGATTCTATGCTTTGTTGGATAATTTGATGTATGGTTTACGCTTTTATTTGGCAGACAACCTAATCTGTTTTTTTTTTTTTTTTTTTTTCTTTTTAAAAAAAAGAAGCAAGTGATCTGGCTCTATCATGGTCAAGCTTGTCAAGTCCGTTTCAGTGGCAATTTCAATTTTTTCTTTGAAATGTCACACTCTGTTTTTCCGTTTATAATAAATCATACAACAACCTATAAGACTAGACCGAATATATATATGTGTGAGTGTGTGTGTGTAGAGGTATATATATGTATATATATAGAGGAGGGATCCAATTACATCTTTTTTTTTGACACATCATGACACCGTTTTTTTTATAGGTCAATTTTGCGATTTCAAAATCCAAACAGTCGATCCGAACCATTCAACATGATCACCATATTAAAATGTACTTGGAGATTAAATTTTACATTTTTTTGAATTTTTTACTATTTATTAAGATGGTTACAAAATCACTGTTTTCCAATGGTCTGAAAACAACGATTTTTGTAACCATCTTAATAAATAGCAAAAAAATTCAAAAAAATGTAAAATTTGATCTCCAAGCACATTTTAATATATCCATCATGTTAAACGGTTTGAATCGACTATTTGGACTTTGAAAATGGTAGGTGTCAAAGTGTGTCACCAAAAAAGGTGTAATCGGATCCCTCCTCATATATATATATATATTAAAAAAGGAAAATATATGTTCTAGTGAAATTGCATGGCATCCTATTTTTCTTCGTTCTTTTCTTTTCTTTTCTTTTTTAGAAAAGAAAGGAATTCATTTACTTGGATATTGGATTTCGTCTTCTTCTTCTTCTTCTTTTTTTTAATTACTATTTGAAATCAGTATAGTCTGAAATAAAAATACCTAGTCTCAGAATGTTTCATCCGTTGCATATGATATTTACTAGAATTCAATCCTGTATAAAATTAAAGGATATTCAGTTAGACTTTTATTTTGGATGGACAAAACCGAAATTTGAAAGTCAAGAATTTGTTTGTTATCTCTTAAATTTTGTGCCGAATGTCACACTTAATTATTTCTAACAAACCACGATTTTAAAACCGAATTTTTTATTTATATCCAAAAATAAAATAAAATTACAAAAAATACCCATTCCGGAAATTTTTTTTCCAAATTGAGCCTCTAAATCCGGAAAAAAAATTTCCGGTAATAGAATCCGAATCCGGAAATTTTTTTTCCGGATTTAGAGGCTAACTTCGGAAAAAATTTATCCGGATTCGGGGCCTATATAAACCCCGCTGTCGCTGTCGCTCTCTCTTCGTCTCCTCTCTCCCAGCAAGCTCACGGTCAGGTTTTTTTTTTTTAATTTATAATATTTAAATATTTAATTATTTATTTTTAAATAGTTTAGAATTTGTAGAATGGTCCAGAATAATTTAGAATTTATAGAATGGTCCAGAACATGTTAGAAAATACCAGAATAGTCCAGAATAATTTAGAAAATACCAGAATGGTCCAGAGTAATTTAGAAAATACCAGAATGGTCCAGAGTAATTTAAAAAATACCAGAATGGTCCAGAGTAATTTAAAAAATACCAGAATAGTCCAGAATAATTTAGAAAATACCAGAATGGTCCAGAATAATCTAAAATGATTTAGAATTTTTTCAGGAACCTCTTTTTTTCTCGGATCCTTTTTGGAGCTCTGACTGTCTGATCACTCGGCTCTTCGATTGAGGTTTTGTTAACTTTTTTTATTTTAATTTTAATTTATAATATAATTAATTAGTTTATTTTAAATGATTTAGAATATTGTCCGAATAATTTAGAATTTGTTAGAAAATACCAGAATGGTCCAGAGTAATTTAGAAAATACCATAATGGTCCAGAGTAATTTAAAAAATACCAGAATGGTCCAGAATAATTTAGAAAATACCAGAATGGTCCAGAATAATCTAAAATGATTTAGATTTTTTTTAGGAACCTCTTTTTTTCTCGGATCCCTTTCGGAGCTCTGACTGTCTGATCACTCGGCTCTTCGATTGAGGTTTTTTTAACTTTTTTAATTTTAATTTTAATTTATAATATAATTAATTAGTTTATTTTAAATGATTTAGAATATTGTCCGAATAATTTAGAATTTGTTAGAAAATACCAGAATGGTCCAGAGTAATTTAGAAAATACCAGAATGGTCCAGAGTAATTTAAAAAATACCAGAATGGTCCAGAATAATTTAGAAAATACCAGAATGGTCCAGAATAATCTAAAATGATTTAGAATTTTTTTAGGAACCTCTTTTTTTCTCGGATCCCTTTCGGAGCTCTGACTGTCTGATCACTCGGCTCTTCGATTGAGGTTTTTTTAACTTTTTTAATTTTAATTTTAATTTATAATATGATTAATTAGTTTATTTCAAATGATTTAGAATATTGTCCGAATAATTTAGAATTTGTTAGAACATTCCAAAATGGCCCAGAATAATTTAGAAAATACTAGAATGGTCCAGAGTAATTTAGAAAATAGCAGAATGGTCCAGTATTATTTAGAAAATAGCAGAATGGTCCAGAATAATTTAGAAAATACCAGAATGGTCCAGAATAATCTAAAATGATTTAGAATTTTTTTAGGAACCTCCTTTTTTCTCGGATCCCTTTCGGAGCTTTGACTGTCTGATCACTCGGCTCTTCGATTGAGGTTTTTTTAACTTTTCTAATTTTAATTTTAATTTATAATATGATTAATTAGTTTATTTTAAATGATTTAGAATATTGTCCGAATAATTTAGAATTTGTTAGAACATTCCAAAATGGCCCAGAATAATTTAGAAAATACCAGAATGGTCCAGAGTAATTTAGAAAATACCAGAATCGGTCCCCAATGTCCGCCCCATGTTTGTACCACTATTGACATACGGTACAAGGGGTTGATGTATAGATTTACATCATATCTCATTTCGCGGACAACCGCCATGAAATGAGAACATGGTATGCCGGTCAATTGAGGCTTCCGACATTCACATTCAACCTTGTTATTGTCCGTGACAACAACCCTATACCCGAAATCCCTATGAGTATACTCAAGTCTCGGCTGATTACGCCTTGCTGGAAGTTTTTCACCCTTAACGAGAACCTCAAACAGCCATGACCGCTGCGATAAGGAATCACAGTCATGTCCCTTCCTTTTTCGATACGCTTTTGCAATAACTTACTTACCCTGTCGGACCACACCTGACCATGTTGCATTCTCATTTCAGTTTTGTTCCATCGTTCGAAAAACCATTTATTCAACTTATAGAACATGTCCTCCACGACCGCTGCAACCGGTAATCGCCGACTAATTTTGAACATGGCGTTCAGTGACTCTGATCCATTTGTTGTCATTATCCCTCATCGGTGACCTCCGTCCAATGTTTGATACAACTTCTCTGGACGTGGAAGCTCGTCTTCATCATTAGGGTTCCTCTTACCCACCTTGTTAAGGTAGTTGACAGCCTCCGGACAACCAATTTCAAAGTCTTGTAACATCTCCTGCAACCTCCTAGGTTTGCATTTGTTCACTCCAGCTATGAACCTGTCGCTAACCTCTCTCTTACGCCCCACGTGCTTGAAGAGATTTTCGGCAACATGTTGAGAACAATACCGATGCACACATTGATCGGTAGACTCATCCCATCCGAGAAGCGGATCCTGAAAAACGGCTTTAATTCCCAAATGTCTATCCGATATGACACAAAAAAACGATTATCTCCAATTACTTCCAACCTCAACCATCTCATAAAAAAACCCCAGTTGTCAGCGCTTTCTTTCTCCACAATTGCAAAAGCCAATGGAAGCAATTAGTTTTCGGCATCGTACATACATGCCATTAGCAGCCTACCTTGGTACCGTCCCGACATGAAACATGCATCGATACTAATCACTGGTCTCAGGAACGGTATTGCTGCAATACACGCTCCAAATGCCCATGCCGCTCTATGGAAATGCCTCTCAGTTTCTTTTGTCAGTCGGGGTCGAGGTCACACAATACTTAGTTCCTGGATTGTTTCTTTGAATGGCTTCCAATAGTGGAATAAGCAAGTTGTACGAGCTCTCCCAACTCCCAAACAGATTTGCAATAGCAAGCTCACGGCCTCTCCATAATTTGTTGTACTTGGGAGTTACCTTATCATATCTCTGCATGACGAGATCTCGGATATGATTTATAGAAGAGCACACATCCCTTCTAATGGTCTTATCAATCGCAAGGGCAACCATCTCTGCCGTAAGCTGACAATGATCAGTACGTGTTGCTGATACTGTGCACGTATGAGGAAGTGCTTGTTTGGTAATAATCCAAGATTCTGAAAGACCGTTCTGCTTCGCGCATACCTTAAATTTACAAAACTTATCTCTGCACACCACCTCGTAACGTCTAGGTTCGCTTCTAAGAACCTTGCACTCATAATTATTATCGAGATGGAACTCATTGATTGCTATCATTAGAGCCGTTTTCGACTGATAAACTACACCCTTAGCCAATGGATTATCGAATGTTTTTTTGACCTGCCGAAAAAATCGACATCCGCAGGCCGAAAACCGGATATGTCATTGAAACTATCAACCGGATGTGTCATATTTTCCCGACCAGTTATCGGGTACTGTGCTTCACGGGACCGTGATTGTGGCTGGCTGAGCGATTCAATATCATCGTCGGAACCCGATGACTCACCTGAGAGCCTCTACTCTCCAAACTGTCAGAATCAATTGCATCCACAGGGGCATGCGAATAATCACGTAGCTGTCTATGGGCCCGACTGGTACTGGGTCGGGATGTGCTTGGTAGATCCACAGAGTTCCGACTTGTACTGGGTAGAGGTCTAACTGGTAGATCCACAGAGTTGCTACCGATACTGAGTCGGGGTCTCTGTACATCCATAGAGTGCCGACCGGTACTAAGTCGGGATCTAACTGGTATTGGATCGGGATCCACATGATTCTGACTGGTACTGGGTCGGGATCGAGGTTCAGGAATCTGACTGGTATAGTTCGGTTCCAATTCTACATACAACTCCAGAACCGGTAACCTTTGTGCAAAAGACGACACAATTTCTAAAACCATTTCGAACGATTGTTGGTTCATTACCGGTACTAATTGATGGTCACGTCCCCCATCGGTAGACATATTAAACCTGGCTTGGATTTCCAGATTTGCTTGACTAGCATTATACCCAACAAATTTATAAATCTCATTCCGAAGATAATCAAAGCTGTGGTTCACGGTTAGCGGTAATGAGTATTTAGCTCAGGTACTGTAAAAGACCCCGTCATTATTGTATTTGATTTCTCCTCCAATAAAAATCTTCACATAAATAGTTGTCATTTTTAGTTTCGATTGGTCTGGCAATTTAAAAAATAACAACATATAAGTAATTAAAAATTGTCCGGACCTCTAAAATTATTCTATAACCATTTTATAATTTTCTAAATTATTCAAGACCATTTCCAATATTCCTAAATTATTCTACATCATTTTGGAATTTTTTAAATTAATAGGGCAATATTCTAAACTATTTTGGAATTTTATAAATTATTCTAAACCATTTTGGAATATTCTAAAAAATTCTAAATTATTTGGACAATTTTCTAAAAAATAAAAAATTATTTGGAATGAACTAATTAATTATAATATAAATTAAAATTAAAAAAAAAACCTGAATCGAAGACCGGATCAATCAGACAGTCAGAGCTCCGGAAGGGATCCAAAAATGAAAGAGGTTCCTAAAACAATTCTAAATCATTTTAAAATTTTCTAAATTTTTCTAGACCATTTTGATAATTTCTAAATTATTCTACACCATTTTGAAATTTTTTAAATTAATTTAGCAATATTATAAACAATTTTGGAATTTTTTAAATTATTCTAAACCATTTTGGAATATTCTAAAAATTCTAAATTATTTGGACAATATTCTAAAAAATAATAAATTATTTGGAATGAACTAATTAATTATAATATAAATTAAAATTAAAATTAAAAAATAACCTGAATCGAAGATCGGATCAATCAGACAGTCAGAGCTCCGGAAGGGATCCAAAAATGAAAGAGGTTCCTAAAACAATTCGAAATCATTTTAAAATTTTCTAAATTTTTCTATACCATTTTGATAATTTCTAAATTATTCTACACCATTTTGAAATTTCTAAATTAATTTAAATAATTTAAATAATTTAAATAATTAACAAAAAAATAATTAGAAATTTAAATAATTTAAAATAATTTAAATAACTTACTGTGAGAGAGCGAGAGACTGAAGCAGAAGCACTGCGAGTGAAAGCGAGAGCTCCGCGGTTTTTATAAACGAATTCGGTGCGATCTCGGAAATAAATTTTCCGGAAATTTAATCTAAAACCGGAAAAAATATTTCCGGAAATAGAGTTCGGAAAAAAAATTTCCGTTAATTTTGATTGAGTTCGGAAATTTTTTTTCCGGATTTAGAGTCCGTATAAAATTTTTCCGAAATTTGAGTTGAATTTCCGGAATTAGAGGTTAAATCCGGAAATTTTTTTTCCGGTTTGGGTATATTTCGATTTTCCGAGCCAACATGGTTATTTTTGGTAATTTAATTTATTTTTTGGATATAAATAAAAAATTCGGATTTTAAAAGCGTGAAAGCAACTGCCAAGTGGTGGAGCTAAAACTTTTAGTAGGCTAAAGCAAAATTTTAAGATGGAAATAATATCTTTATTAAGCATATTTTTATATTATTATTTTTTTCTGAAAATAGTATAGAAATAAAAGTATGTTTTGAAAAAAAAATTAGAAAAAGGTATAATTTTTTAATTTTTTAATCTGAAGCTTATTTATATATTTATTTTTAAAAATATATAGAAATAGGTACATATTGATCTACGAGGCTCTATCACTGCCAACATGAAACTACTACTAAATAAGATGATTTTTTCTTAAGAAAATTTGAGGTCAAGTATTTATTTCTGAGATAGAGATTCGTTCACTGTCATTCAATTATTTTTTTAAAGTAAAGATAAGAGACAAGTCTCTCACCTTTAAATATTCATAAAGTACTTTCATTTAAATTGCGAACCTACAACCTCCCATAAAGCATTTTCTTTAGCCACTAAGTGGCTAAATCAAATTACTAAATATTAGTTCTCCGCTGAATAAGATGATCTATATTCTATACACAATAATAAGAATAAGCATTTGACAATATAAATGCTCAAATAACATGGGGAATCTTCCAACAAGAAAATATGGATTGATGATAACTATATTTTCGATGAAGAATCAGTCTTTGATCTAGTAGTAAAATGCTACATTCTCTATATGTGGGAGGCTTTGAGATTGAAATCCAAATAAGAAGTCTTTAGGGACAATTAAATGGAAGCTTGTATGCTAGATCTCCCCTTTTTATCTTAAAAAACTGTATTTTTAATGAACATGTGGTGGTCAGTGTATGTAAAATTGTGACAATAAAGTAAAATCCAGTTGCAGATTCATTCATTTTTTATTTTGATAACCTTAACAATTTTTATAAGTTTAAATTTAAAATTCAATAAAATAAGCATTATTTATATTATTCATATATATAGAGGTTGGTTAAGATCAAAGTGGTATGACCAAGGTCTTGATACTACCAATTAGTTTTTGCAATTTTAAAGTTTAAATAGTTGATTTCAAATGCTCCTATATATATGTGTGTGTGTAAAAACATGATGAATTTTGATGTGTGTTTCATTGTACATTTAATGACTTTGAATTTTGACGGTTCATAATGTATTATCAAATAATACTTAAATTGTATGAAATTTGATTGTAGGCTATCTATATATCCTTTGAGTGAGGCTATGGTATTATGCATAGCGTGGACTGGTCCATTCTATGTATATGGATCAATGTTTTTGTTTTCAAAATTATAATAGTCGATCTAAACCATTCAATATGATTTCCGTATGAATATGTACTTATAAACTAGTAAAAAATAGTTAAAAAAATAGTAATTTTCTAACAATCTAAAAAAATAGTAAATTTTTTTCCAGATCAAGTGATATTCTTATCATCTAAAAAATAGTAAATAAATTCTAAAAAATATAAAATTTAGTTTACAAGTACATATTCATATGAATACCATGTTAAATGGTTCGGATCGACGGTTAGAACTTTTAAACCGAAAATTTGAGTGATTGAGTCCATAGCGCGAGCCAATATATGCTATGCATAGTACCATAGCCTCACTCATATCCTATAACATACTTACAAATTTACCTCTTAATTATTTTTTATTTTTTATTTTTTTTTCAAAATTCATTGCTACTTCTTGAATGGTCATAATCTTGTAATAGAGTAATCTCATGATCAGAATCAATTGGAAGAAGAGATGGGTTTAAATTAAAATTTTGTAATCAAAACCTCATCTTTTCGGACAAGAATCCATCCTTGTCGAAATTCATTCCGAGAGAATTCAAACAAATTCCACAAATTCAAATCATAAGAGGAGTTCCAAAGTACATCTTAAATTGTTTTCGCTGGTCCAAATGTTACGTGACTTGAGATCATCCAAATAATTATCCGTTAGCTGATTTAAACTCGTGATATAGTTAATTTACTGATATATTACATGATGATATCATCTCAGCCAAAAAGGGTGGCTAGGCCATCTCAAAAAATTTGAAATCTTGATTATATATTAAAGTTCCATCGTTACTTTGAGCAAAGCTAACGTTTGCTATGTTCATCAAATGATTTGGTGAGCATAACTCTAAAATCTATCGGATTAGTTTCAAACTGACATACTTCACAAGTGATGCGTGTAGATACAAAATTTTGAAATTTTCGAACTTATTTAATACAAAGTCAAGCATAAAAAAAATAAGGGTAAATTTCGTCGGAGGCTACTAAACTTTGCTCTTTGTTACGAATTAGTCACTCAGTAGCCACTAAATTTTGTATTAGTTTCGATTAAATCACCCTGTTACATTTTCTATCCAAAAAGTTAACAAAATCTGACATGGACTCCACCTCATTTTGTATGATAGCATGTATATTTTTTTTTTGAGACATCAAATATTTCCCTCTACTTACCCCTCTTCTGTCCCTTCCTTTTCCTTTCTGACTCTGCTTCTCTTCTACCCTCTCTTCTCTACGCGGACTCCAGGTCAAAAAAAAATTTCTACGTTCTCTTCTTTTTCTCTTTTTCCCAGCAACTATTTCTTCTCTTTATTTTAGTAAATGGCGGCTCTATCTCAATTTCGCCTATTTGATTGAGTCTTGGTTGGCACGTGTAACTGTTCACTTGACACGGCATGACACGAGACCAAAATCACAGCGTGTTAATCACGTTACGGCACGGCACGTTTTTACCACTTTATCCACAATCCACTAAAAGACTAAAATATATAATAAAAGGGTAAAATAGTCAATTCCCATAATCTAAAATTAATGTTCAGAGCGGAGCTTATAAATGACATGACAATAGGACATGCAGTTTTGAAATTTGTAAAATTGTACTTGAGAGCGGAGCATATAAATGAAAGAAAAATAAGATAACTTAGAAGTTATGTTTTCTACAGTCCAATCCGATTTGGGTTTGGGGGTGAGAATTAGTGAGAAAAATAGTGAAAATTCTATAACAATTTCACTTCCGCTTCCCCTATAATTTTATGTTATGGAGCGAGTAGTTGAGTCAGGTCGGTCTTTCTTGCGCGTCATCCCTTCTGGAGCATACTCTAACAAACAATCCAATCGCTATCTTATCTTTTAGTGAAAGTGAAGTATATCATCTATAGATTTCGGTATTTAATTTTTGAACTATATATTCGGTTCAATTTATTCAACCCCTAATTATTAATATTAATTCGGTTCAATTTAATCTTTGCTGTCATCTCAACTATTCAACTATTCTTTTGTTGCAGCTCCTTGGCTTCCATCGATCTCCATCTTGTTATGACTTTCTAATAACCTTGACCTTCGCCAATAATAAACCCTTGAACTCCTTTTAGTTTAATCAACCCCTAATTATTAATATTCGGTTCAATTTAATCTTGCTGTCAACATTATTAATTTATTAATCTCCCTGTCATCTCAAGTATTCAACTATTCTTTTGTTGCAGCTCCTTGGCTTCCATCGATCTCCATCTTGTTATAACTTTCTAATAACCTTGACCTTCGCCAAATAATGGAGTATCATTTGACAAGGTCAGATTGTTAAAATGGCGCCGTAGGTAGACTCAAGACTGGAGTGAAATAAGAATAAGAATAATTATTATTATTTTAATAAATAAATAAATAATATAAAATGATATTAATTACTATTCTCACTCTGTTAATCTGCTATTTGATCCCTGTTTTGCTAATACCAAATTTTTTCTATTTTAGCACTGTTTCGAACTCTCTAGTATGTGTTTCATAAATGTTTTCAGCCGAAACGTGTTATTCCTCTTCTATATATGTTATATATTACAAGAGCTTTCATTGAGATATGCACTTAACTTAATTTGTCCTTTAAATAACTAGTATTACGGTTGATATTACATAGATTTTGGTTGAATATCTCATATATGTTAAATAATGACTTTACAGTTTACAATGATCTTAAACTCATCAAAATTGTTTCTGAGCTTAGTCCTAAAATTTATCAAATAAGTTTCAAATGAAAAATAGTGTGTTAATTACAGACAAAATTGTTGAAATTAATAATTACTCATCCTCTCTAAAACTAAAATTGTAATTTTTTAGGCCAACATTACTATTATTTTATAAACGGAATAGAATCATGAAAATACTCTTAGACGTTTCACAAAACTCGGAATTGAAAGTCAAACAATTTAATATTTTTTTAATATCTACAAAAATTCTCTAATTACATTTTAAACCTGAAACGAAGATCAATATTTTTTTGTCACCATACAAAAGGGCAAACACTGACGAAAGTGAATTTGTATTGCATGCTATCGAAGTCTAGGCCCAGTTCTGTAAAATCTTTAATACTTGAGATATGTATGCAATTTTTTTAAAACTTTAAACTTGATCCTCAGTAGACAGTAGTTAATGTTAGAATAGGTCTGTTATTATTATTCAATTAGCGTGAAGGTTGTTATGCTGATTATATATAATACGACGCTTTTGCGTGCAAGCTGTAGTATATTCTTGGACAGTAGTAGTATATAATAAGAAGATAGCTCTAAACTTCTGCTTTCTTTGTTGTTGATTGTTCACTTTCATGATGATAAAATAACTCATTTATTTACTTGCTAATGCTAACCATTACTATTAAGATAAGCACATACAATGCTGGTTTCGGTTACATAATTTTTTATTTATAGAAATTATTTTAAATAATATAGGATAACAGATGAATTGTCTTAAAATTTTAATTCTATAGAAAGAACTGAATTTCTTTTTTTAGTTTCGTAAATTCAAGAATAAAATTTTCTGTGGCATGAGGTGGCAGTACGCTGAATTTGGAGCCGTTCGGCAACATTATAGGCTAAGAAACTCATGTAGAGGCTAAGAAGGCTTGATCCAAAAGTAGAGACTCAGACAGGGAATTAAGATTCTCGACAAAAGGAGGTTAAGTGAGGTGATCTTAAATCTCACTAAAAAATTGATATTTGAAAGAATTAAGCAACTAAGGAAACTAAAAAGACTTAAGGAGGCTAAAGAAGATGTTGCCGAACGGAGTAAAAAGAACTGAATTTTATTTAGTTTTTTTAGAAATGTCTAAAGGAACCAAAAAAAAAAAAATTCGGTTTTTTCTATGAGATCAAAATTTCCATTCAATCCATATGTTATCTTACATTATTTATATAAATAAACAATTCTATTCGGTTACCTACTGCTAAGATAAAGATATATAGTTAGATTATTTATGTAGCTAGACTAACACATGTACGTCACAGGACACAAAGAATTTTTTTTTTTTTTTTTTTTACCTGTCAGCAACAATGTTACAAAGGGTATGAAATATTTCTCCGGTAATATAAAATACTTCCAACGGTTTACATTTTTCTTTCAGAAATTCATATGATATTAATATATTATTATGTGTAGAATTTTACAATACGGTGCTAGCCAATTGGCTTTATAAAATTCAACACGAATCTTGAAGCAACCATTTTGATTTATATGAGCCGTTCAACACGAATCCGCATCCAAAGAGTCGTTCCATACTTCCATCTGTATAAAGATTTACACTGACAATTTTAAACATTCGTACAGATGACAGATCCGTTTCGCACGAATAATCGAACGGTTCCGACCAATAAATTCACCGAATTTGGTCTGATTCGGTCCGATGCAAATTCCTTTCGTCTTAGTTAACAATTAAAAGTCGCTTAAAGGCCGTGCTTCGGCCCAAATGTAAATAAAGCCTTAACAGACTATTTATTTATTGTTTCTTTCTTCTCCAGTTCTCCCTCCTCCTTTTAGTGTTATTCCGGTCCATCTCCGGACCTTATCCCAAGCCAAGCAGCACCTCACTTCGTCTTCTGCTCTTCTCCCGCTTTCATTAATCAATCCGTATTCATTCATGGCGGAGAAGTTCTCAACTATTTTCATTCCCGCTCCCGTTGCCATTCATCACTCAGCAGCTTTCCCTCTCCGTACCCCCTCCCCATCCTCCTCCAATATCCCCTTCCATAACCATAACCCCACACCCTCCACACCACTGTCCTTCTCCCCCCTCCCTGCTCTACTTAACCGTACCCCCATTTCCCTCCCCTCTTCTCCTCCATCCAAACCCAAATCCCAAACCCCTGATCCATCCCAGAAACCGTGGATTGAGCACCTTTCTCTCCGGGCCCAGTTTGCTCTCGGTTCCCTACTCACGATCAGCACTAACCCTGACACATCCTCTCTCAACGAAACCCTCTCTTTTCTCTCCTCATATTCAAATCAAGGCAGCTCTGATGCACTCATCTCTGACTTGCTCGGTTTAATTCAAGCCCTTGACCATCACAACAAACCCCTTACTGCCCTCTCTGTCTTTAACTGGGCCCGCAAAAACACCCCTGGGGATGCACTCTTCTCCAATGGCGGACAGCCACTTGTCCCCTTCATTATCAGTATTCTCGGTCGGCTCGGTCGACTCTCTGATGCATCTAGCTTGCTCAGTTCGGTACTTGAGCACACCGATGCTGTTGATGCTTACACATATACTTCTCTAATAAGTGCTTATTCCAAAAATCGCAAGTACCGCCAGGCACTTTCAGTCTTCAAGAAAATGCTACGACACGGGTGTAAGCCAACTCTTCTAACTTACAATGTGGTGCTTAACGTCTATAGGAAGTTGTTATTGCCCTGGAATGAGGTCATGGCTTTGGTTCACACCATGAAAAAGGATGGCATCTTTCCTGATCGTTGCACTTACAACACGCTCATTAGTTGTTGTACACGCGGGTCTCTACACGAAGAGGCGTCAGATATTGTCAAAGAGATGACATCAAGGGGCTTAATTCCTGATAAGGTTACTTGGAATGCGTTGTTGGATGTCTATGGTAAGTCCCATAAGCATGAAGAGGCACAGGGTGTACTAGTTAAGATGGAGGTATCTGGAGTTTCACCGACTCTAATTACATACAACTCCCTGATCTCTTCTTATGCGAAGGATGGCATGCTAGGTGAGGCGATAGAGTTGAAAACAAAAATGCAACTCAAAGGAATAAGGCCAGATGTTGTTACATACACCACCTTGATTTCAGGATTTCACAGGGCGGGGAAAGACAGGCTCGCACATGAGATGTTCGAAGAAATGATATCTAATGGCTGCAAGCCTAATTTGTGCACATACAATACATTGGTAGGGATGCATGGTTCCAAGGGAAGGTTTGATGAAATGATGACAGTATTTGGGCAGCTGAAGGCTGATGGGTTTGAGCCAAATGTCGTCACCTGGAACACCCTCCTATCAGTGTTTGGCCAGAAGGGGCTGGTATCAGAGGTGCTGGGTGTGTTTAAAGAGATGAAACGGGCTGGGTTTGTGCCCGAAAGAGACACATACAATACCCTGATTGCTGCATACAGCCGCTGTGGCTGTTTTAACCAGGCAATGGAGATATACCAGAGAATGGTGGATTCAGGTATCTCACCTGATTTGTCAACCTATAATACAGTTTTGGCTGCTCTTGCACGCGGGGCCCACTGGGACCAGGCTGAGAGGATTGTCTCAGAAATGAAAGAGAGAAATTTTAAGCCCAATGAGCTGACTTATTGCTCTTTACTTCATGCCTATGCGAATGGGAAGGAAATGGAACGGCTGCGGGCCCTGTCAGAGGCCATTTATAGTGGCCAGGTCGAGCCACACAAGATGGTGGTCCGAAACTTGGTAGTGGTCTATAGTAAAAGGGATATGCTGAGGGAGACTAAAAGGGCGTTTTCAGAACTTAAAAGAAGGGGTTTCTCACCGGATATAACAGCATTAAATGCCATGATCTCAGTCTATGGGAGACGCTGCATGGTCTCAAAGGTAGATGAGCTCATGGCCTTCATGGAGGAGGAAGGCTACACACCGAGTCTACGTACATACAACATAATAATACACATGTATAGACTCATGGGGAGGTGTGAAACTTGTGAGAAAATCCTCAGTGAAATCAGGTCAAACGGAATCCGACCCGATCAGTGCTCCTACAATACGGTCATATTCGCATATCTTAGCCAAGAGAGGTTGGAGGATGCTTCTCGAGTACTTTCTGATATGCAAGCATCAGGGCTCAAGCCAAATGTAGTCACTTATAATACGTTTGTATCATGTTATGCGGCCAAATCTATGTTTGTCGAGGCGATAGATTTGGTCAGATACATGGTCAAGCAAGGTTGTAAACCAAATGAGAAAACTTTTGGTTCGATTTTGGCCGCGTATGGGAGGGAAGGCAGGGTTAGCGATGCTAGACTATTTCTTGCTAGTGTTACTGAGATTTATCCTGGGATTAGCAAATCTGTACGCCATGGATTAGTTGAGAACTTAGATAAGATGAGCAGATCAAATATTGTGTTCGGAAATGCATAGTTCTGGTTAGAAAGGTTGCCTTGTTATATTTGTAAATTTGTAAGTTTAAGACAATACAAGCTCTTTTAAACTTGGGTATGCGTTGTGAAATTGGTTGTTAGCTCATCTAAAATTCGGTAGATATTTGGTTTGCATTCTTTTTTTATACATTGCATGTCAGTGCGTACCACTTATATCTTTTAACAATAACCTTATCAGCATAGTTCACAAACAAGCAATTAGCAAACCATGCGGCTTGTCTCAGACTGGTAATTGTGGTTTAAGTTTCATTCCTAGATCTCTAACAAGCAATGTGTACAGCCCCGGCTTGTTTGTGACCTGACAGTCACAGATATGGTGCTAGCCAATTGACTTTGTCAGTGTTTTTATTTTCAGTGCTTGACCATTTAATAACCAAAAGGAAAAAAAAAAAGAATTCGGTATCAAACCATGAGGGGTTATGTTCGGACTGGTACACACTGATGGTAGTGGAAGTGGTATATTGATTGATAAAACTGACATCTTAGTTCTTGCAAAGGGAAAAAAAAAGGAGGGTCATCTGGTTTCTAATTTTGCAAAATCTGTTTGTCTTTAAAATTGTTAACCAATGGAAACAATAAAGGAAATTCTTTTAGTACCAACTAATATCAAAACTGATTAAATACACAAACTTTTAGTATTTTTTGGGGAAAACCTCCAAATATGAGTTGTTCATATGCAACAGAGATCGTATAAGTCGCAGCATTAACCTCTGTTGCATCACCTACCAATAATTTTTGGGGGAAAACCATAGAAAAATTGGTAGTAAACCTCTAAATATGAGTTGTTCATATGCAACAGAGTTCATATAAGTTGCAGCATTAACACTAACACCTTACTGTATTTCGGTCCCCCGTCTTCGGTTTTGGGGTTGAGGTGATCCTTCAGGGGGCACCAGATATAACCAAATGTTCAGTGCCGTAGTACTGGCTTCATCCTTCAGGGGTCAAAAGGGAAATAATTTCAGGTGCCAAATCAGGCTCGGTTTTTTCAGTCATGGTGATCCCTAGTCTGGTCAGGTGCCGGTTGTACTTTCCTATCCTGGAACTTGCCGGTTGCACTATATATAAACCATGTGTGCTTCATGTTATGTTAAGAAAAGGCTAATATTCAACTTTAGTAGTAACTAACTTGTATACAAATCAGGTCTACATGTAAGCATACTGTTACCAGCATCATTATCAGTGCCAAATAAACAAAACGTATCTTCATAATTCAATTTTGATGCAACTGTAGCTCAAGAGTTGCAATACTGACCATTTCAGATGCTGTATCACTACCAGTTCCAGAACCAATGTAGGTGTGCAGGGAATTTCTGAGATATTTTGCCTGGTCATGATATCTGTCAACTAACTGAAGTTCTCAGTTAGCCTCCTCAGTAAAGCGTGCAAACTGCATAGTGCATGTACATGAAAGCTTCAACAAAATTATTATGCTCTACTATTTCAGGTGCCACTAGACCGACATAGAGTCCAGATGCATATGATGTGGGGCAAATTCTAGAAGCAGAAATTAGTTCAACTGATGGAATCATGTTGGTTTCCTAAAAATATATTTTTTTAATTATGGTTTATAAAAAAAATTCTCAGATAATACAGTGTTTGTTTTGTTTGCATTATCCTAGGCAAAATTTTGTATTTTCTTTTGGATGATTATTATCATATATATTTTCTTAACCTGTTACCTTTTAAAACATCCACCAAAGTCCATAGTAGCTTTCAGCCAATGACTTCTTCAAGCAAGTGATGTACGATACCTTCACACTGAATAAAGTATAATTCTTTTACTAGCCTGTTTGGATAGATTAGAACATGTACATGTATAATTTAGTTTGGTACTGTAAGAGACCGGTACAATCTGGTTTGAGACATCATAGGCGCATACAAATCATTAAACAGGGACATGTTTTTAGTTCTAACTCAGGACTGTGGATAGCTTCTGATGGAAGCCAAAAAACCCTAAATAGGCTCTATTCGTTTTATAATTATTTCCTTTTGTAGAAAATCATAATTTTCTACAGCTTAACAATGGTTGTGCAACGAAATATAACACAATGGATTTGCAAAGCAATATAACACATGATTTCCTAAACTTAATTAAAAAAAATTTCTGTAGAAAATCATAATTTGCAATTATCCCAGCTTAACAATGGTTGTGCAACGAAATATAACACAAGTCAAAATAATGTGTGGAACCAATACACCATAAATATTGGTCAAAATGGTACCTATACCTGTGCTTTTCAACCAGCACATGAGACCTACAATCTTTGGGCACAGGTGCAACTTGGTGTCAATCAAAATTAGCAGACTAGGAATCTACTGAAAATGAATGGGGAAATAGAAAAATTCAAATAAGAAAGAATTTTTAGGATTAGCTAAACATTTTCTTCAAACAAATATAGAAACTGAATGGATGATTTTGTACTTAAGAGATGTTTGATGTATTGGAATCGAGTCAACGATAAAACCTACAGTTGTATGACGCACCAATTCAAGCATGAAAAGCAAAAGCCTAAGAGCTTATAACTTCTTAGAACAGCAACATACCAAACAGAAGAACCCCAGCCAATTAAAGGCCCTGCTTCGACCCAAACAATTTCAAAGCCGAAATGTTAAATAAGTAACACTTCTTTTTGTATAAATCCTTAACCTTAACCTTAACCTTAACCTCCACTTTTTAGAGTTCTTCAGTTCCGGTCCAGCTCCGGGCCTTATCCCAACTTCCCAAGTAGCAGCACCTCACTTAATCTTCTCAGTTCCCTTCTCTTCTCCCGCTTTCATTAATCAATCCAAATCCATTCATGGCGGAGAAGTTCTCAACTACTTTCATTCCCGGTCCGGTTGCCATTCCCCACTCAGCAGCTTTCCCTCTCCGCACCCCCTCCCCATACTCCTACAAGATCCCCTTCCAAAACCACAACCTCACACCCTCCACACCGCTGTCCTCGTCCCCCCTCCCTGCTATCCTTCAGCGCACCCCCATTTCCCTCCCTTCTGCTCCTCCATCCAAATCCAAATCCAACTACGAAACCCCTGACCCAGCCCAGAAACCGTGGATCGAGCACCTTTCTCTCCGGGCCCAGTATGCTCTCCGTTCCCTACTCACGACCAGCCCTGACCCTGACCCTGACCCATCCTCTCTCAACGACACCCTCTCTTTTCTCTCCTTATATTCAAATCAAAGCAGCTCTGATGCACTCATCTCTGACTTGCTCGGTTTAATTCTAGCCCTTGACCATCACAACAAACCCCTTACTGCCCTATCTGTCTTTAACTGGGCCTGTAATAACACCCCTGGGGATGCACTCTTCTCCAATGGCGGACAGCCACTTGTCCCCTTTGTTATAAGTATTCTTGGTCGGCTCGGTCGATTGTCTGATGCTTCTAGCTTGCTCAGTTTGGTACTTGAGCACACCGATGATGCTGATGCTGATGCTTACACATATACTTCTCTAATAAGTGCTTATTCCAAAAATCGTAAGTACCGCCAGGCACTTGCAGTCTTCAGAAAGATGCTGCGAGACGGATGTAAGCCAACTCTTGTAACTTACAATGTGGTGCTTAATGTCTATAGTAAGTTGTTTTTGCCCTGGAATGAGGTCATGGCTTTGGTTGAGACCATGAAAAAGGATGGCATCTTTCCTGATCATTACACTTACAACACTCTCATCAGTTGTTGCACACATAGGTCTCTACATGAGGAGGCGTCAGAGATTGTCAAAGAGATGGAATCAAGGGGCTTTACACCTGATATTGTTACATGGAATGCATTGTTGGATGTCTATGGCAAGTCCCGTAAGCATGAAGAGGCGTTGGGTGTGTTAGTTAAGATGGAGGCATTTGGAGTTTCACCGACTATAATTACATACAACTCCCTGATCGCTTCTTATGCAAAGGATGGCATGCTAGGTGAGGCAACAGAGTTGAAAAAACAAATGCAACTCAAAGGAATTAAGCCGGATGTAGTTACGTATACCACCTTGATTTCTGGATTTCACAAAGTGGGGAATGACAGGCTCGCACATGAGATGTTCGAAGAAATGATATCTAATGGTTGCAAGCCTAATTTGTGCACCTACAATACATTGGTACGGATTCATGGTTCCATGGGAAGGTTTGATAAAATGATGGCAGTATTTGAGCAGCTGAAAGCTGATGGGCTCGAACCAGATGCCGTCACCTGGAATACCCTCCTCTCTGTGTTTGGCCAGAAGGGGCTCATATCGGAGGTATCAAGGGTGTTTCAGGAGATGAAACAAGCTGGGTTTGTGCCTGAAAAAGACACATACCATACCCTGATTGCTGCTTACAGCCGTTGTGGCTTTTTGGACGAGGCAATGGAGATACACCAGAGGATGTTGGATTCAGGTATCGCGCCTGATCTTTCAACCTATAATGCTGTTTTGGCTGCTTTGGGACGTGGGGGCCACTGGGACTTGGCTGAGAGGATTGTCTCAGAAATGAAGGAGAGAAATTATAAGCCCAATGAGCTGACTTATTGCTCTTTACTTCACGCATATGCGAATGGGAAAAAAATGGACCAGCTGCAGGCCCTGTCAGAGGCCATTTATAATGGCCAGGTTGAGCCACACAAGATGTTGGTCAAGACCTTGGTGTTGGTCTATAGTAAAAAGGATATGCTGACAGAAACCAAAAGGGCGTTTTCAGAACTTCTTGTAAGGGGTTTCTCGCCTGATATAAGAGCATTAAATGCCATGATCTCAGTCTATGGGAGACGCCGCATGGTCTCAAAGGTAGATGAGCTCATGGCCTTCATGGAGGAGGAAGGCTTCACACCGAATCTACGTACATATAACATAATAATGCACATGTATAGACGGATGGGGAGGTGTGAAACTTGTGAGAAAATCCTCAGTGAAATCAGGTCGAAAGGAATTCGACCCAATCACTGCTCCTATAATACGGTCATATTTGCATATGGTAGCCAAGGGAGGTTGGGGGATGCTTCAAGAGTACTTTCTGATATGCAAGCATCAGGGCTCAATCCAAATGTGGTCACGTATAATACGTTTGTGGCATGTTATGTTGCCAAGTCAATGTTTGTTGAGGCAATTGAAATGGTCAGATACATGGTCATGCAAGGTTGTAAACCAGATGAGAGAACATTTGATTCGATTTTGGTCGCTTATGGGAGGGAAGGCAAGGTTAGCGATGCGAGACTATTTGTTGCTAGTATTACTAAGATTTATCCTGGGATTAGCAAATCTGTACACCATAGATTAGTTGAGAACTTCGAGAAGATGAGCGGAACAAATTTTGTGTTCGGAAATGCATAGTTCTGGTTAGACAAGTTACCTTGTTATATTGTAAATTTGTAAGTTCAAGACAATACAAGCTCTTTTAAACTTGGGTATGCTCTGTGAAATTGGTTGTTAGCTCATCTCAAATTCAGTAGCAATTGGGTTTGCATTCTTTTTATAATACATTGCATGTCGGTGCAGGCCACTTGTACCTTTTAACAATAACCTTATCAGTATAGTTCTAATAGAGTTAGCTTAGGCTAATGATGTATTAGAAGAAAGAGATAGAATGGAATTGCATTTCCTTGATTGATTTTTTTACACGGTATACTGCTTTATATAGACACAGTAATCAGTAGGGTAATCCTTCTAACTAATTATGTTATCCGTCTAACTAAATCTGTTATGATACTAATCAATGGTTTCATGGACAAGCAATTGGCAAATCGTGCGGCTTGGTTCAGACTGGTAACTGCGGTTTAAGTAGCATTCCTAGATACTCTAACAGGCAAGGTGTACAGCCCCGGCTTGTTTTTGACCTGGCAGATATGGTGCTAGCCAATTGACTATGTCAGAGTTCTTATTTTCAGTGCCTGACCATTTAATAACCAAAAGGAAAAAGAATTGAATTCCGTTTTGAACCATGAAGGGTTATGTTCGGACTGGTACATACTGATGGTAGTGGTATATTTTTGCTTCTTATTGATGGATAAAACTGAGCATCTTAGCTTTTGCAAAGAAAAAAAAAAGAGGGTCATCTTGTTTCTAATTTTGCAAAATCTGTTTCTCTTTAAAATTGTTAACTAATGGGAACAATAATGAAATTATTGTATTACAAATATAATATCAAAATTGATTAAATTACGAAGACATTTAGTAATTTTTGGGGAAACCCGGAAATATGAATTACTACCAATGTAAGTGGATTGTACCGGTCATTCCCTATGTATAAATAACTGAAATGTACTAGTCATTCCAATCAAAAGATCAATTTTGCATTACAACAACAACCAAGCCTTTAGTCCCGAACAAGTTGGGGTAGGCTAGAAATGAAACCCAATCGGTAAAGTTGCAAAAATAATCTGTACCAGTCATTCCAAGTGATGTATCTATTTTGCATCTTTAATGTAAAATAGACTATTTTGCTCCCAAATCCTTTCTGATGACAGATGGATTATCTATAGACTAAAGACGGTGGCGAGCGAGAGCAGGTTTTGAGGCAGCGAGTGATATCTCGAGCGGGGAATGTGAGTGAAATTCACTCACTCCTGGGTTTGGAAATTAATTCTTTAATGCATCCATACAATTATATTTTGCTACCACGAAATGTTGTTGAAATATTAGCTTTTCAACAAAATATCAGATTTTCTATTCATAAAAAGTGCACGAAGAGTGGTTATATATCTTTCATTGTTTAAGTGAGATTTAACCATTTGAGGATCATTGCTATTGATAAGGCCATGTTCTTAAGGTCCTTAATTTATAACTTTGGACCAATGAAAGTCCGGGATTCGGACCTCCTTCTAGGAGCTAGTCCGGAGCCAAGGTGAAAAGACCCAAAGCCCGAGATCCTTGACCAAGGGTCCGGGAATAAAAGGCCTAACAAAAGGCCCCAAATAGACTAGCCTGGCCCGAAATGAGCCCCACCGGGATAACCACCGAACGTGGTCAAATAACCGCTCCACCTCTCATAACTGCGCGGGATAGCGGTTATGAAGTAGCCTATGTAAGGCAAAAAGGCCCAGTGAACAGGGGTCGCAATTTTATATTCAGAGAGATATCGCATAGGTCAGAGTCAGAATCTCTCTACAACCACCCGAGTTCTCAACTCGCTCACATCTCAACCTGTCATCCTGCGGCAGGACGAGTTCAACCCCGACGTCTCACCACATACGGCCTACTCTCTCCGAGATAGGACGTATCAGTTATGTATTGTAAAGTTTTAAGGAATAATTGTGCAAAATTAAAATTTTAAAAGAATGTTTGTCACAAATAAAAGGGGCAGAAGGATCTTGTGTCATTCTTAATTACAGAATTCACATAATATTATGATACATGCTGAATTGGTAACAATTTCTAGACAATCTTATATAAAAATTTTTTTGCCAGACCTCCCATGATTCATAAGTCATGGTGATCCTTCAGGGGTCCGGATCCCCTAAAGTAACCCAATTTTTGGGTTTTCGATCGAGACCGTCCAATTCGAATCCGTCGCTCGAGATCGTCTCGGAATTCGAATTCGTTGCTCGGGATGTGTGCGCTCCACTTCAGATCTCGCGCGACAGATTCGAATCAGACGGTCTCGATTCAAAACCCAACTTTTGGGTTACTTTACTGGATCTCGATTCATCCTTCAGGGGGCACCAGATATAACCAAATGTTCAGTCTAGTGGTACCGGCTGCATCCTTCAGGGGGCAAAAGGGAAATAATTTCAGGTACCAAATCAGGGTCTGTTATTTTTCTCAATCATGGTGATCCCTAGTCTGGTTAGGCGCCAGTGTACTTAGTTATCCGGGAACTTGCCGGTTACACTATATATAAACCATGTGTGCTTCATGTTATGTTAAGAAAAGGCTAATATTCAACTGTAAGTAGTAACTAATTTGTATACAAATCAGGTCTACATGTAAGCATACTGTTACCAGCATCATTACCAGTGCCAAATAAACAAAACGTTCCTTCATAAGTCAATTTTGATGCAACTGTAGCTCAAGAGTTGCAATACTGACCATTTCAGATGCTCACTTCCAGTGCCAGAACCAATGTAGGTGTGCAGGGAATTTTTGAGATATTTTTTCTGGTTATTATATCTGTCAACTAACTGAAGCTCTCAGTTAGCCCCCTCAGTAAAGCGTGCAAACTGCATAGTGCGTAGTGCATGTACACATGAAAGCTTCAACAAAATTATTATGCTCTACTATTTCAGGTGCCACTAGACCGACATAAGAGTTCAGATCCATATGATGTGGGGCGAATTCTAGAAACGGAAATTAGTTCAACTGATGGGAATCTCTCTCGAGTGTCAACTACAGGCCCTATTGATCCTGGTTTGTCCTTTGAACTAGAAGGATCTATATAATGGAAAATAAGAATTTTGGTTTCTGATTTCTGGGATTATCTGTATTAGTAAGTGCCAGACCGCCATATGCAATCAAGGTCCATTACCCTCAATTATGCCTGGTAACATACAAATGAACCTCGAGAGTGACTAAGGTCAAAGTGGTAGTTCCTAACTTCCGGTGCTACCAAGTCGTTTTCGGATTTTCAAAGTCCAAACGGTCGATCCGAACCGTTCAAGTTGATCTCCATATTAAAATCTGCTTGGAGACCAAATTTTACATTTTTTGGAATTTTTTTACTATTTATTAAGCCACTTTGAAAATTGCTGATCCGGATGAACAGTAAAAACAGTGCAACCAAATTCTGGACCACCGGATCAGCAATTTTCAAAGTGGCTTAATAAATAGTAAAAAAATTCCAAAAAATGTAAAATTTGGTCTCCAAGCAGATTTTAATATGGAGATCAACTTGAACGGTTCGGATCGACCATTTGGACTTTGAAAATCCGAAAACGACTTGGTAGCACCGGAGGCTAGGAACTACCACTTTGACCTTAGTCACTCTCAATGAACCTCTATTAAATCCCAATTAGCCAAGTAAGGTAACAATTGTGCAATCAATTCGGTAAAATGCGTACCCTGAAATTACTTTTAGTCTACCTTCAACTGTGTAATAGGGTTTCCAGATACCCTGAAATTACCTCTATAGTCTTCCTCAACCATAGTAGCTTCTATTAATCCGGAACCATGCAATTACTGTCAGTTGTACTCTGCCTTTACTGATCTAATCTCGATCGACTCCCAACCGCGCAATTGAGCTTCAATCGTCCTCCTCCTCTTTGCTTTTATTTGAATAATGTTTCTTACTTCTTCAAAAAATAAATATTTAATTTTGAATATAAATTATATATATACTTTCTTAAAATAAATGGCAGATGAAAGATTAACCCTTTTCAAATTGAAAACCTCATTAGTTTTTTGTTTTACAGCTCCTGGATTGGAAGCACGTATAGAGGCATTGGTACACACAGTTACTTATCATGCTATAGTGCCTCAATTTTATCGAATTGGAGGATAGTTAAAATAGCTTAGTGGAGAATGAAAGTGGAAATTAGAAATTTCTATAAATTTCAATTAACAATACTGTACAAATATATAGACCAAAGGAAAATCTAAAATAGGAAAAAACAACTATTTCCTAATTACAGTTATTATTATAATTACTATGATTTCCTTTAACACTCCTCCTCAAGTTGGAGCATATACATCTAGCATGCCCAACTTGTTACATATACTATAAATGTGTGCTTTTCGAAGTGGCTTGGTTAGGATATTTGAGAGTTGAAGATCTGTTCGAACATGACTCAGTTGGATGTATATGGAGGGTGCGAAGTTGTGTCTCTGACAAAATCCCAAACAAGGTGACAATCTACCTTGATGTGTTTGGTCCGTTCGTGAAAAACTTGATTCTTGGCAATGTGCATTGCTGCTTGGTTGTCATAGTGTAATGTCATCAAACCATCGTGGTGAACACCTAGTTCGTTGAGCAAACGCTTCGTCCACACTAAGTCATAGGAAGTGTTTGCCATTGCACGGTATTCTGACTCTGTACTAGATCGAGCCACAACAGTCTGTTTCTTACTCTTCCAGGAAAAAAGGTTCCCACCAAAGATGGCATGCGGTTTATCAGGTAACACGCGGTTAGAACCGCATCTACCCAGAAGTGATGAGGAACATGTCCATGAATCATCATTGTACGAGCCACCTCAAGAATGTGTCTGTTCTTTCGTTCGGCTACTCCATTTTGTTGAGGTGTATAAGCACATGATGATTCATGGATGATACCATTATCAGTCGTATATTGCACAAATTCATTTGTAAAATATTTTTTTGCATTGTCACTACGAAGAGTTTTAACAGTAGTATTGAACTGAGTTTGCACAAAAGAACAAAAAGCTGAAAATTTTGCAAAGATTTCTTGTCTAGATTTAATAATAAAAATCCAAGTTGCACGAGAGAAATCATCCACAAAAGTAACAAAACATCGAGAATCTGATATAGATTTAACTGGACAAGGACCCCATACATCAAAATGTACTAAAGCAAAAATACTATCAAACCGACTAAAGATTCTAGGTGGGTGGGAAGCACGGACATGCTTTCCCTGGATACAAGACTCACAAACTAATTCTGAAATAGACTGAAATTTATGACGTATCTTCTTCAACACCTGGAGAGATGGATGCCCCAACTAATAATGAACCTCCTTAGCACTCTTAGTACTCAAGTATGCCACTCGCTGAGGTGAGCCCTCCATGCAATACAAACCTTTGTCCTTATATGCAGTACTAATCAACCTGTTCGTCCCCAGTTCCTGAAAGGTGTATTTTGTTGGAGTAAAGGTAACTGAGCAATATAGTTGTTATGTTATTTTGCTTACAGACATCAGGTTTTCAGAAAAAGAAGGGACATATAAGACAGATGATAAGGGCATGTTTTGTGAAATCTGAGTGGATCCAATTCCTTCTATATTACAAGTAAAGCCATTGGCTATTTGGACAGGCGGTTGTGAGGTAGTGGCAAGTCCTGACAGTATACTTATGTTACCAGTCATATGGTCAGTAGCACCTGAATCAACAATCAATGATGATCTTGATGTTATAAAACAGTTGGAAATCATACCTGAGTGGGCTATAGTAGCCCTAGGAATCTGTGGCTGAGAGGTCATATCGGCACGAGTGAAGCCCAGCTGCTCAAGTCGCTGAACAAGTGTAGCAACTTCATCTGAATTGGAGTGTTCGCTGGGTGATTGATCAACAGTGGCCACCTGAGCACGAGGAGGACGTGGAGAACCCTTAGGGCGCTTCAGGCAATCCCACTTTATATGACCCCACTCTTTGCAATAATGACACTGCACATTCTTGTCACTAATAGAATTGAAAAGTGCCCCTAGATCCTTTTCCTCATTTCACAAATGACTGACCTATGCTCTTACCTTTGTAAGAATTGGCCACCAGTGCTGAGTTTTCAGTAATGGGTGATGAAACACTCCAATTAGATGGAAACATCTCCCTCAGAAGATGATACGTGGCAAACAATGATGGTATAGTCGTCTGACCAAGAAGGATCGGTCATGCTGAGGAGTATCTAGATGACATACCCCTAATGAATATGAGAGTATTCAGCTGATCCCATTGTGTGGCTGAGTTTGTACCAAAGGGAAACAATTCCCTTATCTCATCATATATCTTCTTGAATTTGGTGAAGTACTCGGTAAGAGTTGCATCACCTTGTTCACACCTTGCATATGCCTGAGAAACTGCATATGCATGCGTCATGCTTGTCTTTTTTGAATATGTAGCTTGGAGATGATCCCATATTTTCTTGGTAGTTTTGAAGGTGTGTACAGTGGACAAAATATCCGGCTTCATCGCATTCTACAAGATCTTGCGAATAGAGCTATCCTCAGCTTTCCAGTCCTCAGTATCTTGCGATTCTTCTGTCATATATTTTTCCTTTCGAAGGGAATCTAACCCAGTCTCAACAAACGTGGACCATTGTTCCCAATTAGAGCTAGAGAGGTTAACAGGAATTTTCAGTTGTTGTGTAGATATCAGTTGTGGAACCATGGATACGATCTGAGAGGCAGATTTCTTTTCTGGATCAGTCTCCATCAGAGCTACAGTACAGAGGAATAGTGCAGCGCTACAGTACAAAACAATGCACTACAGTGACAGAGTAGTGCGACGCTACAGGAAGGAATAGTGCGGAACAGTGCACCACTACAGTGTTGAACAGTGCGTCGCTATAGTGCTAAACAGCGGCGGCTAGGGTTTGATCCGAGCTCTGATACCATGAAAGTGGAAATTGAAAATTTCTATGTATGTCAATTAACAATAATGTACAAATATATAGACCAAAGAAAAATCTAAAATAGAAAAGAACAACCATGTCCTAATTACAGCTTATTATCTGATTACAACTATTATTATAATTACTGTGATTTCTTTCCTTTAACAGAACTATCAAAAGATTTGAAACTATCAAGTTATGGTAGCGGGTTGCTTCCCTTGATGTCTTTGTGCGAAAGAATATGTTTAGGCTAAGTATGGCCACAAATAAGTTCAATAAAATCGTTTATCAAGAATTGCCAACTAACTTTCAAAAAATAAAAAAAAATGCAATCAAGTTAGTAAATTGAAACTGTTTGTTCAATTAAGAGTCTCTGCTAAGTTTTGTTTGTTCAATCCAGGGTCAACATCACAATAGAATGCATTTGGTGATTCGTCAAAAGAAAATTGAGAACGAAACCTTTATGCCATTTGGTGATTCTCCATCTTTCTTCTTTTTCCTCCTCTAAATACAGCGACAATGCCGAAATTTTTATTAATAGAAAATAAAAAATTAAAATATCGAGATTGAAGAAGACTTTCGGCGGAATTCGAAATATAAAAATTCCGTGATTTACTGTAAAGGCCAGAGGACGTTATAGTCTATAACGGCCCGATTATTCATCAGATTAGCGAACTGATTTACGAAAACCAAATCTCAGGCCGTTATAGAGAATCACGGCCAGGATTTTTGCGGAAAAAAAAAAAAGCCGGGCCGTTATAGAGAATCACGGCTAGAATTTTCGCGAAAAATAAAATAAAAAAGCAAGCCGTTATAAAAAATCACGGTCAGAAAAAAAAAATTATGACCGTTATAGAAAATAACCGTCAGGAAACTCCATGAGCTGACATACAAATAAGGCATCAAAACAATTACTTTTGGTGTTAGTATAAGTTGCACTGCAGGGTTACTTCCGGCATTTTCTTTTATTGATTATTTATTTAGTCAGGAAAGTATTTTGAAAAAAGCAAATACTGATATGTCCAATGTGGAAATGTTTACCAGGTGGTCACCATCTGATGATTCCTGAAGGACCCGCATGTCAGTGAGCATAGGTGGGCTTCTTCCCATGTAAAGTTTCTTATGCTTTGCTCTGCATTCATGACATAAACTTTGAGGTACCAAAAGTAGTAACAAATAATCCAACACAGAATATGAAAATACTAAAGATAGGTGTTTTCGCTATTTCATAGATTTGACTGACTGCAAAATTAAAAAAAAAAGGCAAAAATGAAAAATTGGGACCTATAAAACCGTACCACTGTCCATGGTTTGTATGTGTCCAAGAAATATGGTACAGTTTTCTGGTCGTTATTCTCTATGGCGGTCACGATTTTTTTTTTTTTCTAATCGTGATTCTCTATAACGGTCCGTCTTTTTTATTTTTTTTCGCGAAAATTCTAGCCGTGATTCTCTATAACGGCCCGACTTTTTTTTTTTTTTTCCGCAAAAATTCTGGCCGTGATTCTCTATAACGACCCGGGATTTGGTTTTCGTAAATCAGCTCGCTAATCTGATGAATAATCGGGCCGTTACAGACTATAACGTCACAGTAATTCATAGAATTCCTATATTTCGAATTCCGCCAAAAGTCTTCTTCAATCTCGATATTTCAATTTTTTATTTTCTATTAATAAAAATTTCGGGCGACAATGGCTTGACTGAAATGTCATAGCGACAATTCGAATTTCAACTTGGACAAAAAAATTATGTTTCTTGAAACTTTTTTTTTTCGCTTTTTCACTCTTCCAGTTGTTCCTTTTTCACTAAATTCCTTGCGTAGCACTATTCTTGGATCGTTAAAAGGGGCTAAAAAATTAGGATAATCTAATATCTGAAAACTAGCATTTTTTTGGTAATAATTAGGATAATTTTTATTTTGTAAAAAAATTTAGTGATCTTTTTTTTTTTACAGAAGTGTTTTTTTTTTTTAAAATAAGGCCCTAACCTAAGAGTCTTTTCCCCTCAGGTACCGGACTAAGTACAATATCCCAGCAGGCCGAAAGGTATTACGGTGCCTCTTTAGATAAAGGGGTCCGTTTTGAAATACGTCCCAGTTAAAAAATGACGGCTCAGATCTCATTGTACTCAGTCAGGTATTGCACCGGATCTGAATTCCTAACGTAACCCCTAAAAAGGTAAAGAGGGTTTATCCTCCCTGAATTTATGGCAAACCCTCTCCCGCCCAATCCGACTCCCATTTCCATTTCCAAGTGCAAGTTCACCTGCTGAAACGCCACTTGCCATGAACTCCCTCTCACATCTCCGCCTTGCTACCTCCTACGCCCGGTTTACCACCTCATCCGCTTCATCTCGCAACCGCCTCTCAAAGGTTACCGTCTCTTCAGCAGCTAGGGTTAAGGTTTCTTCTACTCACTCTATAGTCAAGGATAGCTGGCTCGCCTCTCTCTCTTGCCCTCTTACGAGGAAAGAGGAACCAGATTTGGATTCGCATTCGGATTCGGGCGAAGTGATTATTGGGTCTGGATCCGAGTGGATCATTGGTGTGGACCCGGATGTCTCTGGTGCTTTGGCGCTTTTGCGACCTGATCAGTCTCCCTGCGGTTACTCTGCTGAGGTGCCTTTCGTGTTATTGAATTTTGAGTGATTTGATTTTGATGGAATAAAATTTGTTCTTATATTTCACAAGTTCTCAACTCCCATGTTATGATTTTTATTTAAAGCTGTTCTAGATAAATGCCAGTGTAGTATCCTGAGCTTAACAAAAGAGGTGGTTAGAGGGAGGGAAGGGAAGGGGAATGAGAAATCTTACACCCCAAATTTGAAGTTACGAGAATGGCCAAATTTATATAGAGTGTTTCTCGTCCTCTCCCCTTATTTTCTCCAAAATTTAATGTTTAGGTGCAAATTGAGGTTAAATCCAAACCGTCTGTTATATATTTGCACGGATCTTACAGTTGCCCGCTCCTTATTAATATGTCCTGTGAATTCCATTCAGACCCGAATTCTTCAACCGGTACGGTTTTGGGCAATTTCATCCTATTAGGTATCAGAGAGGGTACTCACTCTCCTCTACCATATCCACCCTTCATCAACCATCTTCTGAAGTGCACCAAGGGTGGGTTCCTGAGCACTAATTTCACTAGGTGAATGGAGGGAAATGGAGAGAAACCTTCTATTCATTTCTCATAAAATTATTCCCTTCCCAATTTGAGGTGCAAAAACGTTCACCTCCTCTCTATCTATCCTTGCGTTCCCTTCAGGGTGTGCTCCAGAATAGGGTAGAGGAGGGGAGGGGTGACACGACCTGACTCCAGAATAGGGTAGAGGAGGGGAGGGGTGACACGACCTGACTGGCCCTGTTTACTTGCTCCAGAACGTTAAATTTTGAGGGGGAGGCGAGGGGAGGGGAAGGGGCTTATTTGCCGTATTGGGTCGTTTTGTTTCTTTTTCTTGTCTGGTGTGGGCTCTTTTATTATGTTTCCTAAAAAATAAAATGATTAAAACTGCTAAATAGGGCTGCCACTTTTCTTGAACCCTATATACAAACTATTCAAATTTTGTAACCTCCAAATCGTGGGGTAGAGGAGGTTAATTTACACTGCTCCTCTTCCCTTCCCTCCCCTCCCTTCCCCTCCCCCCCTCATGAAATTTCTGGAGCACACCCACAAAAACTCAGGAGATGACCGTAAGGGCAGGCTCCACAAGAATATTGAGAGGGAGAGAAGGGGATGGAATGGTAAGGAAAGTGAGGGAACAGAAATAATTTATTTGAGGGGTAAAGGAAGTGAAAGCTTTCCCTTCCTCTCATCTTTAGTAAATTGTGGAACATGTAACTTTTTAGTTTGTCTTCCCTCATCTTCTCTCCTATTCTCTTTACTCCTTGAGCAAGGTCTAAGAGTTTGTTTCCGGTTTGATTTTTAGTGAGGTTAAAAAGTAAGGTAAATTACATTCTTGGTAAGTTTGAATTGTGCTTACATGAAAGCAATTAATTTTGAGTTGCTGTTAATCACAGTTACCCTATATATCCTTTTTAGATTTCTATTGCTTACATACAAAGCTCTTACCTATGAATTATATTCAGTTCCTTTCCCATCCTGTAATTATTTCCTCATGTTTGAATAAAATGTGTTGCTTGATGAATTATTTGTATTATATTTTATTTATTTTGTAGGTGTTTGATGCTCCATACGTGAAGGTTATGGTAGGAAAAAGTCTCAGGAAAAGGTTGGATCCAAGGTCAATTGTACAATTGCTTCATAGTTTTAATGCACCTATTGGTACGAGGTAGCATTTACACTTGTGCCTCACAAATTACATAAATTACATCAAGGTTCTATAGTTAATGCATTGTCACCTCTTTTTATGAATTATCGTTTACCTTACAGGAACTACAGCATATATTGAGCAGTCAAGACCATTCCCACAAGATGGGAAGCAGGTGTTGTTTTCTACAATTAATTTTCTTTTCTACTACAACCTTAATCTGACTGCAATCAAAAGATCTTAACCAACCTGTAGCTGGGTAGATCCATAATTTGACCATAATATTACCCAACTGACCTTATATCTGAAGCATTCTAAGCCATATGCAATCTGAACAGAAGCAATTTGTGCTGATATTAACTTAAACCTGAAAATGGATTGATCCGAACCAAACCCAACCTGACCATCCATTAGCTTGGATGCACACGCCAGAATTTGGTTTAGATGCTGACCAGAAAACACTCAACCCACAATATAGGCGGCGGATAAATGTTCTAGAAATTGGGACCTGCAAACTGACATTTTGTCAAGAAGCAGAGATACCTTCCCCTGCCCTATCTCCCGAAAGGAAATTGGAAATCCTCCAGTTCATTTTACTCGTATATTTAGGTGATATTTGTAGTCCGTGCAAAACCCAAATCCAGATGGTCTTAGATTTGGATAACAGGGTTTAAAACTTTGAATCCCACAATAGTACATATGTAAAAGAATGTAGTTAAATAGAACTTAACACCATCTCATGCTGTCCTTATAAGAAAATGTCTTATTTCATTATTTGTAAAATGAAGGGATGGTGGAGTGGGGGGTTTACATATGGAATCTGGTTAGGAGTACTAGTGGCATCTGGTTTCTCTGTCAAGCCTGTCTCTTCTGTCTCTTGGAAGAACTTCTTCGAGCTCTCTCGTTCCTCTTCTACCAAGGTCACTGTTTTTTTTTTCTTTTCGCTAAAATACCCTTGCTGATATGTAGATTATTTTATCTTCCTCTCCTTCATTTTTTATTTTCTCTGTTAAATGGTGATTTAGTCTGGGCATTTTACATTCACTAAAATAACAGTTACCCCTTGCAAAAAAGAAACACCATTCAAAAAGCAACAAAAGGAATTTATAGACCCTATATCTGTTTTTTGATAAAAAAAAAAAGAAAAATCCCAAACTACCATCCTTTTAGTTCATGTGTGCCAAAGATATGCGGGAGTCATAGTTTGCTCATCTTTAGAAGAAAATTGGAGAAAGGATCATGGTTGATACTGGTGTAGGTGCTATTTCTGATAGTTATAGTGATATGCATATGAATATACTACAAATTCTGCTTGTTCCACATGAAATTGCCCAATTTTAGTTTTGTAGCTGGGAAGGAATGGTTGATAGCTTGCTTTTCAGGTGAGTATGTGATATTTTGGTGGTTTCTAAGGTAGGCAAGGCATTTAATTCTAATGCTTAAAATTGCAGGATGAGAGCAGAAGAGCTGCTTCCGATATGTTCCCTTCATTGGCTCCTGTAATGAAACGGAAAAAGGATCATGGTACTTCTATTAAACCTATTTTTTAAAATATAGACATGTGAAAGGAAATACTTCCACACAAACTATGCCAACGTATATATATTACTTCTAGCTTGAGGAAAAAAATTGGGTTGTCGTATTCACACCTTGGTAAGAAATTGTTATGTCACAGCTGAAACTAAATCAGTAGGGGTTCAACAGATATGGACTGAAATTTTGGTTTGTAAGAACAAATGCTTGACTCTTTTCTTCCATACAGGACGGGCAGAGGCTCTTCTAATTGCGGCCTATGGAAGAAGTCTAACCCTACAATCAGATCTAAATTCTACATTGACAGAATCCAAAGAATTGCAATTACAATTGTGTTGATCTATAACGGATATTCTTATTTATTAGGAGTTCAAATCTGTGTTAATTTTGTTGTGGTATTTGTGTGATGCTAATTAGCATTCATTGTTGAGAAAATGTAGATGATACAGTACAGCTATACTGTACATTATTTGATTTTAGCAAGCAGCTTTACTGATGCTCTTAACAGCAAACTGCATTTCTGTATATTTTTTGTTCCTTGTTCCTTTTGTTTTACTTTGTTCATAGACGTTTTGGCAGAATACACCGGAGGCTCCACACACAAAATTGGAAAAGTTGTTGGTTAATTATTATTATTTTTTTTAAACTTTATTTCTAATTGGTACTTCACAGAAATTTTAGGTGAACAATGTACATATGGTACTTTTTCTACTGTTACAAAAAATCTTGAAAACAACCCGAGTTGCAAAATCAATACATTCCATAAACCAGTCTAATATTTTAACCTTCTGCGCCAAATTGAGATTAATGAAAGGAGTTCACTCTAGTTTCTTGTACAGAAGCAGCAACTAGAAATACCTCTGACATATAACTTATAATTTTGTAAATTTGTCAAGGATGAAGGGTTATTTCAAAAATAACCCCTTCAAGGTTTGCAACTGTGGTTCTAGTTCCTTCAACCTCCTTGATCCGCATTCCCTGCTGTACTGCTTCATTCACCACCATAGTATCCATCCTGCTCAAAATAAATATGTACATAAAATAAATGGAAGAAAAATAAAAATAAAAATAAATTCAACAGAAGTTCAAAAAGGAAAAGAGGAAAGAAGATATCAAGCACATTCTTGCTTTGTTCCAATGTGAAATAAAATTTATTTGGTTCTAACGAATTATCGACTGTATTATTTTTGGTGTCTCATACAGCCATACAGGTGAGATTCATTCAGTTTTCTACAAAAACATAAATTGGATAAACTCCTGGTATAGACTTATAGTCATATGAGAGAGTGGAATCCTTAATGAACCAATATTTAAACAATATACAGGTAATAAGAAAGACATATATGATTGACTAACTTAGGTATTTACACCTTGTTTGGATGGAGAGTAGAGGAAGGGAGGGAATGGAAAGAAAAGAAAATTTTCCGTCGAATCGTTTTTGGTTGACAAAATTATGTCGGAGGTGAAGGGCACAGGAGGTGAAATATTTAACCTTGTATCATTATAATTAATAGAATCGGTTTTCTTCCCGATTTGAGGTATAACGGATGGAAAAAATTTTTGTTGCAAATATTTTTAGAACAAAAAACACAAATGTCCAACTCTATATCTTACCTGTATAATTCTCATATAAGTTTTTTTGTCACAAACGTACAACAACCACCGAATTTCTCATTAACCTTCTAAATTTTAATCAACCAAACAAAAAATTAGACGGAAAGGAAAATTAAATTTATTTTCCCTCATTAATCATCCAAACACAAAGAAGTTAAATATGTTAATCTTCCTTTCTATCCATTCCATTCCCTTTTATTCTTCACCTCCCCTTCCTTCCTCTACTCTCCATCCAAACAAGGTGTTAGGAAATTACAAAGGGACAAGTATCTTGTGTAGTACTTTCAATTCATTTTAAAACATGAAATTTCATCCATACCAAACCTACCCATCTCCTTTTTGTTTCTTCAAAACTACTCAAATCAACCCTCTGTGCTCTTCTTTATCAAAAGGAAAAGTGAGGAAGGAGAGGGTGTGTTGGGCATTCTTGGCATTTTTATGGGTTTTCAGGTAATATTTGATATTTCATCTTTTGTGGCAGAATGTATTATATTATATTGGCTGGTTTGCAGTGGTCTATGCATTAATTTGAGGTTTTCTATCTCAAAAATGATCCGTGCCTTCATAATATATGTATACTGAAGCCTATGAAACAAAGGTTGAAATTAGACAAAATAAAGTGCATACATCTTTGCTCGAGACACGTATGCAAGTATGAACTTGCATCCTCTACCCTTTAATTGAAGAAGCTGATGCACTGTTACGAAGAGATGTGGTATGCTGGATTGTTGAAAGCTTGGTTACTAGTCAAGAATTGCAATAATGCCTCGTAATATAAAACAGTCAATAAGAACCAACAAAACATAAACAAATACACAGAGAAAAAAATATTTATATGCACAGACAAACACCAACCTCACATTACAGTACTGTACTGATCTCACCAGGTACCCACAAACTCCCTTCCAAAGTACCAACTAATAATATACGTTTATATATCATGTTGTTATAATTATACTTTTTATTTACTTTCATGTCTTGTGATGTGTTTATCTCAATTAAATGGATGAATTACAATGTGCACACTGGTAGAAAATTTAGCCATAATACTAATTGATAAACCAAATTAAAATTCTCTGTCAGTACTGGTACATTGAAACGAGGCACTATACTGCTGATAACTTGTATCAGTTAAAAAAAAATACAATACCTAGATATTCCAAATATGAGATGCAAAAAGACATTAGGTGACGAACTCGTGAGAGAACATCTTAAAAAGGATATAAATATCAGCTCCAAGAACAAGATCAAAACCAGAAGGGTGCTTCTGCAAAATTTGCTCGATATGCTCTCTATTTCCCCACTCCAACTTCTCAGTTGTCAATCCTGTTATCACACACAAACTAAAATTTTCAGTAAATTGTACTTTGTTATCTAGTTTTCTACATGATTACATCGTGGGCAATTTTATGTTTACCCTTGCAACTCAAAGTATCAACTCCCCCATGAAAACATACGAAATATCAACATTTCCCTTTGTCTCATCATTTCTATAAAATATGCTCTCACTACAGGTACAAGAGGGATAATGGAAGATAGGTTGGGAAGGTTTCCAATTTACTGAGACATGAGGGGCTAAGTGAAACTTTGATGACTTGCAAAGATGTACGCAAAAGTTCCCTAAATTAATTAAATTTTAACTTAAAAAGTTTGAAAATTGTAAACCTAACAAGCTTTGATTCCTTCTAGATGCCTCAAGGTCTATATTCTTCCTTATTATCTAAAAAGTTGTAAATTAAAAATTGAAATCAATTGTTGTAAAGGAGGGATTTAACATAAGACAAATAATAAAAGCATGTTATGATATATCAGAAGTTTTTTGTTACCAAACAGCCCCCATAAGAATTCCTACCAGATTTTAACCCAAGTAAAACCCAACGAGCAAGTCAGCAACATAGATGGAACAATTTGACTTGTTCTTTGTTAGTTACCTCATATTGATAAATGCATCCAAACTTCTGTATCAATGAAGTATGAAATATGACAAATAAAAATTATGATAAAAAATCCAAACTACTTCTGATTTCCTCTACTGAAAATAGTGTTTTAAATCGAGAAATGCAACCTAAAATGAAATATCCAACAATTGACCAATAATACCTTGTGGATACACACTGGTGCAATATAGTGACACTTTTTTTTCTTAAAAAAAGAAGAAGGGCTTATAGCCCATTTGCATTATGCAAATAGAAGAAGGTTTAATTACAGACATGCATTACGCAATATAGTCACACTACATTCTACAATACTGTATTAAGCATAATTCCAATACATGAACTTTGCAAGGCCATAAATTAGATAAGAGAAGCCAAGGAAAAAAGGAGAAAAAGAATTCTGTCAACTGGAAAACAAAATAAGGAGAAAAGGTTTTGTCAACAGGAACATTAACCAACCAGCTATATTACTGAAATGAGGTTTTAGAAAAACATTTGCTACAGTGTTTAGACCTTACCTCTAGCACTTCATCATTATGGTCAGTTAGTACCACTTCTCTACAAAATCGACTACATAACATGCCAGTAATACCTACAACAAAGAACCAAAAACAAAATAATTAATTTACTTACTATTTTATTTACTTTTCTTATGCTTGTTTATTAATTAATTCACAATTTGAAGTGAATTGACCTAAAAAGGTTAACTACCCAATTGGCAGAAGTCAAAACAACAACGTTCGGCCTGGGCACCACCAACCGACAACCCTCACTTATACCAAACATTAAAGTAAATTTCATGAATGATTTGCATGTATCACCATTTAATTTCCAGTTTTGGTTCTGGAAATAAAACCCTGGTCATTTGGAAGTTACATTATTTTGGTGTCTCCAATCATACTTAGTCAAATAAAGCACAGAAATCCTAGTAGCCATTTGTGCAAGACAATTGGTTGGGGAAACTCCAACTCTTCAGTGACAAAACCAGGAACTAGGTGATAAGCATACAAAATACCAATGTCACCCCTACAAAGCATGAAAGCATCCTCCAAATGTTCACAATTTGTAGGGTCATGCACATGAATTCCCAGTTTAGTAGGGACACAAATGATGATTTTATTTAGTAATATAATCTAAAAGTTTGAACATCACTTACCAACTCCAGACCCAAGTTCAATAACAGATCTATCACTTAAAATTTGGGCATGACTTGAGAGATAATTATTCATTAATACTGCACCTGGCCATACCAACTGCCCAGTCAGATCATAATCAGCTGCATGCAAAGAATTTTCATCATATTAATAGAAGTCGACAGTCTGCTGTGTCATTTAACTAAGTATTTTCTATGCACCTTCCTCACCCTTTCTCTGATAACTAAAGGGAAAATGAAGTAGTTTTAGCATTCTATTCTATTTCTTTTGGGGAAATATTGGGGGAGGAGCGATGTATTCCAATACCCTTTTAAAATGACAAAAGCCCTTCAAACAAAATAACAGTAAACCATGAGGACCTCTCAATATTTGTTTCAAAAAAAGTTGTCCAGATTATCCTAATTTTTCCTGCTTGGTATATCAGTAGAGAAAAAAAACTGTTGCCTTTTATTTCCTTCATACTTCCTCACATGAGTAGCCTCAAGAATTGAAGAAAATGGTAAAAATATAATAGAAAAGCACAAACGTATGAAACTGGCAACCAAATATACCATTGAAAAGCAATGCAACCCTTTTCTTTTCTTTTCTTTTTTGGGAAAAGCGGGATATCCCACCAATTTTAAAGCAATGCAACCCTTCATGCCCGAATAAATTCACAGTTCATAAGTTCTCATAAAAACCAAGAGGGACGTGCCTTTTTTTTAACAAATTGTTTCTAGGACATGTCAATGTAAGTAGGTAACGTGTAAAAAAGAAAAGAAACAATAGAGTATGCTTTGCTCCATCCTAGAGAAACAAATTCCAAAAGGTTTTAGAGGGCATTTCCGCATATTCTAATTTAAGAGAGATTAATTGCAAAAGCATACTGGAAGCGGAACGGAGGCAGAGGAGTTGAAGCGAGTTCGATCCGAATGTAAATTCTGTTAACTCATAGCTAGGTAAACAAAAAGGTAACATTAGTAAGAAAACCAAAGATGAAATAGAAGAGATTTAGCGTTTATTAGGGCCAAACAAAAAGAATAAATTGAAGTACTTGCGATCGACGAAAAATAAGGTATCCAAGGAGATTATCCCTTCGTCGTCATCTTCCTCACCCTTAAACTGGAGAGCTTCTTCCTTCGCCATATTCCCTTGTTCGAAAATGAAAAAGCTTAGCAGCCGTCTCGAAGTATCAAGTATGTTGCCAACGATCAAAAGGCCTTTTGCAAAACTACTCAGAAACATTATTGTATTTACATGTACACCCATTCTAATTATATTTTGTCACAATTGATACAGAGTCACACGGATTTTGATGCAGAGTACACGAATCTTGATGCTGATCGGATAGTCATCACACCCATCGAACCAAAGTAGGTCTGATGCCCATCGTACCTACTCTGAATTCAATTCATACCGATCTTTTCTAAGTGTACCCTCAGATACTTGAGGGAATACGGATCCCGTAAAAGATACCCTGTAATGGAGTTCGGATCTCTGAGATAACTCAAATTTTGAGTTTGGATCCAGATCGTTCAATTAGAATAGAGTTGCACAAAATGCTCGTGACTGGTGACCTGTTCGAGATCAGCTCAGATTTAACTCGCCAACAACTTGAGTTGGAACTAACTCGAGTTAGCTTACTCGATTGACTCACGAGTTGAGTTCGAGTTTCCCTCAACTTGCTCATTACCAAGTTTAGTTGACTAGTACTATTGTAAATTGTGGATTGTTTTGATAATTTGAAATTAGTAGACTTTTTATTATGTATTGCAAATTGTTTTGGTAATTTGTAGACTGTTTTTTATGGACCGTAATTTTTATTAATTTTTCTCTTTTTAGTTGTCTACTAATCAAAATCACTAATTTTATTTTGCTACGAGTTAGCTCACGAGCTACGAGTTGAGTTAGAGTTTGTTTTTCAGCTCAGTCCTAGATTGGTCGCTGGAGTTGGGCTCAACTCATAAGTTCACGAGTTAAGTTTGAGTTGCTCTCAGCTTACTTGAACTCAACTCTTTTACAGCCCCAAAACAAAACCATCATAATTCGGACCAATTCAGGTTGAAGAGGATGCACAAGATTCCTTTAATATTCGTGCCAGAGCATATCCGACAGTTAGGATCTAAATTCAAAATTTGAGTTGCATGTTCTTGGATCATTTATATAAGCACAGATAAACATTGTTGGAGAATTCATATCAGCTAAAGGTAACTCAAATTTTGAATTTAGATCAGAACAGTTCAATCTACTTTAACACAAATATTAAAAATAATCTCTTGCATTTCACTTCAAATCGAATTAGTCTGGATTCTAATTGGAAAATCAGAATCCAAACTCAAATTTTGAATTAGCTCAGAGAATCGGTACTCCAAGACAAGATACTAACCAAATTTGGGTCGGATGGACATCAGAGACGTCCGATAGGCTTTAAGATTCGTGTGCATCAATCTTAGAATATAACGCGTTGAATCGCATCAGATGACACCGATGCCCATCAGATCCTAACTTTTCTCCTAAAAGAGTTTACAGAGTTCTCCTAACCAATTCCTTGCTTGGGTCAATTGGGCCGAGATTAGTAGACCGAGAGGTGGAAGGAGGGCTTAGCGCCTGAGCCCTGGGCCTGGTAGAATCAATTCCCCGGACACCGGAGTCTAGTAACAAAAGTATATGGGCAGTTGGGCACAAATTGTAAAGTCCCAGTACTTTGCGACAGGGAGTCCCCGCTCCACATTGAGAAACTATTGATTGGTGACTTGCACAGAGCTGAATCTGGTACCTCTAGTAGGGGCATTGAATTGCAACAGGACCTGTTGCCAGATGATGATTAATTCCGTCAGATAGCTCGACACTGAGTTTTAAAAGCACAGTTTTGCGGTACACCCGACTTCGATTATATTCAAACCCGCAAGGCCGCAAATCATACATTCAACATTACTTGGGTCTAATGTACTCAATAGTATTTAATCCCTTGAACTTCAAACATACTAGAACCCCAGCTCGTATGAGCCAGCAATGCTGGTAAAGAAACCGGGGAAACTCCGAGCACAGTTATTCTCATAGGCGGAGCCATGTACCTTCTTGACATAGGTTATTAGTTCCGATATCGGTCTTTCTTCGAAGTGCCATAAATCTCTTCAATTTGCTGCCATTAATGAAGAACTCAACCTAGCATGTGCAGGATGAGTCTGTGATTTTGTTCAGATACTTCACTTTGTCAGTGATCTCGCAGCATAACAGGACACCTGCTATGGAGTCCGCATCTTCTGCATTAACTCAAAAGAGAACTTTTGAGTTTAATGCACGTTCCGTTAATGCAGAGGATACGAATTCCCTGCTATGACCAGACTGTAATTCACTGTGACCAGAAATTGTACATTTGCTAGGAATTTTTTTTTAACAGTATTCATTGATTGCAGAGGACTAAAAGAAAAAAAAAATGAGAGAGCCACATACTTTAGCTAAAAGAAAGGCTCGTCATGATCCGGAAAAAAATAAATAACGGCGAAGGACGAGGTAATATCTCTACAAGAATCATTTTTCATATGCTTTCTATCAAATCAAACTCCAAGTGCATTTATCAAAAGAAAAAAAAGGAGAACAATTAATGGTGTCCAAAATTAACAAAAATTCCATAAGGAAATCTAGATGAAAGAGAACTAAGAGAATCTCTATCTGTTGTGTAGTGGATTTGGACCTGTGTCGACTTCTCTCTTCTCCTCATTATACTCTCTGTCAACCTTGCTCTGCGTTTCTCCAGTAAAACTTGATTTAGCTTTAAAATCTTGCATGAAACCACCTTTCAATCTTCTGGATTTATCAAATGCATGAACAAAAAAACTACCATTCTCTGTTTGAAATATCAACAGGATTGTGATTAGCATGATAATGGAGTTTGCCTTTAAACCCATCTCTGTTTAAACTTCTCTGGAATTAGTACCAGTTTCATAGACCAGAACAGGAAGAACCATTGTTAGATTTGGTGGCTTGGTGAATTATTAGACATGGGTTGAAAGTAATGAAAAGTCTTATTAGTTGGTGTCTTGGTTACTTATTTATGTTATTCTTTTGATACATGAGTATTAATTATTATTTTATGATGGAGAAGTTTCTGCAATTTTATATCACAATAGTACCAACTATGACAAATAAAAAATGAGGATTTCAATTTGAGCACAATTATTATTGTTGTTTCTTGTTTTTTTCTTCATTGCACACGCCACACATTAGTTTACAAAATTTATTGGCGAAATAATTGTCTAATTAATGCTGTCGTGTATGTGGGAGAGGAAACCAACTCCGCTGTCCTCCAAATTGGAGAGCAGGACCCTGTTATTCTGATCTGAACCGTTCAAAGTTTCTCATATCCGAATCTCGATAAAGGTGAATGGCTGGGATTGGAATAACAGGGTCCTGTTCTCCCTTTGGAGAACAGCGGAGTCGGATCCGTGGGAGAGATACTTTTGAAACAATTAAAAATCAAGAGGCCTAAAAAATAGGGGGGTCAATGGCACCCTTTTATCCGTTTACCCGACCCGTACCGTATTTGATAAACCGGGTACGGGTAAGATTTTTTTTCGTAAACTTATCGGGTATAGGTACGTATCCCTCCTCATATATATATATATAGAGAGAGAGAGAGAGAGAGAGAGAGAGAGAGAGTGGATAATATCAAAACTTTTGTTCCTAAGCTCTCGTGCAACTGAATGGTTTTCGAATTTTCAAAGTCCAAACGGTCGATCCAAACTGTTAGATGTGATCTCTATATTAAGATGTGCTTGGAGACCAAATTTGACATTTTTTTTTAATTTTTTTACTATTTATTAAGCCACTTTGAAAATTGCTAATCCGGATAAACAGTAAAAACAGTGCAACCGAATTCTGGATCATGTGATCAGCTATTTTTAATGTGCCTTAATAAATAGTAAAAAAATTCAAAAAAATGTAAAATTTGGTCTCCAAGCATATTTTAATATAAAGATCACATCTAACGGTTTAGATCGACCGTTTGGACTTTGAAAATCCAAAAACTATTTGGTTGCACGAGGACTTAGGAACAAACATTTTGATATTAGCCACTCTCTCTATATATATATAGAGAGAGAGAGTGGCTAATATCAAAACGTTTGTTCGTGAGCCCTCGTGCAACCAAGTCGTTTTCGGATTTTCAAAGTCCAAACGGTTGATCCGAACCGTTCAAGTTGTTCTCCATATTGAAATGTGCTTGGAGACCAAATTTTACATTTTTTGGAAAATTTTTACTATTTATTAAGCCACTTTGAAAATTTCTGATCCGGGTGAACAGTAAAAACAGTGCAATCAAATTCTGGACCATGTGATCAGAAATTTTCAAAGTGGCTTAATAAATAGTACAAAAATTCCAAAAAATGTAAAATTTGGTCTCCAAGCACATTTCAATATGGAGAACAACTTGAACGGTTTGGATTGACCGTTTGGACTTTGAAAATCCGAAAACGACTTGGTTGCACGAGGGCTTAGGAACAAACGTTTTGATATTAGCCACTCTATATATATATATATATATAGTGCTGGGCTTAGCTAAGCCATGGTGTAAAACGACTTGGTGCTCCACGCCTCATTATTTCCATTTTGAAAATCCAAACGACCGATCCGAACAGCTCAAGTTATTCTCCATATTGATATGTGCTTGGAGACCAAATTTTGTATTTTTTGAAATTTTTTTACTATTTATTAAGCCACTTTGAAAATCACTGATCCGGCGGTCCAGAAATTTTTACTGTTTTTTACTGTTCATAAGGATTTTCAGATTTTCAAAGTGGCTTAATAAATAGTAAAAAAATTCCAAAAAATGTAAAATTTGGTCTCCAAGCACATTTCAATATGGAGAACATGTTGGAAGGTTCGAATCGACTATTTGAACTTTGAAAATGAAGATATGGCGTGGAGTACCAAGTCATTTTACTCCATGGAGTAGCCTAGTCGGACTCTATATATGTATATATGAGTAGAACTAGGATGTTCCTAAGCTCACCAAACCCTTCGTGAGCTCGAATTTAAAACCTATCAAATTGACTTCAAACGACATTTCCAATCCGTTAGATGTTCAATCTATATTAAAATGTGTTTGGAGACCAAATTTTACATTTTTTGGAATTTTTTTACTATTTATTAAGATGGTTTGAAAACCGCTATTTTTATTAAAATTCTGCACCATTGGAAAACAACAATTTTCAAACCATCTTAATAAATAGTAAAAAAATTCCAAAAAATGTAAAGTTTGGTCTCCAAGCACATTTTAATATAGATTGAACATCTAACGGTTTGGAAATGTCGTTTGAAATCAATTCGATAGGTTTTAGAGTCGAGCTCACGAAGGGCTTGGTGAGCTTAGGAACACCCTAGTTCTACTCATGTATATATATAAATATATATATTAGGTCAAACACCATTAATACAATCCCCCGGATAGGAGGAACTGATTAGACTTTAGGTGGGTACTATCTCATATGGTTTTGGAGACAAGATTGATATTTTTATTTATGTTTTATACAATCGCGTAGGCAAGACGACGACCTTGACAAATTGTGAAAGCGGAGATCCAGTTCATGATTTGTTTTAGTCAAAGAAGAAATGCATGGGGAGTGGTGTCATTTGCATGTATGATGTAATTAATGTGCCAGAGGCTTCAATGAGCTTTGATTTCAGAGCCACTTTTTGACTAATAGAAAAGAAAAGGTACTTTAGCATTAATATGGCTGTTATAATTTGTTAAATATATCCGGATTCCGGATGGATGGAACAAATTAATACTTAGGTTGCCAACATTGAGTCTAAGCCGTCCATGTTCGGTTAGAAACTTAGAATCGTTCCATGTGCATTAAGATTCATAAATACTTGATCAGTACAAAGGTTTTAAATGAGTCCAATCGTAGTCGGGAATCGGGATTTATTTATATTTTTGCAGTCCAATTTAGGCCCAAAATATTCTTTTCCAGATTTGAGGGCCCAAGCCCAATCATATCTTCCCTCGGCTTTATTTTTCTTGAACCCCGACTCTTTTATTCAAGCAAAAATACAAAAGAGATGCAATTCGTGTTTCCATCTTTGCACTTGTCGTATTTTTGTCGTACACACTCTTAACGCACTAGTAGCCCTGTAAATGTAACCAAATACTAGGGGTATTTTCGTCATTACATCGTCAGTCTCTCCGAGCTCCGATCCTTCTACCCTTCTCCAAGAGACCGAGGCTACACTAAAACCCTGACAAAATCTCTCCATTTTTCTCCCTCGCCCCCTCCTCTCTCTCTCACACACACAAACACAGAGGAGATAAGAGTATGGCGAAAAGACTAATTCCAGCATTGAACAGAGTACTGATAGAGAAGATAGTGCCCCCTTCAAAGACATCCGCTGGCGTTTTATTACCTGAGAAAACCTCCAAGGTACTATACTATTGCTCGTTGCATTGATAGTCAAATTTGTTAACAATTTGAATATTATATTGTTTCCTTTTCCACTTCATTTTTGGGTATGTCTCCTTATTGTATCTACTTAAATTGCTCGGATTGTGGTTCTTATATGAACCAAGAAATAGTTGCATGAAAAAAGTTCAATGTGCATATATTATTTTTACTAGGAAGGTTAATAGTTGCATGAACCAATTTTGTCAAGTTTATAGCAGTGGTAAATTCATACAAACAATTTAAAATTCCATTTAGTTTAACTTTTAAGCAAAAGGGAAACCAAAAGGACATTTGGGGCCTGCCTACAGTCAATTAGTCTTGGCATATAAATGGAAATCTGTGTATCAGTACTGGCTGATTATGTATCATTATCTAGCGGGTTTATCCTAGTAAAAACTTCTCCTCATAATGCTATGCTGGTATGTAATTTTGATGTTAAGGAATTGGTTGTATCATATGCGATTGCGATGTTTTAGTTTTAATGCTTGATGTTATCAAAATATGTCACTTTTCATAGCAGCACGAACCGAACTTTGAATTTGTTCCTTTCCCTATTATCAATGTGCATCTAGTTGAACTCGGGGAAGGTCATAGCTGTGGGGCCTGGTGCTTATGACAGAGATGGCAAACTGATACCTGTTATGTGAAAGAAGGAGATGTTGTTCTCCTACCAGAATATGGGGGCACTGAAGTAAAACTTGGAGATAAAGGGTATGTTCTATTTTGCCCCCATTTTATTTTCTTTCTTTCCTGCCCCTTGGAGATATTTATTCAAATAAGGTTTACTGTTAGATTTGCATTTTATTATTTGCCAAGATTAAAAAGTCCCAGTAACATTTTTTAACATTTGTTTATATTCTTTTGTAATATTTTTGAATTATGGCTTCCTTATATTTCTCAATTCAATTCACATGTGCTCCTGAAACGTCAAAACATTATTTTGAACCCTGCTAAAACCAAAAAAGAATCGTCATATAAATGGTTGGCAATGTGTTGGTCAATTTGGCCAGTGTTCCTTCTATTATTTCATTATACATGTCTAACCCAACTCGACCTGCAACTCTGACAAAGTCGAGATGCCCCAACCTCGATGTGTCAATCGTAACGTAGACGGTTTATAAATTAATTTTAGTGCATTCATTTTTTGAATGTTTTTTTTACCACTTGACTAGATACAAAATTAATTCGAAAATTTAAAATTTTTGCATGTAGACACATCACTCGTAAAGTAGACAGGTTTCAACGGTTCGGATTCGTCATTTAAAATCAATCCGATAGATATTAGAGTTGAGTTCACAAAAACACTTGGTGAACTTAGGAATACCCTAGTTTTACTCGAGAAAAAGTACAAGTACACCATTTATCACAAATGAAAACCAACAAAAACTAAAAATTGAAGGTCATATAAAATTGATTTTACTTAACCTAAGCCATCTCAAAATGATAGTATAGTAACTAACAAACCGAACTAGAAATAAAAATAAATCATTTCAGTACAAGCATAGGCAAGATAATGCTACCTGCAACTAATCATGTTCTCTGAAAAGAAAAGATTTTAAATTATTTCCTAGCTGTGTCGATGAAACTCATGGCAACATCTATCCTCCTAGACTTTTTATGCTTCATAAATATATCAGTATATTGAGAGTAGAACTAGGGTGTTTCTAAGTTCACCAAGCCCCTTTGTGAACTCAACTCTAAAAAGATTGGCTTCAAACGATGAATCAAAACCGTGAAAATCATTCTACTTTACGAGTGATGCATCTACGTGTGAAAATTTTAAACTTTAAAATTAATTTAGTATAAAGTCAAGTGGTCAAAATTATAAGGTTTATAAATTAATTTTAATGCATTCATTTTTTGGACGCTTTTTGACCACTTGACTCTATACAAAATTATTTTATTTTTTATTTTTTTTGCATGTAGACACATCGCTCGTAAGTTAGAAGAATTTCAACGGTTTGGATTTATCATTTTAATCCAATTCAATAGGTTTTAGAGTTGAGTTCACAAAGATGCTTGGTGCACTTAGGAACACTCTAGTTCTACTCGTATATTAATATATTAATAGTAATTTGCACGTGTTGTTGCACATGTATTTCTCTTAGAAAACACCAAGTTTTCATTTTGCAAAGCGCAAATTAGTCTATACTAATTTTGCAAAGCGCAAATCAGTCTATACTAGAGATTCATATTGTCATTTAAAGTTTAAATATTCGATCCGAACTGTTTCACATAATCTACGTATGATAATGTATGATAACGTATAACAATTTTTTTCTACTATTTTTTAGATAGGTAAAAAATCACTAGTTTCAGATCATACAAAGGCGAGGTGATTTTCTACCTATCTAACAAATAGTGATTTTCGGATCATACAAAGTTTTCATTTTTATAATTTTTTTTTACTTTTTTTTTTTTACTTATTTTATATAAATCAGGTGATTTTCTACCTATTTAAAAAAGGTAAAAAATTATAAAAAATGTAAAATTTTGTCTCCATGTATATTTTCATATGAAAATTATGTTGAACGGTCTAGATCAATTATTTAAATTTTTTTTCCGAAAATCTTTGTAGCTACCATATGTTTGTAATTATTTAAATTTTAGAAATGAAAATATAAATTCATAGTCCGAACTTGCGTGAGCATTGCAAAATACCATATCCTCACTTGATATATAAATACCAAGGAAGCGATTAATTGTACCTAGCAACTTATACCCAGTTTTTACTCAAACCAAATGTCATTTGACTAGTGCGAATACTGCAAAACTCAATATTATAATAGGTAATTCAAAATTCTAACAACCAGCGACTCTTGAAAGTGGTCCTGAGTTAGTTTTTAATCGTTTGCAACTTGCACAACTTGTCAAACTGCCTGTACTTTCACCGGGATCACTTGTTGTACTTTCACGGAACAACTTCTAGAAGTTTTCAAAACGAGACCACTTTACAAACTTGTAGTTCTTCCGAAATAACACATGAAATAATGCAAATTAATTTTTCTTTTTTCAAAATTATTATTTTTTCGAAATTAAAATTTTGAATTTTTTTTGAATTTTTTTAAAATATTAATATTTATATATGCATCTATATCATGTAAAATAACACTATGGATATTGTAAAACAAATCTATGTATATTGTAAAACAGAAGATGGATATTGCATAGTGAAATAAAACATGAATACTGTAAAATAACATATGCAAACTATAAAATATGAATACTGTAAAACTAATAGATGTAAACAATAAAACTAATAGATACAAACTATAAAACATGAATACTATAAAATACATTGTTCAACAAACATAACTGTTCACCTACATAAATTGTCACTGGTCAGAAACACATTTTTCAACAAAACACTAGCATACACAAACAATAATATTCAACACACAAATATACATGTTCAACAAAAGCATACTATTCAACATACAAATATTACAATAGATATAATAGCAAATCTTTTAAAAATTTGTTACTATTTCATAACTATACTTTTGTTCAATAAAAATATAAATATCTTTCAACAAATATAACATTCCTTACAAATTAAAACAAACATATTTTGAGACATTCTCTAGTCATTTTTAAAGGTCCCTTTTCCCTACTATTTGTCACAATAGAAATGCATTCGGTAATTCCTCAAAACAAAATTGAGAAGTTTTGATTTCCTTTCATCACTTTTTGTTCTGTCTCCTTTTTTTTTCTATTTTTTGTGTATTTTTTCCCTCTCTTCTCTTTTAACAAAATTTTATAAAACTTGATACCTTTGATGTCCTGATTAATGAAATTTGGAGATTTGACTTCTACATTTTTTTGTCCAAAAAAAAATGAAAATGAAATTTCTATGTCTAAGCGAAGATCAAACAAGAAAATATTTCACTTCGCAAGACTTGAGGAGATATTTGTAAGGTAAAATTTGGCAAAAAAAAAGAAAAAGTATTTGACAAGAATTAAATTGGTGGAGAATTCTTAATCTGTTTTCGCTTTTTCGCTCTTCCACTTGCTCTCTTTTCTAAGATTACTCAGACTTTAGGATTATAATATAAATGATATGACAATAGATTAATGAGTGAAAATAATGAAATTTTAAAAAAAAATTGACTTAAAAAATTTCCACCAAACGTATTATCCAATTAATAAAATTCAATCTTATTTTAACTCGATTAAGATCATCTTTGCAATAGCTATTATTTGGACAACTCATTTGCAAAATTATTGGAGGGATCCACTGACAACTTTGGCAACACATCATAACAAGACATTATATTAGTAATTAATTTTAAATTTTCAAATGACACAAATATACCATTGATCTTGTTTGATATCTCAAACAATTATAGGCATACAAATTTATTCAGAACAATCAAGGCATCCAAAAATCATCGGCCGGTTGCAGTTAACTCTGTGCATTAATTTTTGGGTTAATTTTCCATGTATTCTTACATAGTTGTTCAATTTGTTATTTACCCCTGTACTCTTCGTAATATCAAATATATCCTCCAACCTTTTTCTTTTCTTTCTCATTTGCCCACAAAATTAATTATCCATAGTTAATGACTCATTTAACTCTATTGTTGTCAATAATACCCCTCATTTTCATTGTCTTCTTCAATTATTTTTTCGCTTCATTGTCTTCTTTAATTTTTTTCGCTCCATATGAAGCGCTTAACACCTCTGGATAATTAAATTTGTCAGTCATTCTTTGTTTTTTTTCTTCTAATATCAGTTGAGTTCTTCCGCCACCTCAAATTGACTTGTTCAAGTATCAGCAAACAAATAGTCCTCTCAAAAAATGTATCAACAAACAATAGGATACTATGATACAATACCAACTAATGATGATATATCTTGAAAACCCTTTCTGATTTAATACTACAAAGTTTTGCCCGTGATTCGTTCTTTTACACCATTGGTTGCTTCTCAAGAGAAGGTTTCTACTTTGACCATGAAGGGGTTGATAAATGTGATCAGGAGTTCTCATTTATCGACAATGTCTGATGAAATTGAGAATTTTGAAAATGAGAAAAAAAGAAAGAAAAGATAAGCATATTAATAGTGAATGGGAGGCGAAAGCCTGGTTACAGGTAAGAGATGATTTTGTTATTTTATCTTTCTGAGTCTTATGGAGATTGATACCCACTTACTACTATTGTTTTTTGAATCATTGAGATAGGCACAACCAATTCTTAATGCGGTGGCACCCAATTTCAATCTTATATGGTCAGACCGGCGAGATGAAATTGTTTGGAAGTGGGAAGAATTGGGGAGATATAGTTCTAAATCCATCTATAAGGTGAAGGAGGGAAAACGAACTGCAGTTTCAAAGAGGTCTGGACAGTGAAGGTGCCCCCTTCAGTAAGAATTTTCGGATATACCCTCCTAAAAGAAAAATTGTTGACGAGGGACATTATGATAAAACGGAGGATACAATGCGAGCCGGATTGTGTCATGTGTGATGGACAAAGCACTGAAACAGTGGTTCATCTAATGTTTACATGTCCATTTGCACAATCCGTTTGGGAAATTGTTCAGAATTCGCTAAGTAAACTGATACTGGTACGAAATCTGATAACAAGGAAGAATGGATGGCAAGAGTGCTTTGCACCTGCTGGTGGATTTGGAGGCAGCATAATGATCACATCTTCCAGAGGGATAGAATGGGACCTGATGTGTTGGGAGGGAGAATAGTCCAAGAGGAGGCTATGTGGTTAAAACATTGTTAACAGGTTAGAAGCTTAGCGGTTCAGTTTCTATTTACATTCCATATTAACTCGATGTAACCACCTTGTTTGCTGATATTTGAACAGGTGAATTTGAAGTGGCGGAAGCACTCAACTGGTTATTAGAAAAAAAAAAAACAAAGAATGACTGACAAAATTAATTATTCAGAGGTGTAAGGCGCTTCATATGGAGCGAGAAAATAATTGAAGAAGACAGATGAAAATGAGGGGTATTATTGGCAACAATAGATTTAAATGACTCATTAATTATGGATAATTAATTTTGTAGGTAAATAAGAAAGAAAAGAACATATTAAAGATGAGGAGGATTCAAATGCCTCCATTTTTTGTACCTCCATCATGCCTTCATTCTTTAAAACTTTAATAACTCAAAATTTAAAATTAAAATTTAAAATAAAACCGTTGGATATGAACTACATCATTTTATCTATGCACGTGTAAAAAATTATGACATTTCAACTTTGTTTTGGTTGTCATCTTGAGCTTGTAAAAATGTATACTAATGTGGATAATTTCTAGACGTTGATTTTTCAACTTATTGATTCACATAAAAGCAAAATTAAAATGTGATAATTTTTTATGAGCACATAGAGAAAATAACATAGATCGCATCTAACGATTTTATTTTGACATTTAAGTTTTAAACTTTGAGTTATTAAAGTTTTAAAAAATGGAGGCATGATGGAGGCACAAAAAATGGAGGCATTTGAACCCTCCTCATTAAAGAGTATATTAGATATATTGAAGAATACAAGAGTAAATAAGAAATTGAAGAACTCTTTAAGGGTATAGGATAAATTAACTCTTAATTTTTAAACTTTGATCTTATATTAAATAAACTTCAAAATTTATCAATTTTATTAGAAATACACTATTTATGACGTAAGACTTAGATGCTATGGATAACATAAGGCCTTCCATGCTATTTACTCAAAAACTTATCGTATAAACTTCAAATTTCGATTTAAGTAGCTCAGTAAAATTAGTTATACAATGAAACTGTAAAATACTAATTTTTATTATTTTTGAATTTTTTTTACTATTTTTTATGATTTATAAAAGATGACAAAAAAAATAACGTAAAATATTAGCAAAAATATAGTAAAAAAATTTCAAAAATAATAAAAATTAATATTCTACAAATTTATCATATAATCAATTTACTAAACTCTTAATTTATATAAAGTTTGAAATTTATACGAGGCCTGAGGCTTACTCTTTAAGACGTAGAAGAACAACGACAATTCGTACTTTTTTTTTTAATTTAACATTAAGTTTATTAATAAAATAAGATTGTTTCTCCAAATTATTTTCAGTCCGAGTCCATAAATGTAGGGGTGTATTTGCAGAAGTTCTGAGAAGAACTCAGCGCTGATCTATCCCTTTCTCGCCTCTTGCGCCTGCCCCATCTGGCCATCTCTCTCTCCAGTTCAGCCGATCTATGGACGAGAGAGAGTTCAGGCGGCTTCTCAACCTCTTTCCCGTTGTTCGATCTCGCTCCTATTGCGTAACTCTCTCTCTCTCTCTCTCTCTCTCTCTCTCTATATATATATCAACACACGCACCCGTACGAACGCAGATTCGGTATTGGTGTCTCCAGGTCCAAAATTAGGTGAACTAGGTAACTGGGTAGGATTAGAACTGAACTGGCCGATGTGTGATTTGCACAAAAGGAGTGCATGGTTTTAAGCTGATAAATCAAATTGGCATCTCATATGATATCAAAACAAAATTGAATCTAATATACCCCCAATGTTACAGAAATACTTGTTACTTGATAATCATTTGAATGATACAGCAAGCAGAGGCCTCATCGTCCGGTGGAACCGCATCGTCAGGTGGAACCGCATCGTTCCGTGGAACCCCATCGAGTATTACTGAGGAAAAGGTTGTATTAATTTTTACTTTGGAGGATTTATAACCCACATCCATATGATTTTCTAAATACGAAAACTGTTTACAGTGTAGGAGACCCAATGGTTACTGTTGGAAGTGCATCTTTTCTCAAGATTTCAAATTATCAATCTATTAGAACATGTTGTGTGTTTTTAACGCAAGTTCGAACTTCTTGCATTACCAGTTCAGTAAACAGTTCATTATAAAAAGAAACATTGATTGTCATCTTTTTCTGAAAAAAATTAACAGACGAGAGATGTGCAAACTGTTGGGAAATTCGATGCTGAAGGTATATATTTATTTATTTTTTATTATTAATTTTTTTTGGGCGCCATAGTAGCATCCTTTTTTATAACGTTCCAGTTACAATTGCAAAAGGATAAATGATTTGCATGCATCTCAAGAGAGCACTTTAAGCAATGCCCAAAATAACCTTAGTTCTCATATCTGTCTCTACAGAAAGGTAGAAGGGTATTTTTTGACATTTCTTGTTGGGATGCTTATGGTTAAATTCTTATACTACGCTCTTTATGTTTTGTTTCCTCTGGCACTCTGAACTATTACAAAAGAGACAACTTTGTGTGTTTAACTTTTTGTTTATGATTTGTTTTGCATTAAGTTCTCAACTTTCTATTATGGATTTATATCATGCATTTTCTTAAGATCACTTGTCACAGTTTATTGTTCCTTGCATATGTACAAACTGTCATGTTACCTTTTCCTATACCATGTTTGACAAAATGTTGAAATGTACCATGTTTCTCAACTTGGCAGACCCATTTTGGCAGAAGTTAAAGACAGCAGCTGAAACAAAGGTAGATAATTGAATCGTATCAGTTTCATTTTTTATTTTACATTTACCTATCAGTATAGTATAATGCTGGTATTAGCTTGACTGAAATTTCCTCATTTTTTCTGCCATTCAATTGGAAAGTTAAGGTCTAATCAGTGTGTTCAAATTGAGAATATTGAAGCATAATCATACAAAATTTGGGTTAATTTAGGATAAATTGGATAAATATCTATTGTATTGTACGTGATCCCTAGGTGGGCTCAATAGTGTAATTCAAGGAAATTTTGCAAGCCCAGTTTCATTGTGGTCCTCTCTGGTACCGAGTATTGCTCTTGTTGCTTTGTTATTGCTATGCTTTGATCCCAAAGTATGGTCATCAATCCTATTTTTTTTTTTTTTTTCCTTTTTCTTGTGTTTTTCTCTCTCTCTATCTTAGAAGTTCCAACAAGATGTGTTACCTTTTCAATTTAATGACCCTTTTATTTCAGGGTTTTGTGGCCAATGATATAATGCAATGATGTTGTTTTCCCCTTTGAACCATTGATGCCTTTTCCTTGGTTCACATTTTTAAGTGTCTTTCTATTCCAGGTGGGATCCAACAAGGCAGAACAATTTGTTCAGGCATTTCGAGATGCACATGAGAAACTAGTATGGACCTTTATACTATCCCTGTGTTGCCTTTTACTTTCTTTTTATATAAAATTTCAGTCTATCCTTGAAATATACTATAATTGTCTCAGAAAGAATGGTAAAGTATCTGTTCCTTTTCTTGTTGTTACTCCATGTACCCCTGCTCAATATATTTTAGTAATGTTCAAGAAACTTGACAAGAGCCTAGTCTATGATACTTTTCATTAAGAGTAGGGTTATGTGTGTATAATTTATGCCAGGAGAGTAAATACATTTCTTCATGATGGTTCGTAATCTTAGTTTTTTTATAATTTTCAGGTATATAAAAAGTTGAGTATAGATGTTGCTCGGAGTTTCATCGACACAGCTAGGAAATAATTTAAAATCTTTTCTTATCAGAAAACATGACTAGTTGCAGGTAGCATTATCTTGCCTATGCTTGTACTGAAATGATTTATTTTTATTTCTAGTTCGGTTTGTTAGTTACTATACTATCATTTTGAGATGGCGTAGGTTAAGTAAAATCAATTTTATATGACCTTCAATTTTTAGTTTTTGTTGGTTTTCATTTGTGATAAATGGTTTACTTGTACTTTTTCTCGAGTAAAACTAGGGTGTTCCTAAGTTCACCAAGTGTCTTTGTGAACTCAACTCTAATATCTATCGGATTGATTTTAAATGACGAATCCGAACCGTTGAAACCTGTCTACCTTACGAGTGATGTGTCTACATGCAAAAATTTTAAATTTTCGAATTAATTTTGTATAGAGTCAAGTGGTAAAAAAACATTCAAAAAATGAATGCACTAAAATTAATTTATAAACCTTCTACTTTTGACCGCTTAACTTTATACTAAATTAATTTAAAAGTTCAAAATTTTTGCATGTAGACGCATCACTCGTAAGGTAGATGGGTAGATGGGTTTCAATGGTTCATATTCATCATTTGAAGTCAATCCGATAGATTTTAGAGTTGAGTTCACAAAGAGGCATGGTGAACTTAGGAACACCCTAGTTCTACTCCTTTTTGTTTGTATGAGCAGAGTTTGTAAATGTTCGGTATTTTTCTGTTGGATTGGCATGATTGTAATTTGAGGAGGGTTCAAATGCCTTCATTTTTAAAAACTTCAATAACTCAAAATTTAAATGTGAAAAATCAAAATAAAACAGTTCGATATGATCTATATCATTTTATCTATACACATGTAAAAAATTATGATATTTTGATTTTGTTTTTATGTGAATCAATAAGTTGAAAAATCAAAGTCGAGAAATTATCCATATTAGTATATTTTTACAAGCTCTTGATGACAAACAAATCAAAGTTAAAATATCATAATATTTTACATATGCATAGATAAAATGGTATATATCATATCTAACGGTTTTGTTTTGACTTTTAAATTTTGAGTTATTGAAGTTTTAAAAAAATAGAGGATAATGGAGGAAAAAAAAATAGAGGCATTTGAACCCTCTCTAGTAATTTATTGGTAATTAATGATTTACTGGTTAACTGAAGCTCAGTCAGAATATACAAGATCACAAGCAAAAAGAGCTAATTGCGAACGCAAAACCATCTACATGTCATTTATAGTTCATTAGCATTTGCAATGGCAACCGAAACTAAATATAAGAAGTGAATATCATCAGGAAGAGTAAAGTGACTAAAATGTTATTGATTAAATAAGCGCAAGTACTTCTTGTCCAACTTGTATAATGCGATGGCTCATAAAATTAATTCCCAATTCCTCAATTCTTGTGTCGTACTTCTAATCCTCATGAACCTACGCAGCTAGAATAAATTGAAATAGAAAATGTTTGCGAGTGAGTCAGAGAACTTTTCAGTTACATGATTTTTCTTTTTTCCCCGCATAAAGAAAAACACTATTATGTTAAAATACAATTCCATCCAACTGAAAATTGAGTTTACAATTATCCAAAAGAGTACACCTTATTTATTCAGACAAGAGAGTACAACCTACTCTTATTCAAAATTTATGCTAGTAAAACAAAATCCTCTCAACTATCCTTAGATAATATTTAGAGTTCCTTTATTGTTCTCAAAGGGAAAAAAGCAGAAAACAATTGATTCCTTCAAGAAATTGGGCAGACCAAATTAGTTCTCGACAAGCGTCCCCAATATGTCATCGTCTCTGAATAGATAGTAGCTGTTTAATTTTGCACCAAAAGACAAAACAATAATAAATATTAGCACTATCATTAATGGCAGAAAGCTGGTAAAACCATACAAGTTCAATACTTCAATGATTTTCTTTCATGCTTCATCGTGCCTCACATCTTTTATCTCTGTTTTTAAAGTCCAAACAATCGATACAAACTGCTCAACATGATCTCTATTTAAAATGTGCTTGGAGACCAAATTTTATATATTTTGGAAATTGTTTATTTTTTTTTAGATTGGTACAATTACCTCAGCTGTATAGCCTTGATGTAAATGAAGATAATAAATTAAGCAAAAGCTATGTTTCAAACTTACGCAGCTGGGTTGGCTGCTTGGGCCATCTTGACCCAAGTAAAAGCTATTTGAACCCCTTGAATTTGGTGCAGGTTGGGGCATCTCGACTTTGTCAGGGTGGCAGGTCGAGTTGGGTCAGACATGTGTAATGAAATAATAGAAGGAACACTGGCCAAATTGACCAACACATTGCCAACCATTTATATGACGATTCTTTTTTGGTTTTAGCAGGGTTCAAAATAATGTTTTGACGTTTCAGGAGCACATGTGAATTGAATTGAGAAATATAAGGAAGCCATAATTCAAAAATATTACAAAAGAATATAAACAAATGTTACTGGGACTTTTTAATCTTGGCAAATAATAAAATGCAAATCTAACAGTAAACCTTATTTGAATAAATATCTCCAAGGGGCAGGAAAGAAAGAAAATAAAATGGGGGCAAAATAGAACATACCCTTTATCTCCAAGTTTTACTTCAGTGCCCCCATATTCTGGTAGGAGAACAACATCTCCTTCTTTCACATAACAGGTATCAGTTTGCCATCTCTGTCATAAGCACCAGGCCCCACAGCTATGACCTTCCCCGAGTTCAACTAGATGCACATTGATAATAGGGAAAGGAACAAATTCAAAGTTCGGTTCGTGCTGCTATGAAAAGTGACATATTTTGATAACATCAAGCATTAAAACTAAAACATCGCAATCGTATATGATACAACCAATTCCTTAACATCAAAATTACATACCAGCATAGCATTATGAGGAGAAGTTTTTACTAGGATAAACCCGCTAGATAATGATACATAATCAGCCAGTACTGATACACAGATATCCATTTATATGCCAAGACTAATTGATTGTAGGCAGGCCCCAAATGTCCTTTTGGTTTCCCTTTTTCTTAAAAGTTAAACTAAATGAAATTTTAAATTGTTTGTATAAATTTACCACTGCTATAAACTTGACAAAATTGGTTCATGCAACTATTAACCTTCCTAGTAAAAATAATAGATGCCAGATAAATTACATTGAACTTTTTTCATGCAACTATTTCTTAGTTCATATAAGAACCACAATCCGAGCAATTTTAAGTAGATACGGTAAGGAGACATACCCAAAAATGAAGTGGAAAAGGAAACAATATAATATTCAAACTGTTAACCAATTTGACTATCAGTGTAACGAGCAATAGTATAGTACCTTGGAGGTTTTCTCAGGTGATAAAACGACAGCGGATGTCTTTGAAGGGGGCACTATCTTCTCTATCAATACTCTGTTCAATGCTGGAATTAGTCTTTTCGCCATACTCTTATCTCCTCTGTGTTTGTGTGTGTGAGAGAGAGAGGAGGGGGCGAGGGAGAAAAATGGAGAGATTTTGTCAGGGTTTTAGTGTAGCCTCGGTCTCTTGGAGAAGGGTAGAAGGATCGGAGCTCGGAGAGACTGACGATGTAATGACGAAAATACCCCTAGTATTTGGTTACATTTACAGGGCTACTAGTGCGTTAAGAGTGTGTACGACAAAAATACGACAAGTGCAAAGATGGAAACACGAATTGCATCTCTTTTGTATTTTTGCTTGAATAAAAGAGTCGGGGTTCAAGAAAAATAAAGCCGAGGGAAGATATGATTGGGCTTGGGCCCTCAAATCTGGAAAAGAATATTTTGGGCCTAAATTGGACTGCAAAAATATAAACAAAGCAAATACGCAAACTTCATAAATCCCGATTCCCGACTACGATTGGACTCATTTAAAACCTTTGTACTGATCAAGTATTTATGAATCTTAATGCACATGGAACGATTCTAAGTTTCTAACCGAACATGGACGGCTTAGACTCAATGTTGGCAACCTAAGTATTAATTTGTTCCATCCATCCGGAATCCGGATATATTTAACAAATTATAACAGCCATATTAATGCTAAAGTACCTTTTCTTTTCTATTAGTCAAAAAGTGGCTCTGAAATCAAAGCTCATTGAAGCCTCTGGCACATTAATTACATCATACATGCAAATGACACCACTCCCCATGCATTTCTTCTTTGACTAAAACAAATCATGAACTGGATCTCCGCTTTCACAATTTGTCAAGGTCGTCGTCTTGCCTACGCGATTGTATAAAACATAAATAAAAATATCAATCTTGTCTCCAAAACCATATGAGATAGTACCCACCAAAAGTCTAATCAATTCCTCCTAATCCGGGGATTGTATTAATGCTGTTTGACCTAATGAGATAGACGGATAAAGAAATTGTATATTAATATGTTAAAAATCTTCGGATTTTCAAAGTCCGGGGATTCCAACCAAACACCATTAATACCATTAATAAAGAAATCTCCGGATTTTCAAAGTCCAAACTGGATTTCTATAATGACGGTTAAAGAAATTATATGTTAAAAATATTTTATAGATTAATTAATATTATACTGCCAGTTTTAATTTACAATATCTATATTAAAAAAAAATTATATAATAAAATAATGTATTTTTAAGTTCACAAAATTTTCATTAGAGTAACAAATTGTATAATCCATTTCAAATAAAATATGTTGTAGTAAACTAGGAGAAGTGAGAGAGGGAAAAAAGGAGGAAAAAGTTGAGTCCACAATGACATTTTATTAATATTTTATGAAGAGGGACATTTTGTTTGTTGATTTAAAAAACAAGAGCAAATTGTATATTTTTCCGTCATTGACACCCCTTCGATATATTTACCTCAAATTACCACTGTGGAAGTTCATCCATCCCTGACACACATTTAGACAACCGTTTATAAAATACTATTCATATTGTCATGAAAAAGAATAGAAATAACATAGGTACGTGGTTGCAATTGATCCAAATTAGATGGTTTGCAAATCAGAAGCGGTCCAATAAAATGGGACGATGAGAAGGTCATGTGCTCCATTGAAAATAATATAACATTAGGGTATATTTGGATTGATGGGTGAGATTAATGAGAATAGTGTGCTAAATCAAATTTGAAATAGTCGCTAATTTAATAAAAAGTTGAGTTAGCAAAATAGTACACTAATTCGAGCTAACTCAAGTATTAAGAATAACTACTTTTTCACTCAAACGTAAACCAGTTATTAATTCAAATTTGAAATTGTCGCTAACCCAACTAACCATGTTATTTATCCCGAACATTTATTGGATTATATCAACTAGATCGCCACATCCAAACAATAAAATGCAGAAGCTTTAAAATTCTTTCTCTGCAATGGTGAAAAAAATAAAATAAATTAAAATAAAGTATATTTATTTTTATAAGAGACTGGATACTTTAAGGTCTTATAATTTATAATTTTATCCTCTTGGATAAATAACAGCAATGTTTTTACATTCGTTTTTTAGGCCGTAATTTTTATTAATATCCAAAGTTAATTATAAAATAATAATAATGCCTACCTTAGCTGGATATTTTTAAAAATGCCCAAACCGGCTATTTAATAGTCGGTTGGGACTTTTTTTTTTTTTTTTGCTGTTTCAGCCCGATAAATATTCATCTTTCTCTCTCCTACATCTCACAACTCACTCAAACTCACAGAACAGAAATAGAGAAAGAGAAGGTGATTTTTGAGATGAAAATGGTGATATTCCCGCATAAAGAAAACACTATTATGTTAAAATACAATTCCATCCAACTGAAAATTGAGTTTACAATTATCCAAAAGAGTACACCTTATTTATTCAGACAAGAGAGTACAACCTACTCTGCCAAATTTTACCTTACAAATATCTCCTCAAGTCTTGCGAAGTGAAATATTTTCTTGTTTGTTCTTCGCTTAGACATCGAAATTTCATTTTTCATTTTTTTTTGGACAAAAAAAAATGTAGAAGTCAAATCTTTCATTAATCAGGACATCAAAGGTGTCAAGTTTTATAAAATTTTGTTAAAAGAGAAAAGACGCTAAAACAGGAGGTTTACACATGGGAACGATAACCGTGCATGACAGCAAGGGCTATATACATGGTTTTTCCGAAGGAATCGCATATGATTTCAGACAATCATACACGGTTCTTGTTCAGTAAGTGTGTTTGATAATATTTTTACACGGTTCATTTGAAATTAAGAAACGTGTTTGATTTGTTTTTTATGCAGCATATAATGGACTAGCATCCATATTTTCTACCATTAAACATGTAATATTATACATCCTATATATCATTTTTCATTGCATTTTTATTTATTTTCATTTTATTTTATTTGATTTTTTCAAGAGATGGGATACGACAAAATTTGTTTATTTATTGCTTTTATTTGCATTTGGTCAAAGAGTATGCGCATAGATGATCTTGAAGAGATACAAGTAAGATAGGAGTCATATGAAGAAATCTGTTACTTTAATCCAATAGTTATCCCTACCTCTTTATTTGCACCTGTAGATAGGGGTGAAAACGGATTGGATAATATCCGACCGTATCCGGATCCATATCCGAAAATTAAATACGGATATCCGATATCCGAATATCCGTACGATACGGATACAGATATGGTTTTACATTTTAATTATCCATATCCGAATAGTAGATATATACCATATAATATAATGAGATAGGCTAATATGCTTTTAGTAGCATATGGGCCGATATGCTTCCAACTCAATATCGGATTTTTAAAGTCCAAACTGTCGATCCGAACCGTTCAAGTTAATCTACATATTGAAATCTGCTTGGAGACCCAATTTTACATTTTTTGGAATTTTTTTACTATTTATTAAGCCACTTTGAAAATTGATGATCCGGGTGAACAGTAAAAACAGTGCAACCAAATTCTGGACCATGTGATCAGCAATTTTCAGAGTGGCTTAATAAATAGTAAAAAAATTCCAAAAAATGTAAAATTTGGTCTCCGAGCAGATTTCAATATGTAGATCAACTTGAACGGTTCAGATTGACCGTTTGGACTTTGAAAATCCAATTTTGAGTTGAAAGCATATCGGCCCATATGCTACTAAAAGCATATTAGCCTATCTCTAATATAATATATATTATGACAAAATTTATGTATATATCTACGAATATCCGATATCCGTACGTATCCGTCTAATATCCAATCCGTATCCGTATCTGAAAAATAAAAACGGATACGGATATGGTTTTACCACTATCGGATCCGTATCCGATCCGTTTTCACCCCTACGTCCTGTAGAGCGATTCAGATTTGATAATTTATTTCCTTTCCTTTGACTTGAGGTGCCATTAATAATGAGAGCATGATGCCACATGACAGTGAATGAATTGAATGATAGAGATTGTATGATTTGAGATATCATAAAATTTGAACCAATTGCAGATACATTTTTGTTATTTAAAAATGAGTTATAATTATAGGAGACGTACAATACACGGAAATACAAATGAATTCCATTCACTGTCATAAGGCATCATGCACCCATTAATTAAGGAATGCAAGCACATACAAATTTAACTTAGTCAATAATTAATATATTGCTCGTTGATTATGTCGCCCTATGCTAGCTAGCTCTTCCTGATGAGAAATTAAAAAAAAGAAAGTGAATTAGTGGTTGGTACTTGGCAACACACACATACAGCATCTAAGTGCACTTAATAACGAAACAAATTACCAAGAAAATTTGTAATTAGAATGGGAGAGAACAGTGGTAGCATGACATTTTTTTTGCGACCAATAGACCAAGGAGCGGGGAGGGTGTACCAACATTTATTATTATTATTATTTTTTTTTTTTTTGGACAAAAAAAATGTAGAAGTCAAATCTTTCATTAATCAGGACATCAAAGGTGTCAAGTTTTATAAAATTTTGTTAAAAGATAAAAGAGAGAGAAAAAATACACAAAAAATGGAAAAAAAAAAGGAGACAGAACAAAAAGTGATGAAAGGAAATAAAAACTTCTCAATTTTGTTTTAAGGAATTACCGAATGCATTTCTATTGTGACAAATCGTAGGGAAAAAGGACCTTTAAAAATGACTAGAGAATGTCCCAAAATATGTTTGTTTTAATTTGTAAGGAATGTTATATTTGTTGGAAGATATTTATGTTTTTATTGAACAAAAGTATAGTTATGAAATAGTAACAATTTTCAAAAAGATCTCCCATTATGTCTATTGTAATATTTGTGTGTTGAATAGTATGATTTTGTTGAACAGGTATATTTGTGTGTTGAATATTATTGTTTGTGTATGCTAGTGTTTTGTTGAACAATGTGTTTCTAACCAGTGATAATTTATGTAGGTGACCAGTTATGTTTGTTGAACAATGTATTTTATAGCATTCATGTTTTATAGTTTGTATCTGTTAGTTTTATTGTTTACATCTGTTAGTTTTACAGTATTCATGTTTTATAGTTTGCATCTATTAGTTTTACAGTATTCATGTTTTATTTCACTTTGCAATATCCATTTTCTGTTTTACAGTATACATAGATTTGTTTTACAATATGCATAGTGTTATTTTACATAATATAGATGCATATATAAATAGTAATATTTCAAAGAAATTCAAAAAAAAAAATTCAAAAAAAATTCAAAATTTTAATTTCGAAAAAATAATAATTTTGAAAAAAAGAAAAATTAATTTGCATTATTTCAGGTGTTATTTCAGAAGAACTACAAGTTTGTAAAGTGGTCTCGTTTTGAAAACTTCTAGAAGTTGTTCCGTGAAAGTACAACAAGTGATCCCGGTGAAAGTACAGGCAGTTTGACAAGTTGTGTAAGTTGCAAATGATTAAAAACTAACTCATGACCACTTTCAAGAGTCGCTGGTTGTTAGAATTTTGAATTACCTATTATAATATTGAGTTTTGCAGTATTCGCACTAGTTAAATAATAGTTGGTTTGAGTAAAAACTGGGTACAAGTTGCTGAGTACAATTAGTCGCTTCCTTGGTATTTATATATCAAGTGAGGATATGGCATTTTGCAATGCTCACGCAAGTTCGGACTATGAATTTATATTTTCATTTCTAAAATTTAAATAATTACAAACATATGGTAGCCCCTACAAAGATTTTCGGAAAAAAATTTAAACAATTGAACATAATTTTCATATGAAAATATACATGGAGACAAAATTTTAAATTTTTTATAATTTTTTTACTTTTTTTAAATAGGTAGAAAATCACCTGATTTATATAAAATAGTAAAAATGGTAAATTTTTTTATAAAAATGAAACCTTTGTATGATCTGAAAATCACTATTTGTTAGATAGGTAGAAAATCACTTGACCTTCGTATGATCTGAAACTAGTGATTTTTTACCTATCTGAAAAATAGTAAAAAAAATTGTTATACATTATCATACGTAGATTATGTGAAACGGTTCGGATCGAATATTTAAACTTTAAATGAAAATATGAATCTCTAGTATAGACTGATTTGCGCTTTGCAAAATGAAAACTTGGTGTTTTCTAAGAGAAATACATGTGCAACAACACGTGCAAATTACTATTAATATATTAAAATACTGATATATTTATGAAGCATAAAAAATCTAGGAGGACTGATCTTTATTTCTAGATTGAACTACCGTATGGTATTTTATTTCAGAAGTCAAACCAATACCTCACAAAATACTAAAAGAAAATTTTCTACAAGTAAAGCCAAATAGCAAGGGTAGAATAATTGAAAACTTATAATTTTTATGAAATTGGAAATTGTCATACAAAATCGAAGTATAAACAAAGCTGAAATTTAATCAAATATCCATATATAGCGATTTTTCTGATCAGCATCATGCCATCATGTAATCATAACACACAATTGATAAACAAAAATTACACATTATTATTAGTATTATTATTATTGCTGCATTAGTCCTAGGCAACACACAATCAATTTGGGTACACCGTGGAATGACCACTTCCATAACATTGTATTGCTCTAAAATTAATGAAGAAAATGTCAATGGCATGTGCATTGGGTCAAGATTGGAGGATTGGCATATGGGCCATTTAAAATGTCATGTGTGATGTACTTGTAAGCCTGCTCTGTCAGGTGTAATCCATCCCATGATATATACTTAGTTGGGTCCGGGCAAACGTGGGACCCATTCAGTCCACAATTTATCATTAGGTTTACATTGTAGGGCCCACCAGCTCCACAACATGCCACTAAAACGTCTTCAAATCCTTCAGAAAAAAAAATTAAAAGATAATGCAAAAATCATTCTAATATATATTCACCATAGGCATTGATAAATAAGGGAATTTTTCCTAATATTTTGGGAGTAATAATTTAAATTTTCATGTTTAGTTATTAGATATTGTAAACAGCATGATAACGTCTGTATTTTTATTTGAATATTTTCTAGCTTGAAAAAGAGGTACAAGAAAAAAATTACCATATTTCTTAGGGTTTTCTGTGAAGCTTAATGTGGCTCCGTAATAGTCGGCGTATACGAGGGTGACACCTGGATTGCGTTTGCTGAGTTGGCGTAACTTCGCCTTGAGCGCAGTGTTGTGGTACTCGGCGAATTCATTTGCCCACTTGAGGCATCCGTATTGATCATACTCGCTTGAATTGTTGGTCTGGAACAATGTTAGATATCCCGGGACGCATCCGATTGGGAAGTTTCCGGGTATCACTATCATTTTCGCCCCTAGCTTTATCAAGTTCTATTAATAAAAGTTATTGTGAAATTTGATCATTCAATCATAAACAATTTTACAAAAGAAAAGAAGAAAAATAATGCTAAATTTTGCAAGGTGCATGGACTGAAAAACAAATGCTGAACCAAAATTAATGTTTAATTTGAAGCGCAAACCAAAACCTTGACCTAGAATTAGATGGTATAATTAATTACTTCAAAAACTAACAAAAAGAAAAAAAATCTTAAATGTGCAAAAATGACATAAGTAATTTTTATTTTTTAAATTTGCTTACATTTGCTGATGCACCAATGGCATTGATGACGTCAGGGACAAAGGTTATGACCTCTTGAAGTGTTCTATTTTGGATGAATGGTTGGTTGTAGTCATTCCCTCCAATCTCCCCCATTAAAAATAATGATGTTGCAGCTATCTCTTTCCTCTCTTCATTATTTAATCAGATTAACAAAATAAGAGATAATTAGTACACAAATATAATTTACCAACTCAGTGAACTGACGGAGCACGTTATTTAAGTGAAATTAAACACTTGTCTAGCCCTTACTCAAATAAAATTCTAAAATATGTTTCTTCTGTCATTTTTTTTAGCAAATTAAAGTTACAAAAATATACCTATGTTTAAAATCATTATATAATTATGTCATATCCTGAAAATTTTGTCATACACTATTCTATTTCCTAGCTCCGCCCCAACTAATTAATTCTTTTTTCATTTATTGGATATATGAAAAATTACGAAATGAGTATATATAGATTATTTGAGAAAAATGGTAGTGTCATCTTGAATACTTAGAACATTGATACAATTTTAATGTCGTGTATATGTATTCTCATTTAAAGATATATGGTGATTTTTTATTTATTTTCTTATTGTACTTTTTTCTTTCCAATTAATGACTCAAGCCATGAATTGCACTGACTTCACAAAGAATTTAAAGTTGTTGGCTGGTTGTTTACAATGATTGCTAAGTTGAGGTTTTAAAATCAGGTCCGGCATATATATAAACATGTTAATTAGCTATTGATATGTGTGTGTGTGTGTGTGTGTGTGTGTATATATATATATATATATATATATATATAGAGAGAGAGAGAGAGAGAGAAAGAGATGGACTTAGCTAGGCCATGGAGTAAAACGCTTTGTACTCCACGCCATATTTCTATTTTGAAAATCCAAACTACCGATCCGAACCGCTCAAGTTGTTCTCCATATTGAAATGTGCTTGGAGACCAAATTTTACATTTTTTGGAATTTTTTTACTATTTATTAAGCCACTTTGAAAATCGCTGATCCGGATGAACAGTAGCAAAACAGTAAAAAATTCTGGACCAATGGATCAGCGATTTTCAAAGTGGCTTAATAAATAGTAAAAAAATTCCTAAAAATGTAAAATTTGGTCTCCAAGCACATTTCAATATGGAGATCATGTTGAGCGGTTCGGATCGGTAGTTTGGATTTTCAAAATGGAAATAATGAGGCGTGGAGCAACAAGTAGTTTTACTCCATGGCTTAGCTAAGCCCAGCTCTATATATATAGAGAGATCGACTATGGTGAGTTGTGAAGTAAAACGTCGTTTTACTTCACACTCATACTTCATTTTGAAAATCTAAACAATTGATCCGAACCGCTCAACATGTTCTCCATATTGAAATGTGCTTGGAGACCAAATTTTATATTTTTTGGAATTTTTTTACTATTTATTAAGTCACTTTGAAAATCACAGATCCAGATGAACAATACAAAATTATGGATCATTCGATCAGCGATTTTCAAAGTGGCTTAATAAATAGTAAAAAAATTCTAAAAATTATAAAATTTGGTCTCCAAGCACATTTCAATATGGAGAACATGTTAAGCAGTTTGGATCGGTCGTTTAGATTTTCAAAATAAAAATATGAGCGTGAAGTAAAAATGACATCTTACTTCGCAACTCACCATAGCCCAGCTCTCTCTCTCTCTCTCTCTCTCTCTATATATATATATATATATATATATATATATATATATTGAGCATTAAAAGGAAATTGAAACCTGCATCTGAAGAACCTAGCAGCTTAAGAAGTTTCTCAAACCACCTTATCTGAGTTCCAAGAGAATATGGGGTGAACATCACTTGAAGCCCTCTTTTCTTGAAGTAGGCTTGGTTCAGTGCTGTTGCTCCGCCTACTGCGAAATTCGCTCCGAATTGAAAATCCTTCGAGGTATTGCCGGCCAGATATGGAGTGAGGAACGGAATGTGCAATGCTTCGGCTGCAAGTACAGAGACGGAGACATTGACATTGATTAACCACTGTGGGAAGAAGGGTACACCCAAGTAATTTTTTCAGCACATTTTATTTGAGACTAATTCAACTAAAAATGTAGGAATGCCTGTGTAACTGCATCTTCAATATTAACAGAGATAGTTTGGCGTCATGCAGCATATATACAATCAATAAATAAAATGAAAAGGTATATAACTGATGTGCTGCATGAAGTCGAACTAAATCTGTCAATATCTTTACGGCTTTACCAGTGTGAAGCAATATTATATAGTAAAGAAAGGTTTATAGCTAAAATTATTGAAACGTCTTTATTGTTAGCAGAAAACATCTATATATATAAACCATAATTAATTAACTTATTATGTACAAAGAAAACTTGTATAACGTACATATGAAATCAATAATCAATCTGCCATTCGAAAAACGGCCAGTAGGATGTTTAAAAAAGGTCTCCCCATATGGCAGCAGAGCTACTGGACCAGGAGGTACGGCGTAGTGCAACCAGTTGCCGTTATCAATAATCGAGTCGCCGAAGGCAAACACATGGCTATAGCAGCGATCTTCAGCCAAGGTGAGATGGCTATAATTATAAACAAGAAAGAAAGAGAGGAAGAGATAAAAAGTAGACCTTGAAATGGTCATTTTTGGTGCTTTGAGGAATTGTGAAGAAAGGTTATTTCAGCTTGAAATGCGGATGTAAGTACTTATACAAGTTTCCTTTTAAATTCATTAATTAATTAACCTATTCTAAACCTGGGGAGAAGAGTGCGTCTGATGTTTATCCGACTCAAACTGTTTAGTACACCTGTTATATATAATAATAATAAGATGTTTTTATAATTATACGGATAAAAAAAGTCAAACTGTACTAGACTGACTTGAATTAATTCAGGAAAACCGTGGGCGGTATGAGCATCTACATCCATCCCAGCTAGAGGTGATATCGGGTCGGATAGGATCCGGATACTATTATATTTGGACCTGTACTCTAAAAATGTTCGGGTCCGAATTTCGATCCATATACTTATTTGTTTCAAATCGGATCGGGTCCGGATCCGGATACCTATCTACCCGTAGATATTTCGGGTCCAATATTTCGGTTCCGGGTAGATATATACCCACAACTTGTTTATGGATTATCGGGTCTGATTATCGGGCAAACCTCCCAAACGTGGGAATGCGGAGGCATATTTGCTATTTATTTTAGGGTATTAATAAAAATTTCAGATTTTATGGGAATGCTTCCATAGACCCAAGTAGGGGTGAGTAAATCGCTCATAACTCGCTCGCTAAATGCTCATTAACAACTCGCTATAACTCGCTCGTTAACAACTCGCTCATTTACTTAATGAGCCGAGCATGAGCATACCCCAACTCGCTCATAACTCGCTCATTAGTTCATTAAGAACTGAGTTACATATATCCTGAACATTTAATCCCTTGATTCTTTTTTTTGGAATGACCCAAGAAGCAAGTTTGAAGCATGCATGCCATAGGATCGCTGGGCTAAAGAAAGTAGGCCCCAGAACCATCCGTAATATCCATTAACAGATTAACTACAGGCCCAAACCCAGCTACTATAGCTTGAAGCCTTGAACGGGAGTAAATAATAATGAATATTATTTGGTTTTGAACTTTTAGCTGAAAATTTTGGAAAGTTTTCGGCGCGGTTGCAAAATCTCATAACTCAGCAACTCGCTCATAACTCGCTCATTAACAGCATGCTCATTAACAACTCGCTCTAACTCGCTCATTAACAACTCGCTCTAACTCGCTCATTAACAACTCGCTCATTAAGCTAATGAGCCTACCCTAACTCGCTCATGCTCTCTCATTAATCAGCCCTAGACCCAAGGAGCCAAAAAATTTATTTATAACATTATTTCAAAAAAATAAATAAACCAAAACACTCCAAATCCGGGTTTTCTAATTCTACCAGGCCGCACTGGTGATCTGCGACCCTAGGGCCGCCCAGTGGTTCTGCGACCCCTGTTTCTTTATATTATTGTCCAGAAGAGAGAAATTCATTTCTCACAATCACCAAATCTCTCTCTTAGACAAGGACTGATCTATAAGTTTTTTTTGTCTTTATTATTATTTTTTTCAATAGGTTAATAATTAATTTAGTTAATTTTTAATTTTAGCAAGAGCAAATGAAGAGCGCAATTGCCAGGTTACACATACTTTGCAACAAAGAGATAAGGAATACGCACAGTGACACGACCATAATGAGGTTCAAGTGCAAGAACAGTAGATGTGGCTGGTACATATTCACGAAGGCTGGCTGGTACATATTCACGAGGGTCACTGGTTACGGTACACAATGATGTGTCTCCAGGTGCCCAACAAAATATTCTTGTCGCACGGATGCGACAAGAATAGATCATGCATAGTTGTTGGCTAGTATGGTCGCTGATTGCATATCGGCTCACATGAGAAACAATGTTGATTTGAGTATCCACGCTGTCAGGATTGTTGTTGCTGAAAGATACAACGGTCAGATACCGGCGTACAACAAACTGTGGCGTGGCCATGAGTTGGCAATTGCCCGCCAATTTGGTAGTTGGGAGGGGTCATACGTTCTTATAGTTCCTCTATTTTTACGTCATTGTAACAAAATTAACAATTGAACTTATTTTTTTTAATTAATGACAGAAACATTGTTTGAGGTGACCTCATTTCCCACCAGTAAACCTAGACCATACAAGTAATTTCATAGGGCGGCTTGGGCATTTGGATCGTGCATAGCTGCTTTTTAACACCTCAGACCAGTCATCACTGTTAATGCTTGTTTCCTGTCAGGCCGGTACAAAGGTAATTAAATTATTTAATTTGCTTTATTTAATTTAGTTGATTTAATTGTTTCGCAATTAATTTGATTGTTTAAATTTATTGTTGGTTTAATACAGCTAAATTGTTTATTGCAACCGGGTACGATGCAAAAAACCAGCTTCTCCCATTGGCTTTTGCACTAGTTGAGTCAAAGAGTTTCGAAGATTGTGCATGGTTCATGCAATAGTTACGATGCAACGTAATTCGCTTCAGATTCATGTGTTTCATCACTGATAGGGTAAAGGGTATCAAGAAGGTGTTCAGACAAGATAATCTGGGGTGGAACGATAAGGATGAGGATCAATGGGTTCACCGTCTTTGTGCTACTCACGTAGCGGAGAACATGAAAAAGAATGGTTGTAGTGAGGTGGCAATCAAGTTTTTTAGGATATGTGTGGCTAAGTGAAAGATGAGGAGATACGAGCAAGGAATGCAAGCAATGGGGGATGTATGTGACCGTGCTCTCAATTAACTGGACGGTGTGGGTAAGTATTTGGATATAGATGAGAATGAGTGTCCAAAACCATGGAAGATATTCCAAGTGTTGGACGGTGGTTACCGTTGGGAAATTATGACTACAAACGATTTCAAGTCGCTAAATAATGTTTTCAGGTTATCTCGTAAGTTACCGGTGGCAGCAATAATTGAAGACACATTTTACAAATGTCTCACATGGTTTGCGCAAAGGAGGGCCAAAGCTGAATTTGAAGTTAGACAAGGTCAACAGTTCTCGTGTCTTGTGCATAAGGTATTTTTATTTTTAGTTTTTTCTTCATCTATTTTTATTAACTTCATTTAAAAAATTCACTTCTTCATTTTTTAAATTGTTCGTAGCTTATTAACAAACGGCTCGAGAGGTCCAATACTATGAAGACGCTTGGGGATTTGGCAACTACAACGAGTTCGAGGTAACCTCCACACAAGAGAGAGTTCACGCTTTCCAGCCTGACGATTCTGGCCGGTTTACCAAGGCCAATTTCAAATACACAGTGGTCATCAGGGATGATAACATGGTGGAATTCACATGCCAGAAGCCTCAATTAGACAGAATACGTGTTCTCATGTTCTGTCTGTGTGCCGTCCCCGTGGCATCGACCCTGGCAGTTTTGTAAGTCACTACTACCACATCTAGACACTAATCAACACATGGAGGGCTGAATGACATGTGTTTGAAAATCAGTCAGAATGGCCTGAACACGAGGGCCCTGTCCTTGTTTCAGAAACAAAAAATGTTACTTTTGGGTAGAAGACGACACAATAGGATTCCGCAATGGATGACGTACTAAATAACAGGAGAAGAGGACACCAATCCAGCCGAGATACACAGGAAAGACAGAATAGAGCTGCTCGTAATGCACGAGGTAGTTAATTATTTTTACTATTCAATTTCAACTTTAAAAAAATTATTGAAACAATCAGATTTAACAGTCACTATTTGTTTGTAAATTTGAAGGTTGAGAGGCAATCAATGGATTGGATATTTATCTAGGAGCTAAATCAATATTTTAATTGTATTCGTAAGAAATTGTTTATTTTAGGTTTATTAAACGTATTTTTATTGTACTCGTGAGAACATTAGCATTATATTGTTCTATTGTTGGTTTTTTTTTATTTATTTTTAGATTATTATGGCTCTTTATATTTATTTTTATGGCTTATTTATATTTGATCCGACAAACGAAAAATATTTTCAGATTAAACGATATTTAAAACAAAAACCAAAATAAATAAAATAATTTTTAAAACAAATAAAAAACCTTTTTGATAAAAAAATGGGGCCGCGGGGGCATTGTGCAGCCCCCAGTATTTGGGACCGCAGGTCACCGGTGCGGCCTTCGGAGTGTTTTGGTTTTTTTTTTTTTAAATGTTATAAATAAAAATTTCGGCCCAAGGAGTGTCTCAAAACTAATTACTGACATCATTAAGTCATTACTGTTGCGCCTCGAACTGCTGGTGTGCAAAATGAAAGACTTCGAAAAAAAATAGGGAAGAAAGAAATACAGTGCTAAAACTAAACTGTGGATCTTATTAATTAATTGCACAGCAGCAGATCTGGTTTAGGACCACATTTCATGTACGATCGACTAATCACATCTCTTATGTACCGATGTGCCTGCAGAATTAAAATTTGGCTCTACTATACATGAAAGGGGACGTTCAGATGGGCATCGGATCAAATTCGGTATGATATTTGATCGTAGCCGTTCGATCCACACCAAGATTCGGCACCCATGTAGACTCAAGAGTGTATTTTAAAATAAATTGTCTGCACGAATCATAAAAAACGGATCAAACGGCTCCCCATTGAACACCTGTTCCATCGGTACTCATCTTGTATGTGGCAGGACCTAAACCTATATTAATTAGCTACGTCTCCTTGTTGTGCGAACAGCACTTCAATTTAAGATGGAAACAATTCTCAGATTTGCCTATCCATAAAAAGGACAGGAGTTGACGGACCAGCAGTGTGTGAAATTCAGCAATCCAAAACAATTATCAAATTTGCCTATCAATAAAAAGGACACGAGTTGACCGACCAGCAGTGTGTGAAATTCAGCAATCCAAAACAATTATCAAATTTGCCTATCCATAAAAAGGACAGGAGTTGACGGACCAGCAGTGTGTGAAATTCAGCAATCCAATTTAAGATGGAAACAATTATCAAATTTGCCTAACCATAAAAAGGACAGGAGTTGACGGACCAGCAGTGTGTGAAATTCAGCAATCCAATTTAAGATGGAAACAATTATCAAATTTGCCTATCCATAAAAAGGACAGGAGTTGACGGACCAGCAGTGTGTGAAATTCAGCAATCCAATTTAAGATGGAAACAATTATCAAATTTGCCTATCCATAAAAAGGACACGAGTTGACGGCCCAGTAAGATGGAACAGTTGTCAGATTTGCCTATCTATAAAAAGGACACGAGTTGACGGACCAGCAGTGTGCCGACATTTTTATTAATATCCAAAGTTTATTACAAATTAATAAATATACTCAGTTATTTTTAAAAATATTTAAACTGGCCATTTTATTGTCGGTTCTCAATTTTTTCCTCCACCGTCTATTAAATGATTGATTTGGACATTTATATATATGTGTGGAGGGTAAGACGTTTTTCTCAAAATTCATTCTATCAAATTTCACATTATCTCTTTTCACTTTATCTCTTTCTCCCAAATTTCTCATTTTCTTCTCAGATTTGCAAGTAAGTCCCTCTAATTTTTTTTAAATTCATTTTTAGTGCAAAATGGTTGTAAAATGTTAGGATTTGTTAGTAGTGTACCAAAATTAGTATAATTTAGTTGTAATTAGTGTTAATTCTTTTTAGTTAGTTTTAATTATTTAATTTAGTATAATTTAGAGTAATTAGCTAAATTTAGATTAATGTAGCGTAATTAAGCGTAATTTAGTATAATTAGCATATTTTAGCATAATTTAGTCTAATTTAGTATTTTTTTTACTATAATTAGCATAATTAAGCATAATTTAGTGCAATTAGAGCAATTAGCATATTTTAGCATATTTTCACGTATTTTACTGCCTACTGGGCATTCAAAACTAATCGTCAGTTGATTACACTTGCATTCAATTTAGGGGTTATTAAAATGCAAAACAAATATATTTCATTGCATTATTCGTCGTCCCTTCTATTCCCCAATTGTAATTCTACTACTTTAGTAAATAGCAATTCTTTGTATCCCTAACTCAACCGATAGTACCAATAGAGAAGAAATATGCATCTTAGACCTGACGATAAATAAAATGAAGGGTCTCTTTTCTCTCTCTTATTCAATACATTTCCATTTGAAATGAAGAGTATAATTGTCTAAATAACAAATTTAATGAATAAAAGGGGATAAATGAAAGAATATTAAATTTCTTTGGGGATATTGGATATTAAGATGTTTTAATGGAGAAATTGGCTATTTTAAAAGTTTGGATGGGTAGACTGGAAAGTTTTCCAAGAAAATAATAACAAAATGTATCAAAAAATAAGAAACTATTACAAAATAAATTATAATTAAGAATAATGTTGAAAATATAGGTCACGTGACGTGACCGAATCAATTTGCGTGACGTGACGTGACGTGACTAAGATGGTGGAGGACAGTCGCGTGATGTGACGTGCAGGGGCGGACCCAACAGTTGCCCCCCTGGATTTTGAACTTCAGTAGAAAATTACGGGCCAAGTTGTTCCTTATCCCCCCTGAAATATATTATGCCCCCCTCTGATCCGTCAGGTGCCAGCCCAAATAATAACAGGCTTTAAGAAAATGAATTTAACAGCCCAGTTTAGAAGGCTATCGCTGTCTCTCTCTCTCTGTTAATTTGTCTCTTTTAATAAAAAAAAAAGTAAATAAATTTGTCGCTCCAATTTTCTCCCCTGCGCGCAGCTCTCGCTCGAATTCTCTAAATTACCATTATCAAGTTTGCTGAGGCGCTGACTGAAGTCGCTCTCTTCTCTCTCTCAAGTCTCTGAAGTCGGAAGCAACTTCGACTCTCTCTCTCCGCTGAAGCAATAAAGGTCAGAAATCAATGAAGTGAATTACCAGCAGTCGGGGAAGTGCAAATCTAGTTCTAATTGAACTGGTTTCGATTCATGCTCCATCTATTATTTTCCAATTTGGTATTTTTTTTGTTTTCTAATTTGTAGTTGGATGAAAGTTTGAAAGTTCAAATTAGGTTTAAATTAGAAGTTAAAGAGAATTGTAATTTGTAAATTTGGAATTAATTAGGGTTAAATTTGTACCGATTAGCTAATGGGTTTGAACCCGATTTTTGCTTTCCTCTTAGTGACGTGACTAGTAACAGCATGACTAATTTCCTTCGTGGATCTAGGTAGCAATCTAGCATAATGCGTTGACGAACCAGTAGTATGTGATAGCAGAACGATCTTCTTGATCTAGTGAAAAAAGAATAATATTTTTTTTGTGTGGGAGATAACAAGTTAGAAATATAGATGAAAAATTCTTTAGCATATTGAAATTTAGAGCATCTACATCCCAACAACTCAAATGAGTTTTTAAATAACTGTTAACCACTTTTTAGAAATTGAGGTCTCTAAAGTTTCTAACTCTTACATTTCTGAAATTAATTTTAAAGTTTCTATTAAACCATGTCAGCAATAAATTAATAAAGAGAAATAATTTGAGTAAATTATTTGATCAGCGTGGAGTTTATAAACAGTTTTTTAATAAGAAATTTTCATGCATAGTTTCTAAATACGAAACTCTCCTACATCCTTAAAATTAGATTAGAAACTGCCACAGCAGATTATAAACTCTCGTAGTACCAGGAATGTAGACGCTATTAGAAAGCTCAAACCTCCACCCCGTTACATATTCTTTCATCAACACAAATTTTGACACATTAGCGTTGATTTTAATGCATAAACATAAATTTTGATGTAAAAAATAAAAATAGAATCCGACTTTAAACGGCCATCTCATTCAGGCCCATTAAGCCTTTTATGTTAACTTTAAATTAAAGTCAGACCAGTCCGTGGGCCGCAATAACAACTTGGCAAGTAACATTTGCAGAAACCAGGGTGATTATTGTCATTTCATGTACACGACACAAAGTTGCGAACTCACCTCCTGAGGCCTCAGCAGTCTCCGGCATCTATATCTCCGTCTTTCGATCTCGACGAATCCATCGATCGATCCAAACAAACGCAATGGGGAGTCTAGGTAGAGTGATATTCACCGTTGGATCTTGGATACGTGGCACTGGCCAGGCCATCGATCGCCTTGGCGGGACTCTTCAGGGAAGCAATTACCTCCCTGAGCAAGGTTGTCGCTCCTTCCCCTCGGATCCAACTAATCAATTTTTTTAAGGTCATTCTACAGTGCAAAGTGTTGTTGTTAGGAAGTTTAATTAGTTCTGCTGCTTTCGTTTCATTTTAGTTCTATTCTGGTTTTGTAACTTCGAAAATGGGGATTTAGAAACTGGGAATTATAATTTAAGGTTCTATCGTAGAATTGACTGCGACAAAATTGGGGGGCGAGCCCGGGGTGAAAATTGCCTTGGGCGAGTGAAATCACCTTTTTTTTTTAAAAAAAAAAATTAAGCTCTACTGGGGCAGCTCTACTGTACCAAAAGCTGAAACAGGACTTGGAGGTTATGCATCATCCAAACTCATGTGGATCCAAATATTATCTTCTAGATCAAGTAGCAGCTCTAGTTATGACATTTGCTTTGTTTCTGACTAAACTTTTCGATCTATTGTATCAGTGTCAAGGCACCGCACAATCATGAGTGTGTTTCAGAAGGAGCCAATAATAAGCAAAGATGCATTTGTTGCACCGAGTGCGGCTGTAATGGGAGATGTGCTCATTGGCCGGGGTTCTTCTGTTTGGTATGGTGTTGTTCTAAGAGGTAATAAGCTATTGGGCTTTTGCTTTTCATGATTGAATTGGTGCCTCATAGAGCTGGTAGTTTTATTATTGGCTTGATTGGAATACACCAATCATCTCTTTTTCTGATTGACACCAAGTTGCACCTGTGCCAAAGATTGCAGGTCTCATGTGCTGGTTGAAAAGCATTGGTATAGGTACCATTTTGTCCAATATTTATGGTGTATATGGTTCTACACATTATTTTGGCTTGTGTTATATATCGTTGCACAATCATGGTTAAACTGGGATAATTGCAAAATTATGGTTTTGTACAGAAGGAAATTTTGTTTTAAGTTTAGGTTATTGGATGAAAAATAAGTTTAGATTGCCCTCGATACAAACCAGCTTCAGTTCCTTGCACAGAAATGGGTATTGAAGTGGAATTGAGCAGAAAATGAGAACAGTTACAAAACAGTTGCAAAGTCATGTCATTAATGTAGTAAATTTTGGTTAAGTTGAGGTTAATTAAGGCTCGGATTAGTTTAAGTTGTTCTCAGTACAATCCAAAGAGCTCTATGTTTTGACCACTATTAGTGCTGTTAAGTACAAATCTAGCTCATACAAGTAATGCCAGAGGGTGGTTGATTTTAAGTGGTGAAATGTAAGAGTTGCTCTGGGAGCTGATTTAAAGATCTGGGAATTTCAGGTGATGTGAATAGCATTAGAATTGGATCTGGTTCCAACATACAAGACAACACGCTTGTTCATGTGGCAAAATTTAACTTAGCAGGGAAGGTCTTACCAACCATTATTGGAGATAACGTTACCATTGGTAAGTATGAATTTTTCTTTTTCTTTTTTCTAATTATTGAAGGAAGGTTAATTTAACAGGAGTGCAAATTTGGTATGGGTTTCTGATGGAAGCCAAAAAGCTCCAAATAGGCGAAAAGTACAATAGAAGCTACCACAGTCCTGAATTAGAACTGAAAAACACATCCCTGTTTAATGATTTGTATGTACCTATGATGTCTCAAACCAGATTGTACCGGTCTCTTACAGTACCAAACTGAATTGTACATGTACATGTTCTAATCTATCCAAACAGTAAGAGGAAGGAATTATACTTTATTCGGTATGAAGGTATGGTAATCACTTGCTTAAAGAAGTCATTGGCTGAAAGCTACTATGGCAGATGTTTTAAAAGGTGCACAGGTTACGAAAATATTCATGATAATAATCATCCAAAAGAAAGTACAAAACTTTTGCCTAGGATAATGCAAACAAAAAATAATGTTGTATTATCTGCAGTTATGGTATACTAAAAAGGCAAATATGTTAGGCCATCTAAGGAACGGCCGAACGGGTGTATCCTGCTGAAAAATGGTACACTGCACGGAAATATGGCCATGGTGATGTTTCTGAGGCAATTTTGTACCTAAGTTATCAGAATTATCACTCAAGGAAAATATATAAACGATTGTTTAATGTAGGTCATGGTGCGGTTTTGCATGCATGCACGGTAGAAGATGACGCATTTGTCGGGATGGGTGCCATATTACTTGACGGTGCTGTGGTTGAGAAAAACGCTATGGTTGGTGCAGGGTCTCTTGTCAGACAGGGCACCCGCATTCCTTCTGGCGAGGTCTCTCCCTCGTCCTCTCTCTCTCTCTCTCTGTTTTTTTTTTAAAATATTTGGCAGTGGCTGCCAAATTTTAGCTCTCTCTCAACACCCCCCCCCCCCCCACCAACCCCCCAATTAACTTTACTAGGCATGTTGTTCTCTCTCATAACTTTTTTTTTCTCGCATAAAATCAGGTCTGGGCTGGAAACCCAGCTAAATTCCTCAGAAAACTAACGGAAGAGGAAGTCACCTCGATCAAGGAGTCTGCTTTGATCTACACCAACCTTGCACAAGTGCACGCAACTGAAAATACAAAGACCTTCGATGAAATTGAGCTTGAGAAGTTGCTGAGAAAGAAATTTGAGAATAGGGATGAAGATTATGAATCCATGATAGGTGTGGTGCGTGAAATCCCTCCTGAACTCATATTGCCACAAAACATCTTCCCTGAAAACAAATCATCCAGCAAAGCTGTCACTCAGTAAAAAGATGGTTTCCTCATTTTTTCTATTTTTAAAATATCATGCATTTTGAATGTATGACCTTTGTTTAGGATGAGTTATGTTACCTTTTAAATAAGTTTGGGTCGAAGTTCTTTGACGATCAATCATGTACTTGATTTTTGGGCCTCTCTAAGTATACCTTTTCGAGTTCTGAAGTAGGCACTAGTTGATGTAAAATGGTGTTTTTGATAAATTGAGCACATATTGGTGAGGTCCATCTGGCCTGGTTTCAACAATAAGCTGTGACTCTCTGAGCTTCTAGGAGGTAGTTACATTTAAAGAAACAACAAATCCTACAACAAGCTGGTTGCTTGTTGAAAGATGGATCTAGTCAGACTTGACCATTTTTTGCTATAAAAACAAGTTTGTATGCATTGAATGCTTTTGTTTCTGTTTGTTTTGGACTCGGATATCTCCAATAATTTAAGACCAGTAAACTGATCAATGATTCTTGTTTTCCTTCTTGCTAAAGTGACTTCCCTTCCTGATACCAAAGATGAATTATTAGAGGTTGAAAGATGGTTATTTCGTTCCCAACAAGAAATAATTAGCAAATATTTGAGATGCCTTTTTAGCCCTTTACTATCACCTTAATGGCTTATTGAAGTTTTGGAGACTTAGATTTTTTTTTTTTTCAATTCTATGCACCGTGACATCACAAATCTCAGAGTGTCTAATGTATGACCTAAATGCGTATACAGCTTTTATGCCTCCAGCATCGTCTTATTATTATTTTTTCTTATTTCACGAGTAATTTGGCATTGAACTTCTAAAGGTTATATTTAAATTAAACAAAAATGACCTTAAATAAGCATCACGAATAATGAGAAATCATATATTTGAATAAACCAAAATATAGATACAAGACAATAGCTAACTGATACTCCCAAAATACCAGGTACAGTGGATAACATTACATTTTGGCACAGTATTGGAACCAAGAGATGCTACCGTTTGCAGAATCTAGAAAAGAAATCTTAGGTACATAAATAAACAATGGTATTAAACAAGGATAAGAAGGAAAAGTTCTGCACGCACATATTGACGGCAAGGCAAATAAAATGATGCCTTGGTTCATTCAGTGCGAACAAGAAAAACAAACAAGGGCAATACCTAGTCTACAGCTCTTGAAAATTTGAATGTCATTTTTCCTCTGCTACATGAGATATTTAAACTGTTATTGTGACCACTCAGGAGCCGGGTCGCCGGGTCCCACAAGCATTATCTGACAAGGGCAAAAATGTAACTGAATTATTTACTTAGCCATGCACCACAGATGGAAAAGTGATAGCCTGTATTAAGCTAATTCAATTTAATTGCTAAATAGGGACTTCTTCATAATAGTTCCAATTTGCTAACTTGATTGTATTTTTTATTTTTTTTTAAGTTAGTTGGCAATTCTTGACCAACGTTTTTATTGAACTTATTTGTGGCCATACTTAGCCTAAACACTCTTTTGCACAAAGACATCAAGGGAAGCAACCCACTACCATATCTTGATACAGTTTCAATAGTTCTCCACTAGCTATTTTAACTATTCCCCAATTTGAATAAATTGAGGCACTATAGCATGATAAAGTAACTGAGGCTTAATTGGGCAAGATATGGGATTTAATAACAAAATCAAGGATACTGATACAGAAGTATTAAATAATGATAGCAACCTAGGAACTCACATTACAGTCAACAGCAAATCTACGAGCAAGCATGATGGCTGCATTTCTCTCTCTTGTTGATTCAAAGGCTAATACAAAGCTGAGGCCTTTTCTCACAGCCCAAAACAATGACAGAGTTGCTGCATCTCCGCCTCCTCTTACACCACAAACCTATTCATTTTTACAGAATAAAATTTAAAAAGAAGTATAACAAAAAATGTTAACAGGTGAAAACCAGAAAAGAAGAATATTAGGCCTAGGCATATACCTGCATTGTGGAGGAGTAGAATTCCTTTGCAAGAATAGACTTCCCTTTACAAAGCTTTATTCTTAGTCTTCCAATAATTAGTGCATGAATTGAAGACGAAGGATAATTTTGTCCATTTATATCCAGTACAATGACCTGACAAAAGAATTAACATATCAGAAAATTACAAAATAAAATATTTTGAAAGAGGGGATACTATATTCTGTTAGCCTGAGTAGTACATTCCAGTTTTAAAACAAAATCTTACATTAAACACAGTCTCAGGCTTGCGTACCAATGCCTCTATATGTGCTACCAACCCAGGAGCTGTAAAACAAAGAAGTAATGAGGTTTTCAATTTGAAAAAGGTTAATCTTTCATCTGCCGTTGAGCTTAAGAAAGTATATATATATATAATATATTTAAATTAAATATATATTTTCTGAAGAAGTAGAAACATTATTCAAAGGAGAAGAAGGATGATTGAAGCTCAATTGCGCGGTTGGGAGTAGATCGAGATTAGCTCAGTTTAAACGTAGAGTACAACTGACGGTAATTGCATGGTTCAGGATTAATAGAAACTGCTATGGTTGAGGTTTAATTGAACACTCAAAAGTCTCAAAGGGCTTAACTAAAGGGCTTGCACAAATTAAACAGAAATTTAGTTTGTTCCTTTTTAACGTCTGCTCCTCATTGAGAAGTATCAGACAAGGATAACTGGAAGCCCTATTACACAGTTGGGGGTAGACTGACAGTAATTTCAGGGTACGAGTTTTACTGAATTGATTGCACAATTGACACCTCACTTGGCTAATTGGGATTTAATAGAGGTTCATTTGTATGTTACCAGGCATAATTGAGGGTAATGGACCTTGATTGCATATGGAGGTCTGGCTCTTATTGATACTAATATTCCCAGAAATCAGAAATCGAAATTCATATTTTCCATTTTATAGATCCTTCTAGTTCAAAGGACAAACCAGGATCAATAGGGCCTGTAGTTGACACTCGAGAGATTCTATCAGTTGAACTAATTTCCGCTTCTAGAATTCGCCCCACATCATATGGATCTGGACTATATATCGGTCTTGTGGCACCTGAAATAGTATAACATAATAATTTTGTTGAAGCTTTCATGTGTACATGCACTATGCACTATGCAGTTTGCACGCTTCACTGAGGGGGCTAACTGAGAACTGTTCGATGACAGATATCAACGCCAGGCAAAATATCTCAGAAATTCCCTGCACACCTACATTGGTTCTGGCACAGGAAGTGATACAGCATCTGTAATGGTCAGTATTGCAACTCTTGAGCTACAGCTGCATCAAATTGACTTATGAAGTGATGTTTTGTCTAGTCGGCACTGATAATGATGCTGGTAACAGTATACTTACATGTAGACCTGATTTGTATACAAGTTAGTTACTACTTAAGTTGAATATTAGCCTCTCCTTAACATAACATGAAGCACACATGGTTTATATATAGTGTAAATGGCAAGTTCCAGGATAGTTAAGTACATCTGGACCTCACCTGACTAGGGATTACCGCGACTAAAAAAATTAACCAACCCTGATTTGGTACCTGAAATTATTTCCCTTTTGTCCCCTGAAGGATGCAGCCGGTACCACTGGACTGGACAGTTGGTTATATCGAGTGCAGTATTGTTCTTGCTTTTGATATGCAAAGAGGAGCCTAAGATCTCTAAACCCTCTATCTCAAAGGAACATTCCTCATCTTCGTTAAGCCTTCTCAGAAACTCGAGCTACAAAATAAAAAGAAGTAAATAGCCTTATAAAGTTAAAAAAGTAGGTAAAGAGAGGAAACAAATGGCACTTTCAAATACAGAGTTTGTGCTATTGTGCTTTGCTAAGCATAGAGAACACGATGCTTCCTATCCAAATCTTGGTTTTTTCAAGATCTGAATGGATGACCCTAAATAATAATAAATTATACAGGAATGTATCAGAAAAATCAATAGAAAGTATAAAATTAAAAATTGCAGTTTTTATTATTGCCAATTAGTGCATTGAGGAAAGCTGGGACAACTATACTTCCTAACAAATCAGTTTGAAGTAGAATATCTTAAACTTGAGAATTTCATAGAAGATAAATCCCTAAACAGTGTTAAAATAATGGGCATTTGCACAAACTATAGTAAAATTAAATTTTAAAATGGTTGCATATTACCTCCTTTTTCAATTGAATAGAATCTGTAGACTTCTCCTCCAGCTGTTTGCGTAACACTTGAATTTCAAATTCCATATCCATTACCTAGAGGGACATGAGGGAAATGCATCAATCTACAAAAGGGTTTGAAACAACAGAAAAAGAACAAAGTAAACAAAAAATTTCAGCACCTTGCTTGGATGGTGAAGCATTTTGATTCTTCGAGCCTCTTGGAGTTCTAGCTTGAGTTCTTCCACATCCTTTTTTTCAGGAAAACATAAAAGAACCATAAATTACGTACAGGGACTTTTGAACCAGCAGCTAAATAAAGAAGTGTAGCTCTTAAATATAATTAATTATTCAATTGACACCAGTTACACAAATTAGCTCATATACTGTCAATTGGAACATTAGGTAACTGTACCCTAATTAAAAGCTGTTGCACAATTAAGGCTCAATTGTTCTTCAAAATACAAATAATAAGGCTCATTGAACTTTAATTTTCCTCAGCTTAAACCAACCTAATTAGCTTAAAAGACCTTACGAGCCAGATAAACCTCAAGATTGCTTTAATTATCCTTATTCTAAATCATTATGTAAATAGCTTAAATGTTTTCATGTTAGCTCATTTAAACATAATACAATTCAATCAGAATTTAGCCTCAGTTGTCCCCAATGTAACCCAAATCAACACAATCAATACCCACTACACAACTACCACACAAGCTAAGGAAAATATAACAAGTTTGTGTTTCTAAATGCAGTTTACCTGATTGTCAACCCTGCGAGACAGTTTATCATTCTCTTCAAATGCTTCCTGAACTCTCTTCATGGCTTCTCTTGCATTTTCAATTTCTACACGAGCATCTGACCGTTCTTCCTCAACTATTCTTTTTGCATCTTCTGATGCCTAAAGGTACAATAAATCAGAATATTTGAACAGAACAAATTAAACTTTGAACCCATGCTAAGTATATGATTTGATTAGCCTCTCCCAAAGGTAGCAAACTTGTGTATTGACCACAACAGCTGAAACGAGATCAGTTTGTCTATCCATCAGATCTTAATTCTTTTTGGTTCTTTGTTTTTCAAATTCTATTTTTATAATTCCTTTTTTTATTTTTGGTGTTTGCTCGTGGTTCTAGGGAGGAATGAAGGCCTAATTAAGGTTCAAATATCGAGCTCAAGCCAAGACTGCCAAAATATAGAAGATTCCTGCAGGGACGGATCTAAAGCCATTCAAAAGGTGGCTAAGCCACCCCTATAATTTTAAAATTTTAGTTATATATACTAAAATTTAATTGAATTTTATTTTTTTGGAACATTTTATATAGTCCAGCCCCCCTTATAAATTAGCACATGTTTACTTATAGTCTAGTGGTAAGAGCTTATGTTGTGATTGTGGAGAGCTTGGGTTCAATTCCCACTAGCCACAATTTGTGCATTTTAAATTTTAGCCCCCTCTATCGAGGTTTTCTAGTTCTGCCCCTGGATTCCTGTAGCATCACGTTTTATGTGTAGAAGATAAACTATACATGTATAAGCAACTTTTTTCTGAAACAAAATAAGTTTTTGTGGGATACCTGCTTAAGAGAGGTTGCCAGCTTCTTGACTTGTTCCTTTTGTTGAAGCAACTCACCTTCCCTCTGAGATAGTTGCACCGCCAAAGTTTCTACCTGTACCCCAAGTATTAAATATATACTAAATTAGTAGCTATTAAGTTATCAGAATTATGACTAATTTCCAACTTGGCTCTCACCTTTAATACAGTTCTATTTTAGCAGTTGTATCTTGGTCAAGGATGGTAATTTTGAGCTTTATGTAACCCAATTAAAGCTCAAACATCTCTTATGTTTACAACTAGGCTCAATTTAATCTAATGGCTTATTGACCCTTAATTATGCACATGAAGTTACTTTGACCTAATTAACCCTCAAATTAATCCTCATTTGGACCCAAGTTGGCAGTGATTTATACTCTTCAATAGGGGCTAAAATGTCCTCAAGCTGGTACAAGGATCATACAAGTACTGAAACCCAGTACTGGAACTCTTCTATGGCAATATCATATCCTCTCAAAATTTAAGTTCTAAGAAAAATATAACTGAGATACAAACCATTGCAATGGAGTTTTCAATTTCATCCTTGTTTTTTCCACCAACACGAAATTTGAGAGACTCCAAGACATCCCTTAGCTTTTTGAGAAGAACTTCTCTCTCTAGCAAGGCCACTTGTCTCCATTTCACCTTTTATCAGTGATTCCCATCAGGAGAAGAGAAAGAAAAGTTAGAAGTTTCCACAATGTTGGTCTATGCAAACAATAACTGTGTATATAGTACCAATATCACTTCTACAAATTTTTATGAACTTATGGAGTACCTATTTCAACATTGTCTGGCTAATTGATAGGCTTACTTCATTTAACTGAGACTCAACTGAGGAGTCAAGAGGTTAAATTGAGCCTTAATTGGGACATATTTGAGTATTAGTTGCAAGATCAACATTTTCATAAGACTGATGGTTAACTTGAGGCAAACTGAGATTTGAGTATAGTTCATCCGAGGATCTCTAGGCCTAGGTACCTCAAATGCATATTTAGAGATAAAATACCTCATCAGAGAGCCAGGTGGCGGTGTTGAGACCCTTCTCAAACTTCATGGCAAGCTCGCGTACTGACATTCGTTGATGCCTATCAATCAAATCAGCTGCCTCGTTGGCTACTATCTCTTTAAGGGGTACAGCTCCAGGGCCTCCAATTGGCTCAATGGTCATGCTACCTATACCCTGTTTATAGCTCGCAAATTTGCTCAAGAAATTAGAGCGTGCTGGTCTCGCTGTCCCATAGCCATATGTTGCCCTTGTCATCTTAGCTCAAGCTAAAATCCTAAAAGAAATATAAGAAAAAGAAAATTCAATGACAAGAGGTGTTAAGGAAGTTTTATTGCATTGCACTTAGAGGATTACCACACAGTATTGTAGTGCCATACCAGTCAGATCCTTTTGACATTCTTTTTGGGCCCCTTATTGCTCAATTGCTTAACTGGTTCTTAAGGGACAAACAATGAGCCAAAATGTACCTCTTTTCCTTCATATGGTCTCTATCAGCCATCAAGAGGAACACGTAGGCAAATAATACTAAGTCAGGAACTGTTTTGTGAATTATAGAATATTGTTTTTCAATTTGCTAAGCGGAAGACTTCTAATTTTAGCATCCAACATGAAAAAAAAATTGACAAACGGAAACCTTTGACTAAGGAACAAAGTTTAGAAGGTGTTGAAATTCACCCAACCTAAACCTTCCACGGTTCAAAATTTTTTATTATGTGAGGTGTGCATAACAAAGGGAACACCTAACACCCCCACCCCCCCAAGTCAAAGAAAAGACAAATTCTGACCGGACTGATGCTAAACTGATCTCCTAAAAATTATGTAACAGCATCACTGGGATTAAAATAAATAAAATTCACGGAAATAACAAGGATAAATGAAATCAGGGACGACTCTTGTCGCATTATGATGCAGAACATCCCAAAATAACATCTATAACTACTAAAAAATTGCCAAGTTGCAAATGTACTGCTTGTTGAACAAATAATTACTAAGCTAAAGCAACAAAATTGTAAGGAAAAATCGGAAAGAAAAGAAAATGGATCACCAGAAAATACCCCAATTTCAAAATGTACTTGAGAATGGAGCGAACTAAATATTTGCTAAAAGTAAAAATGAAATCAGTGCCACTCCCCCCGGAAAAAGTAGGATTAAGAACCCTCGGTTTGATCTTTCGACATTCTCGTTGCACAAATAATTACACGATTAACCGTAGGAGTTGCAAAAAAAAATATTTGTTTCGAGAAATTGCTTGAGATCGCAGCATTTTCTAAGATGATAAACAATAAAATAGCATAAATGTTCAGCATTTGTCTTTTACAATGAAGGTTACAAACCTTTGCTTCGTATACTATACTGGCAGAACCAATGGCCAAAGCTATCTCTCTTCTTCTTGTATTTTTTTAACAAAAATAAGAAAAGCAACCAACGCCAGAGCGCTTTCTCTCTTTTTGAAATTCTTGACAGCGACTGCCCGGTGAGGTTCTCCCTATCTCTGTGATTCCCTTCTGCTTCTGGGTTTTGATTTTATGGATTTAAGAGAGGGAATGGGTTTGAAATCTAAGGAACAAGGAAACTTGAAAAGATTCTATTGCGTTATTTCTCATTTTACGAGGGGTAATTGTTACATGTACCCATTTGCCAACCTGAAAATTCGCATTCTAGTATTCTACCCATGATTTCCAAATTAAGGCCCAATAGCTAATGTACAGAGAGAGTGTCATTCATTACTAACTATGACCAATAATTCATATGTTTGTTTATTATATTTATATGTATGAGTTTGTTCTCCAACTACTAGAGAACTTGTAAAATACTTATAAAATCATCAAGTATAGTTTGCAACTTTAAAATGCTAGGTATATACTCTGATGGACAGAAATACAGGCAGATCATTAATATTTTTGCAAGTATATTTAATTATTTATTAGTAAACCAATTCACAATAATAAGCCAAGAATAATGTTGATGAATATAGAATTATAGATACAAAAAATTTAACAATCTTGACATGTCAAGGATTTTCTAAAAAAATAAAATTTATAGAATGTTATTAGACATATAGATATGCGTAAAGGATCGTTAATTTTAGACCGTTGAAATTTTAAATATTTTAATGTATCGTGCAAAATAATTTAAAATTTAAACTTTAATTGCAAGATTGTTAATATAAACATCGTCAAATAATCCTCTCTATCTTAATTATGGTAGAGACCTCTTAATATAAAAATTAAATGATACATACAAGTTTAAATGAAGTGAAACTTACAGCTTCTAAAAAAATTTGAAATATTATACATATATACTAATTACTAAATATTGCATTTTTCGTTACAACCATATTTTTTTTTTAGGGTTAGTGGAATTCCACAACCATATAATTATTTAAAACATTTTTTATACTATTAGTTTAGCTAGACAACTCACGTGCAATTAATTGCAACAAAATTGATGATGCCATACTAACTTCAACATAGCACAAGATTAGACAGCCAAAATTTATATTCCTAATAAAAAAAAGGAAATTAAGCTATTGCATAAACAGTCCTAGTCCTAATAATTCTTGTGCGCGTTGGTTGACGTGGTTAGGTAGAAACATGATGTCCCCAAATAATATGGCTTTCTTTTTCATTGTTAAGCAATCGGACTATTATTATTATGGGTCCCAAGCTTCTTTTATTATGCTTGAATTTAGATCCTTTGTGACCAGCCTAGGTACCACCACACACTCATAAAATTAATCTCATTTTTATCCCTATATACAACTAATTAGTTGATTATTTTTAGTTGTAGCAATATCATGACGTTTTTAGTTATCTTAAATGAAAAATAGCTAAGTTTAAAAAACAAATTCAACTTGATGAAATTCACATAGATATTAAATATTTTATTTCTATTCAAGAGCTACAGATATTTGTTTTACAATTATGACCATGCATATTTAAGTGTTTTATAAGTGCATTATTGATTTCTTTTATGTTTGTTTCCAATGTCGTGAAATAAAAGATAACTTTATACTATTTTTATTGCGAGTACACTTTCAGTCAAAAAAGTGTAATAATTGTAGTTGGGTCTCATTATTCTTCATGCTTTACAAGAGAAAATCTATATTAAAAGTACCTAAAACGAGAATTTGTTTTTTTCTATTGTCAAAAGTAATGTTTTTTTTTGTGCGTGGAAGGTCGCATATAAATTTCTTAATCCGAATGAGAGATTCTTCATTCGCTTGTGAATATTAAAAGTTGGGTAGCTTAATTTTCAACTTTTATTTAAAAAAGAAAATAAAAAAAATTATTTGGAAATTTTACATTTCAAGTGAAAAGCATGTTTAAAGTGAAAATTAATGGACAAATATAGTTTAGTTTTGCATTATTCTTTAATTCACTTCATAGATAAACTCCGAAGCAACAAAAGTTGTAATTACTTGTTCTTCATCTCAGACTTGAAGTCTTTAACTAAGCGACATGCAAACACACACGACACAGGTATCAGAGAGAGCCACAAAAGATCCCTAGCAATCACGGGTGTGGAATTGGGGATTTGATCCGGACAAACAGTAAAATGGATTGGCCTTTCTTTTTCAAAGTCGCGTTGATTGCGGAAGGATCAGATCCCACCTTACCATTGGTGATCCCCACCGTCCTTCATATCCCGTCCAATATCAATCAAACAGTCCGGAGTAATTTGAACGAATCAGAATTCAGACTAGGAAGGAGAACATTTTTTTTTTAGTGCCCAGTATTTCCATGTAACAATCTCATTCTGTTCCCGAGTATTATCTATTTAGGTTGCGTTTGGACGTGGCAAGAATAGCTCAAAAATAGCTCTATTTTACTAACTCATATAAATGGTGAGTTAGCAATAACAGAGCTAGTGGAGTTAGTGATATTAATAAAAAAATAGTTTTCATTCTTCTCAATTAGAGTTAGTTTAAATATTAAATTAGTATTAAATAAATATAATATTAGATTAGATTAGTGTTAAATAAAATATTAGTTTAAATATTAAATGTAATATAATAATAATTAAAATATTAGTTTAAATGTTAAGTGTTAAATGTAATATAATATTAGTTTAAATATTACATTAGTAAATATAATATCAGATTTGATTAAATTAGTATTAAATAAAATATTAGTTTAAATATTAAATGTAATATAATATTACTTTAAATATTAGATTAATATAGTATGAGTAGGGCTATTGTACTTCGCGAAGTAAAACTTCGTTTTACTTCACGCTCATACACCCATTTCCAAAATTCAAATCGTCGATCCGACCGTTCAAGTTGTTCTCCATATTGAAATGTGCTTGGAGACCAAATTTTACATTTTTTGGAATTTTTTTACTATTTATTAAGACACTTTGAAAATCGCTGATCCATTGTGAATAGTAAAAAACAGTAAAAAATTCTGGACCAATGGATCAGCGATTTTCAAAGTGGCTTAATAAATAGTAAAAAAAATTCCAAAAAATGTAAAATTTGGTCTCCAAGCACATTTCAATATGGAGAACAACTTGAACGGTCGGATCGACGATTTAGATTTTGGAAATGGGTGTATGAGCGTGAAGTACAATATGGGTTTTACTTCATGAAGCACAATAGCAAAATTCAATATAGTATTACTTTAGATATAATATCAGATTTCCTCCGACATTTTTAAAAATACCCTAAGTTAATTAAAAATTATTAAAAATACCCACGGTCCCGATTATTGACCGGTCCTGATTAAAATTCGATTTTTATTAAAAATACCCAAACCGGCCAATTATTGACTGGTCCCGATTAAAATTCGATTAATGACGGGACCGGCCAATAATTGGCCGGCCCGTGATTTTTTTTTTTTTTTTTTTTAGAGAGAAAAATAGCTAAAATGCTGAAATGAAATCTAACACAAAAAAATCGAATTGTTTTTTTAAATATTTGTTAGATTACTTTTTTTGATAGCATATTTATACTAAAATACGCTAAATTACTTGAAATTATGTTAATTTATGCTGATTGACACTAGATTACTTTAAATTATGTTAACTTTTTTTTAAGAGACAAATAGCTAAAATGCTGAAATATAACACTAAAAAATCGAATTTATTTTTAAATATTTGCTAGATTACATTTTTTATATATAATTACCATATTTATACTAAAACACGCTAAATTACTTGATTTATGCTGAATTACAGTAAATTACAATAATTATGTAGAATTATGCTAGAATACGGTAAAGTACGCTAAATTACGTACGAATAGGGATGATATCTTTACTGAGAAGGGGAAAAACAACGACGAAACTTCAAACGGCCATAAAACGGCGCTCGAGTGTCCGATTTCAGCAAATGACCACTTTTCGGAAAGCTTGCGAAAATGCGCATACGTCTGAAATTACTTTGCTAGATTTTCAAATTCAGAATCACCAAAAAACAAACGGAAGAGCCTCAAAACTTCAGTTGAAGTTTCCGATTAAGATTTTCATTTCTATTCTCCAATCTACGTAGCTCAGTAAATTAGTTATATAATGAACTTGTAGAATACCAATTTTTATTATTTTTTGGAATTTTTTTACTATTTTTTATGATTTATGAAAGATGGCACAAAATCGGCCCTATTCATACGTAATTTAGCGTAATTTACCGTATTTTAGCATAATTCTACATAATTATTGTAATTTCAGCATTTTAGTAAATTTACCGTATTTTAGCATAATTATTGTAATTTACCGTATTTTAGCACAAAATCGGCCCTATTCGTAGCGTATTTTCTAACAAATATTTTAAAAAACAATTCGTTTTTTTTTTGTTTGATTTCATTTCAGCATTTTATCTATTTTTCTCTATAAAAAAAAAATCACGGGACCGGCCAATAATTGGCCGGTCCCGCCATTAATCGAATTTTAATCGGGACCGGCCAATTATTGGCCGGTTTAGGCATTTTTAATAAAAAAAGCGGACCGTGGGCATATTTAATAATTTGTGATTAACTTAGGGTATTTTTAAAAATGTCGGGATTTCCTTGGCTTCGGTCTTGAATTGGAGTAGCGTGAGTGATGAAGAGAAAGCGCTAGTTTTTCTTCTGAAATCGGACAGAGAGAGATTTAAATTAATTTTCTTTCTAATTTAATTCAGAGATAAGAAGTTAAGGGCCCGTTCGGTAGATGAGGTTCCCATGGTTTTGCAAGGGTAAAATCAATTTTTGGACATTTTTCCTTTGAGGGTGTTTGGCGCGTAGGTATAATTCCTAATTTAATTTCCAAAAAGTTACTTTTTTTCCTTTCAATAGTGTATACCTATGGGAAAAAAAAATTAGGCTGGAGGTCCGTTTTTTTTCCCAATTGGTGGAGCTACTAAGTTGCTTCATTAATTTTATTAAATTTACCATTCAAATTGGAACACTGTTTAAAGAAACAAATTTAATCAAAATTCTAAGCCCACGAGCACAATTATGTAAACAAAGCCTTAATTTAAATCAATTTTGTACCAGCTAACATCACCGGGGCATTTATGTCTCAAAATTATGTATTTACCGAGTAAAAAATTGAGCAACTAATACTCGAACCGCTCAACTTTGATACATATAAAAATCAAGCATATTTAAACAAAGACTAAAATTCAAAAATAATTTTAATTTAATTAAAATTAACAATCAAGCACAAAAATAAAAAATTTAATGCATTTCAACAGTACAATAATAATTGATCAATCACAAAACTAGAAATAATTAAACAAAACAGAATTTAAAACAATTGATTCACTCATTTAATTTTTTTTAGAATATAATATGTATAATTATATTGATCATATTTAGTAATTAGTATTAATACACTTAAAATAGTTTAATTTTGTATTACATTTATAAAGAAAAATAACATCCTAACAAATTTCCCATGCATTTGCCGAACACCTATATTCTAAAAATTTTCACGGATTAAATACCTTTGGTTTTGACAAATTGAAATTCCCATTCTCATATTAAAAATTTCTATTCCCATAAAATTTCCATGTTGCCGAACAGGCCCCAAGTGTGTTGGGGCCGGAGGGATGGGAGGTCGGGGAAGATATAATTATTCTTTTTTTATTTATAGAAATTAAAAAATCAAATTATTATAAATATGATGGATTTAATTCCGACCTCACCGAATTATTTATGAGACTAAATTAATGATTTGGATCCAGCATTTATTGCCAAAACCTTTTTAGTTACCACTCTCAAATTTCGATATTATGACATTATCACTGATTAAAAAAAATTTCAAATCTTGCCACATGCATAGATCCGTCAAAAATGGTGCGCAGACTGAGTCTGCGCACGTGGCAAGATTTGAATTATTTTTAAATCGGTGGTAATGTCATAATTTTAAAAATTGAGAGTGGTAACTAACTTTTTTTTGTCATTTATTGAGAATTGCAGTGTGTCATGAATATTGAAAATTTGAAAATTATTAAACTGTTCCATTCTCTCCCTTCCATTTTTTTTGTTCCTCTCATCTCCTTCATTTTCTCTCTTTTCTACGGAGGGCTGGCCGTCATTTTTATTATTATCCAAAGTTAAATAGAAATTAATAAATATATTTTTTTTTGTTCCTCTCATCTCCTTCATTTTCTCTCTTCTCTACGGAGGGCTGGCCGTCATTTTTATTAATATCCAAAGTTAAATAGAAATTAATAAATATATCCAGGTCTGCTGAGTTTTGATAAAAATATCCAAACCGCTGGTACCTATTTTTAATCAACCTTGATGGATGGTTCTCAAATTACAAAAATCATAAATAAATAAATAAATAAAACATAAATTTTGTGGCCGGTTCTCAAATTTTGTGGGATTTTTTTATAAAACATAAATAAATAAAAGAAAAAAAATGAATTGATTACTCCCCAAATTACAAACTTACCCTACTTCGGCTTCTAGTAACTGAATATTATTTTCGGTTACCTTGTTTTGTTTTTTTTATCTTTTTACTCCATAACTGAATAAAACATTCGGTTACCTTGTTTTTTGTTTTTTTAATCCCCTAACCAAATAAAACAAATCGTTTATCAAAAATATGATTTTCTTTTTTTTTTTACATAGAAAATGTTATCATTATCAAAGGATACTACAATATTCAACAAATTAATAAATTTAGCATAATTTAGCGTATTTCATTATAATTAGCGAAATTTGCATCGATTAGCGTAATTTACCATAATTTAGTATAATTGACTATAATTTAACAGTAATTTAGCGTATTTTAGTATAAATATGCTAATTATACATCAAAAGAAGTAATCTAACAAATATTAAAAAAAACATTCGAATTTTTATTGTTAGATTTCTGCATCTTGCTCTTCATAATCTCTAAAATTAAAAAAAAATTGAGGACTTAAATGGCCAGTTTGGAATAAAAATAAAGGCCGGCCATTAAATAGCCGGTTTGGACATTTTTAACAAAATTCAGCCAAACTGGATATATTTATTCATTTCTATTTAATGTTGGATATTAATAAAAATATCAGGAGGGTTGGCCAATGAAACAAAACTAATGACTCAGTCTTATTGATTTTTCACACTACGTGATCATTTCGGTCCCATTAGCATATCATCGCTGTAAACGAATCAACAGTTTGATTCCATCAATTTATCGAAAAAAAATTAATGTTATTACCGATAATTTGATTCTTTTAATTTCTAAAAAGAAAATTGAAAGGAGAATCTGGTTTTAAGAATGTGGGGTCCTTGTTTAATTAAGGAAAGGGAGAATAGCCCCGTGACCGTTAGGGAAACCAATTGACTTGTCCGGTAGGAGAGGTCACAGTTCTTTCGTGTCTGTTAGTGTCAGTGTGAATGTCATTGTTTAATGGATTGAGAATTTGAGATAGACAACGCCAAGAAAAGCTTGAATGTGGTTAGATCAACAACTTTTTTCGTGGAAATATATGTTTTATCAAAGATTAATTAGGTGCCTTCGGATAATCTGATTCACAAGATTATATAGAAATTTGTGAGTTTTTGTTTTCACGGGTGAAACTTTTTAGAAGTTGTCTACCTTCTTACTTTTTAAACATTGAGCAAAATAAGAACTTTTGTTAATTTTGTCTTTGTTTTTACCATCTTTATCCACCTTTGTTGTTAATCATCGTAATATTTAATTCGCTAATTTAGTTTTTAATTAGTTTTTTCAATGATCGGATAACAATTTTACAAGCAAAATTCTCGTTGAGAAATAATAATTAATGAGTACTGTATGTCATTGTTTAATCAATTTTATTTATTTATTAATAATTATTAATAAGAAATACTGTATTTAATATTAAACATTTAAAAAAGATATATATAATTTTTCACAACTATTTTCACATATAACTGAATATTCATTTCAACACATTTTCATAATCATTTAAGTACATATCTATGAATATGAATTTTATGGTGTGAATTTAATAGTGTGAGACAAAAATCACAATTCATGTTTGAAAGTACGAATACTGTTCAAAACTCAAATGGGATTGAATTCGAATCACCTCAGGTATCTAACTCCGACAAATTAGATCCGAACAGTTCGTTATGCCTCCGCACAGATCTCAAAGCGGCCTCGTGAATCTATATAGACCCAAATTCTTAGCCAGCTCGGTTGAAAGTTAACCTAATCGCGTGAAGTACCGCAAAGGATTATTACTCCAACGGGTTTGTCTAAACAACAAATACGATAAAAAAAATAGGATATAAAATTTGATAATTAGTGTGTAAATTTAAGAATTAATTGAACCATACATGGTGATTTTTCTCTGTCATATAATAATGCAGAAGTCCCACATTACTAGAAAAATTAGAACAAAAGGTTCAAATGTTATCATGAATCTTTTCTAAATGCTCATATGAAATTTCAAAATATGTTGTTTGGCTCGCAAAATATAAATATACCTTCAAAATATTATTAAAATTCACTAGGTGCAAACTCAGTACAACATTTATCCGATAAAGTAGGAACTATATAAAAACTTATTATGTCTTGCATGAACTATATACAAATTTTAAATGCAAACCATGTATTAATTTGTTTCTAATTTTTTCATATTAATACTAAACTTATGACAAAACTTATAATTCATCATTAAAACATATGAAATCAACATATTTATGACGATAGAAAATCTGATAGTTATCATCATTACTTTTGATTCTCTCATATTAAGCGACTCTCAACAACTCTCTATTTAATTTATCCTGTGATCATTCATTTAATAACATGATGATGCTTCTTTCAAAATTAACATGATGATGTGAGTCATATTTTATTGTAATTAACTCATTACGTAACGAGCGATGAAACATTAGATATTGAATTGTTTGCATTATTTTTTTTTTAAACTTTGGCTGTGACTGTCAAGTATAATTTTCATTAATTAAAACATAAAATTACATCCATCGTTTTACATTCAAATCCATCATTCATATCAAACTACATCAATATGATCCACATTTAAAAACATCAACATCTAAATCTTAACATCTAACAACACAAACAACTGTTACACCAAAAGGTATAGTACAAAGTTTCAGTACAGTAAACTGCACTTTTTAACCTTCAATACACTTTTCGGTTCAGACTGCAAGTATACAATCCTATCGAGTAGTATAAATTCGGGTATCGATCACAGGGACGGTTCAAGTCTTAACTAGATTTTTACCTAAATTAAATAAAGACTAGAAGTTGGAAAAGGTTGGTTTTGGTTTTTATAGTTCCTACAGTTCAATAACAGTAATTAAATGCAAAGAAGTAAATCAACTTGGTTTAAATCAGAAGTAAAAAGGCGTTTCCAGGGTTATGACTTCATCTCAGTTTTGCCTCGAGGTACCCGGTCCGTGTAGTGTCCTACACGGGCCGGGTACTGTCGTACACGGTCCGTGTGGCCCTCGAGTGAATGCAGCAGTTATTGTTTCTTTGTGTTGTTCCTTTGTGTAGGGTTCTACTGACCAGACCTAATGTTTCTAAACCTCAACTGTCGTCTGTTGGTTCATTAACTTGGTATGGAATTGCAATATGTGCCCTCGTCGGGTTCTAGACCTCAACTGTCGTATATTGGTCTGAATTACCTAGTTGCTTGTTTGGTATACTAAAGGTAACCTCATTCCGTCGATATGAGGAAATGTTCACCTGTCGGCTACTACTTGGTTTCACCTTTCGGATCACTAATCCTACCTCATGTACTTAGTTTGGTTGAGAGATTATAAGGGCCAAAGTACCTTCTAGATGTGCGCATTCATCTAGTGGTAAACCAATAAAAATCAAACAACTTAGACTAAGCAATTGAAATCAAACACAATCAAGCAAACACAAATTTCAACAAAAGAATTCAATAACTAACATGCAAAACAAAACATTCGATTACATCACAACCCTAGAAACTAAAAGTCTACTCTAACATGATTAAAAAGCAAATAAAACAAATAAAGATAAAGGAGTTCATAGAAAAACTCGAAGAACAATGAAGATCCGTCGAAAAACTCTCGTTTTCCTCCTCTCTTCTTCGCCTCCTTGCTTAGCCGTCTTCTCCTAACCCTAGGAATTGCCTCTCTGCTCCAGAATACCCCTCTGGTGCAAGAAATCCCGCTTATATGCTTTTCTGGCCGGCCTTCCATCAATTAACCTTGTTTCCAAATTCTAAATCTGTTTCCGGAAATGCTTGACACGGCCCGTGTGGAATTCTACACGGACCGTGTGCCTGTGTTCTTCCTGCGGTCGAGTCAGCGGTTGGAAATGCTTGACACGGCCCGTGTGAAATTCTACACGGACCGTGTACCTGTGTCTCTAGCTCAGATTGTAGATCTTCTCGCAAGCTTTCCGAAAAGTGGTTATACGCTTAAAACGGAGTTACGAGTCAAAATCTATGACCGTTTTAATTTCAGGTGCTGAGATTGGTGTCCTGTCGTGTCTGTGGTCGGGCAGAGGGTTGTACGGTCCGCATAAGAAGGTACACGGACCGTATATAAACCTTCAAATTCCATATTCTTCCTCGGTTTCACTTGTTTTCTGCAAAGTAAGAGAAAATACGTAGCAGTACCACATTCTATAGATATTCAATGAAATAAACACGATTTGACAGTTCTAAACACAGGTTTTGGTACAAAATACGGGTCGGAATATAGATAAGTTTGCGAGATATCAACAACTAAAATAACAAAATGAACAAACCATCTCCTTTGGCGGTAGACACCGACAACTTTCAACATCAGCTAGCGACTAGGGCTATTGCCGCCAACGTTCTGCTGATTTTCCCAACTGTGGTGGAGGACATAAATGTGCCAATAGACGAGAGAAATGGCAACTAGGACTATTATCGTCAAATCTCTCTTCTTTAGTTGGACCTTCCTTAGTTTGTGATGCATTATAGGGTGGATTGGTGGTGGCTGGAGGAACGCTAGAGTTACTCATGTTGATAAAACTTGAAGTTAGCTCGTCTTTAGTTGGGCCTTCCTTAGTTTGGTGAGTGATCTTCACCTTTGGTTTAGGAGATAGTAAGATAACGTCCTTCTTGTTGGAGTTGTTGGTGGTACGGGGCTTGGAAAATCCCGCCAGCATGGCAACCTAGTCCCAGTTATTATGTTAGACACCTAATGACAACGTAAGACTTTATCAAAAGGAGAATTCTTACTCTATCCCCGGCAACAGCACCAAAAAGCTTGATAAACCAAAATGGTACTACTACTTACGTTCAGATCACAAGCGCATGATCCTACCGTGTAGTATGATTGGGGTGTTGATCCACAGTGATAGTGTATTAGATTTTAAATAATTTTCACTAATCTAGGTTATCGGGTTTTTGAAAGTTTGAGGTGGTGGTGATAAATGCAATTAAGGTATTATAGCTAGTAAAGGTTAAACAATAGATAGAGAGCCTCTAGGGTTCAGATTTCCTGTCTTTCTTAATCATGCAAGTACAAGTTTCGACGTTTCTCTATGTCGCATGCGGCACTGTCACCATCGCATGTGGCCTAGATTGCCCCACAGCTACCCCGCATGTGACACTGTCACTACCTATAGGGCATGTTGGGTATTTGTTTATGCGATTTGAAAGGTTTTTCGATCTTATAATCGGCTTTTGGGCTACCAAGACTAAAGTATTTTAGGTACGCAGTTATATTATTTCCCTATACTACCCGGTAGTTGAAATATCCCAAAGACCCTACTTAATCTAAGTGCTTTCTAATGTTATTTAAAGTACGATTTACGTTATCCTACCAAGGAAGCCCACTGGGTACTAACCGTAGTCTTTGAACCGCTGCCAAGCCTCGTTAGCCAAAGTGTTTGTAGTACTTACGTGTATTATCCTTCTCACACAAGGATGCAACGACTTAACACCTATTGGTATGTGGAGATCATTGGCATATATTAGACAGAACTTTGTATGCAAGGATACAATAAAAAAGAATTTAAAGTGCAAAGGAAAACTCAAACCATAACATAACAAAATATAAACATATACTAAAACATAATTGAGAATTCAAGTACAACCCTCACCCTATAGATAAGAAGTTTAGCTTCTCATGGCCATGGAAAATAAAAGGAATAAAATAAAGAGAACATAAATTACAACCCAATTGAAGATGGAAGAACCTCTGCCTCCTTAGATGACGCCTTCTTCTCTTGCTTGGCTTCTAATGGCTATCATTCTCTTTCTAAGTAACTCTCTAACCTAACCTAATAATGAGGATTGCTGGCTACAATTCTGGACTTGACACAATTAAACGCTCACACTAAATCCTATTACAAGAGGGGTATTTATAGCCTTCCTAACTAAGAGGTGGAGTAGTGGAAGTAGTGGGGGACGTGGGGTCCACCCATGATAGGATAGATGAAGCCAAAAATAGCTTGGCTCTTAAGAAAACGCGTCCTTCTAGAAGGCCCATCAGGAAATCGTGTTCTTCTGGAAGACCCATCAGAGAAAGCCTATTTTTAGGACAGTCCACGGATCGTGCAGCCTCAGAGTATGCCACATGCGGCATAGAGGAGGCTGCAGGGCTTCCTGACTTAGCGGATTTTCTTGTATTTTCGTCATTTCGCATGTTGTGCATTTTGTGTGAGGTGTTGCATGCTCCATGTAATGTCCCATTTTGACGCCTTATTCAAAAATCGCCTAAATACGACACTTTTGCTCTGTTTTTGCCCTAAATATGCAACTTTCTCAAAAACCTGCCAAAAAGACCTAAAAACACGTTTGCGGTAAATAAATCGGAAAAATGGCTACTTTACATTCGCTTTTCGCCATTTTTCAGAAGAAAAATATAGTGATTTTCGCTATATGTTTTGGCTTCATCACCCCCCTTTCCTAGTTTCCGCACTTGTTCCGGCGTCAACCTTCATAAATATAAATACTTGGAAGATAAGATATTAACACTTGAAAAATAAGATATTAATACTTTGATACATAACTTGTTATGATCATCCCTTTTTCAGTCCCCCAATCGTCCCCGTGTCAACCTTCCTCTAATGAAGTAGTGGGAACCCCGTATCACCACATCAACCTTCCCCAATCATCACTGCGTTCTAACAAAATTAGTTGATCACATAGGTATAAATACTTCAGTGCATAGATATAAATATTTACAGTACTTGATATTAATACTTTCAGACGTCATGAAGTGTCATATGTAAAAAATACTTGTAAGTATAGGTATAAATACTTGCATGACTAGGTATAAAATATTTGTGTGACGACAAGTCTGAAAGTACGTCATAATGGATCTCATTTGAAAGAGAAAATTGCATAGAAGACGTTCGTGATTTTAGATTCGCAAAAATCCTCACAGATAGTTAGAAATATGGACGAGATTGAACGGAGAAAAAAAAACCCACATCTAAAACCATGTATGGTCCCCCTATGTAGTTTGAGTCAAAGGCATTTATGGTGCGGATACGTTGGAAAGATTTTGTTGGAGAGACAATTATTTACGTAAAAATTGTTCATCTCATAAGTATAAATACTTCCGTGCAGAGGTATAAATATTTCATTGTATAGGTATTAATACTTTAGAAAAAATTCAGTGATGGAGTTTTTACGGTCCCCAGATAGTTATGGTAGTTATGGTACAAATACAATGCAGATACTGTAGTGCAGATACTGTTATCAGCTCCTTAATTTAAAAAGATCTAATTTCAACGAAGAAATTTTTCTCGGTTTTAACTAGATATAATCTTGAAAGAACAAAATTTACACATTAATTAATAGAGAGAGAATATATTATTTGAGAAACAACTAAACATAGATATAATCGTCCACTGGTTAAAATATTATTATTGTGATGTTAATAATATAAATTGTTGTGAATCTTCTGATATGTTTCTGGCTTCTGATATGTTAAAATATTATTATTTTTGTTAACGCGGCTATTTATGTAGTTCAACCATGTAAGTATATATTGCGAAAAGTACAGTCGGATACTTTTCAAAATAGAGGGTCAAATCTGCTGCTTTTCTCTCATAAAAATAGTAATCTATTTTTTTTTCATCCTAATCATTCAAATGTTTGAACAATTTAAATTTGTTTGTTCTATTACAATCTAAAAAGAGAAAAAAAAAAGAAATATGAATTTTAAAAACATTTGAACGGTTGAGACGAAGAAAAATAATTTTGCTTTCCAAAAAAAAAAAAAACAGATTCAGATTAAACTGAAGCTTCCAATTCCAGAATAACCAATTAACCATCTACCATTGAAGAGTAGCACGTGGCGAGGTACAGTAATATTTGTGAATCTCAAAATAAGGAGCCCATAAACACATCATGTTAAATATTCATATTTTCTTCTCGCTTATATATGTTGTACTGTTTTTATATCAGGGCTGAATGCGCAATTTTCATTTTTTCTAAATATGGACTTCTATTACCCATTTACGTAATCAACCTTACCCAGATCACAAAGAAAATTGTAAGCCCATTACCAACAACAGTGGGTGATGAAGTGCTCTGGCAAAGAGTTGTATATACACCGCATGTGATGCTGGATCAGGGGCGGACCCACATAGTCCCGGGGGCAGCTGCTCTCTGGATTTTGAGTTGTAGTGGAGATCTATCGGTTCTGACTGACTTGTTTTTTTCTGAAATTTTTTTTGCTCCTCTCTTGATGTTTGATTTGTAATTCGGATTAAATTTAGGGTTAAAATTAAAATAAATTTGTTGAATTTTGATTGGTAATTAGAATTATAAGTTAGAGCATCAGAAATTACAAATCAAAGCATTGAAAAGTATAAGTTAAAACATTATTTTTTATCGAGTACCCAATTAGTTAATGGATTTAAATCCGATTAGTTATTTAAACCCGATTCGATATTTTTTTCCCTTGACGAAAATCCTTGATCCGCCCCTGTGCTGGATACACAACACCTCACCTGGGACAGGGCTGCCAGTTGATGGGATTCAAATAGGATTTTATTATAATTTAAATCAGTGTTGCAAATAACGGTATGCGCTCGTCGAACGGACAAGGTACCGCCAAGCGATTAATCGGGAATAATCAGCTGATTAGTCAGGAAAATCCGTGACGGTTTGATCATTGCCAACAAATAATTAGCCTAAACGGATGTCTTTTACACCACTGATTTAAATACAAATTTATTAAAGATTTTATAAGATTTATATGTAAATTTATATTTAATAAAAAAATTGAGGATTAAAATATGGATTTCATATTCATTATCGCAACGGATTTCGGATCGAATTCAGATCATATTACATGTTTTAGTTAATATTTTAATTAACAAGCTATATCTCTAACACGAGTGAATCTGATTATTTTATATTATAATATACATATTAATAAAAATAACTTTGATAAAAGTAATGGAGTAGAACTAGGGTGTGATGTGCTCATCAAATTCTTTGGTGAGCACAACTCTACATAAACTATCGGATTCACTTCAAACGAGATGAATCCAACCGTTGAAACCGATGTACTTTACGAGTGATGCGTGTACATGCAAAATTTTGAATTCATTTGGTCTCAAGTCAAGTGGTCAAAATTGATGAAAAATGAATGATCCAAAATGAAGTTGTTTTAATGCATTCAAAAAATTCTCAATTTTGACCACTTGACTTGAGACCAAATGAATTCAAAAAATTCAAAATTTTGCATGTACGCGCATCACTCGTAAAGTACATCGGTTTCAACGGTTGGATTCATCTCGTTTGAAGTGAATCTGATAGTTTATGTAGAGTTGTGCTCACCAAAGAATTTGGTGAGCGCATCACACCCTAGTTCTACTCAAAGTAATGTGTATACAACTAATTATGATTTAATTTCTGTGAACACATGTAATATAATACATATAATTTTAAACGAGCGAAGCTAGGGTGTGATGTGCTCACCAAGAGGGGTAGGTGAGCACAACTTCAAAAGTCTATCGGATTGTCTTCAAACGATGAATTCAAACCGTTGAAATCCATCTACTTAGTGAGTGATGCATGTACATGAATTTTTTTTAAAGTTTTGAATTCATTTAGTACAAAGTCAAGCGGTCAAAACAATGAACCTTTTATAAGTTATTTTATAAGTGTATTCATTTTTCAACAATTTTTGACTGTTTGATCTTGTACTAAATGAATTCAAAACTTTTAAAATTTTGCATATACACGCATCACTCATGAAGTAGATGGATTTCAACGGTTTGAATTCATTGTTTGAAGGCAATCCGATATACTTTTAGAGTTGTGCTCACCAACCTCTCTTAGTGAGCACATCACACCCTAGTTTTGCTCGTTTTAAACAACTCATATCATATTTAGAATATTATAACAACATTACTGAACGGATCTTTAACGAATTTTAGATTTGGATTGTGCAATATTTAAATGCGAATCCAATAAGTAAACAGGTCCTTTCTAAGATCCACAAACTATCATATACTTCTAAGATCTATATACATATTTTCCGTTTTGATTTAGATCGGATTTATGAATATCCATTGACAAACCTACCTGTGATTATGCATTACTTGCTCATCAGTTTTCTTACCCCCTTTTTTGAATGGTACTGAAATCAAGATGTTGTAAGGGTTGAAATTCAATTTGAACTGGATGCAAGCTGAATATACAAGTTAATCATACCACATAGTGCAAAACGGTTATTTTAAATTATAAGACAGTTAATAAACAAGAATTGGATATAAGCTAATCATACTACAGTATTAAATGTTCTTTCTTTCAGGATAAAAAAATTCATATAAACAACACAACAGGGAAAGCTGCTTTATATTGCACAATATTTTAAGCAACCTTGAGATGATTTTTATTTTTTTTTTCCTTTTCTGAATGGTACTGAAATCAAGATATTCTAAGGATTGAAATTCAGTTTGAATTGGATGCAGGCTGATCATACCGCACCCAGTGCAAAACGATATTTTAAATCATAAGACAATAAAACAAGAATTGGATATAAGCTGATCATATCACAAAGTGCAATAATTTCAGATTATAAAATAGTAAATAAACAATATTCACACTAAAAAAATGTAAGCTTGACTCTTTTTGCCTGCCATTGTAAAAAATACAAGTTTGTACCTTGAGTTCACTCATAGCTTCCATTAAAAGCAATTATATATAAAAATGCAGCATGATTGCGAGGGAAAATTCTATACACAGTAACCAAAAGTTTAGCTAATGTCTTGGACTCAGCATATAATCTCTGCTTCTGGCAAATTAACCAATTCACCATTGACGAATGTAGCGACCCTACTGTCACTATGCACCCAACTATAGCCTGGGTTCTTTTTTACCTTTCTATTCTTCATAAGCCTTCTTATCTCATCTGCCTCCTCCCATCTTCCTACCTCAGCATACATATTTGACAACACTGCATAATATCCGGAATTGTCAGGTTTCAATTTGAACAGATGCATCGCCGCCCACCTTGCCATCTCTATGTCCCCATATATCCTACATGCACCCAACAAGGCACCCCACACATCACAATTCGGCTCAAATGGCATTCCTTTGATAAGCTCCTCTGCCTCTGTCAATAGACCGGCACGCCCTAATAAATCTACCATACATGTATAGTGGGAGTTTTTAGGTTTCACATTTTTGTCCTGTAGCATTTGGGAAAAATAAAATCTTCCTTTATTTACCAAACCGCCGTGGCCACATGCCGATAGCACAGCAATATAAGATACTTGGTCATAGGTAACACCATCTAATGGCATTTCATCAAACAGCCTGAATACGGCATCTACTACACCGTGCTGGCCATAGCCCAATATTAGAGAATTCCACGAGGTTACATCTCTTTTCGAAATTCTTTGAAAAACTCTTGTAGCAATTTCAAAGTGTCCCGCTTTTACGTACAAATCTAGCAATGAATTAGCGACAAACAAGTGACTGCTTAGCAATTTTCTGATCACTTGGCAATGTATCTCCTTTACTTTCTTGAAGGCTGATAAATTAGCACAAGCACTTAAGGCACCCATGAAGGAGATCATGTCATGCTTTATCCCAGTTTCTCTCATTTCCATAAACAAATTTAGGGCTTCAATGCAAAATTGACTCTGAGAGTAACCCATTATCATAGTGTTATACGATATGTCATCTCTCTCTGACCAATTAAACACCTTTCTAGCAAGGGCTATATGGCCACATTTCACATACATATCGATAAAAGCATTTGACACAAACAAGTCAAAAATCGAACCATTCCTTACTGACATGGCGTGCAACTCCTTCCCTTTTCTGAAAGAAGCTATTCTTGCACAAGCTGGGAGCAAGTTTGCAAAAGTAACTGAGTTGGGAACCTCCCCATTTCTCACCATCTCTCTCACAAGCGTCAGTGCGTCCATTTCTAGTTTATTTTGAGCATAATTGTATATCATCGCATTCCATGAGACTGTGTTGGGGCTGTCTATCATCTCAAAGATATATCTAGCCTTCTTTGGACAGCCCGATTTTGCATACATATCAATCCATGAATTAGCAACGTAAACATCTGTATACAACTGTCTCCTAAGACCATATGCATGAACCTCTCTTCCGAGATCGAGGCGGCCCAGCTCAATCAATGCCGGTACAAAGCTAGTTATGGTAATTGAAGAAGGACACAATCCATGGCCCAACATATTCCTAAGCATTTCCAAAGCTTCCTCATAAAGCCCCACATGAACAAGACAACCAATTATCGAGTTCCAGGAAACCTCATTTCTCTCAGGCAAAGAACTAAACATTTCCATAGACGCGTCAATATGACCGAAACTCCCATACATATTGACCAGAGCATTTCCAACAGTTAATACATTAACGAGCCCAGTCTTTATTCCCAACCCATGAATCCCTATACCAAATTTCTCCTCTTTTTCATTAACACAAGCCGGTATAACACTCATTAAACTAACTGAATTCACCTCAAACCCACTTCTTTTCAATCTCAAAAACCAATTCAATGAATCAGAAAACAAGCCACTATCTGAAAACAGTGAAATAACCGAGTTCCATGAAACAACATCTTTTTGAGGCATTTCATCGAACACCTTTCCTGCACGAGATACAAGTCCGCATGACCCGTAAAAGTTCAAAAGAGTGTTACCAACGAAAACATGAGACAAAAATCCAAACTTGAAGGCCGAGGCATGCAGCTCCTGTCCCTTGCGCACATGCTTGGCACGTGCAACAGCTGTTAGAGCAAAAGGAAAGGTTAGTTCGTCTGGTCGTATGTTGGAGCAGAGCATGTGATTGTAGACAGTCAAGGATGCCTCATGAAGATTAGAGGATGACAGAGCACGCGATAGAGAATTCCATAGGAAAGGAGAGAGGGGAGTGAGGGGGGATTGATGAAAGAGAGAGTAGGAAGAGGGGAGATGGCGGAGAGAAGCGTAGGAAAGGAGAAGAGAAGAGATGAGGGGAAGAGAGAGAGGGAGATGGCCATAGCGGATGGAGAGAGAATGAAGCTGGGTTAGTTCTGGTATGGAACGACATTGACGGATGAGAGAGCACAAATGGTGCGGATCTGAAAATAGAGACATCAGAATATCAGATAGTTTGCAAAGCGAATTCACATCCCCTCAGGTTATCTATCTGACTGAGCACAATTAAAACGGACGGTCCAGGATTATTCTTTTCTTTTAACTTGGCACGTATCTCAAAGCACATATAATACTGGCCCCTGCGCCATCTCGAATAGGCACCGGCTAAGAGTAAATCTGGACCGTCCGTTTCAATTGTGTTGAGTCAGGTACCGGAGAAGATACAGGCAAAGCGGGATCGCCGATTTTTTTATTAATCGAAAATAAAATAAAATAAATATTGGAAAAGGATGTTGTTTTATGGAGAAATCAAAATATAGATAAAACGGGACCGTTTATCCCGTCCTGATTAATTACCGCTAATTCAAACTGCAAACTTCGCTAAGCTGAAAAAAAAAACTGGCCGGGATAATCGGTCCCGTCCCAGCTTGAGAAATATTGAGCTTCGAAGTTACGTTAATTTGACGTATATGATTCAGCTAAATAGTCGGTCAATTTTGAAGACTGTTATTCCAAATCTACGAATTCAACAAGTGCTAGCCACGAATGTCTCGGACGGGACAAGAGTATCCCGGCCAAGTGTACCTAATAATGGACACAGTATCTCGGACCCTCGCAGTGTTGCAACAAGCATAGTGACAAGGTACACGTTTTATTCGCGTTTAATTCGCGAATAAAACATTTTTGGAGTGTTTCCGAACCGAAAGGCGTATTATTCGTTGACCGAATAAAATGCGAATAAAATGCGAATTTAACGAATTTTACGAAATATTCGCGTTTTTTTCACGTTTTGTTCAGAAAAAAAAATTACATTTGTCGCGTTTTGTTCTTTTCTCTCCCAACGCTTCAGCAGAAGGCACCAGCACAGTTCCTCATGTGAAAAACCTAGCACTTTTCCCACTCTCCCAGCACTTCACCCACGTGAAAAACCAAACTTTTTGACTTATATTACTCAGCTGATCTTCTGTGGCAAATACAAGCAGTATCTCGTATAATAAATCATCGATAATGAATTAAATATGCACTGAGGTCTCGTATTGTAATTCCGAATCATTTCCGAATTATACCCGAATTATTTCCGAATCACGAATTTTTGACCCTGCCGAACCGAAACCGAATTATTCATTTGTTACTATGGCAACAAGTGCATCTAGCAACAAGGTAACCAATGGACAAAGAAGACTGCAACAAGTGCTAGCTGTCTACCTTGCAACAAGTGTACCCAAGGTTCTAAATAGCGTTTATAGCGTCGTAGCGGGAAGGCTAAAAAAAAAGCTATACTGAATAGCGTTTTTTTTTACATTTCGTATATTCAATATTTATACTAAATATCAACATTATCTAAAGTCTCATAGAACAATAAATAACACCAAAGTAATTAAAAAATTATAATATTCATATTGAACCCGTACAAAGTCCAAATTGCGGTTCAAAATATCCATAGTAATATCATAAACTATCGATTTTTCCTATTAAAAATATCTTAAGCATCATGATTCATGACATAATCTATTTTTTTTTTCTATTCAAATTTTAATTTCGGTTTGGACTTTTTTTTTATTCAAATTTCAATTTCTATTCCCAATTTCAAATTGATTTATCTGTAGCAAGTAGCAACAAATTCAATTTTGGTTTGAGATTTTTTTTATCTTTATTTAAAACCCATATAAATTGCTTAAAAAAAAACCCATATTGTATAGCGCAAATAGCGGACCGCTATAGCGGCCATAGTGCAAGTAGCGCATTTTGATGTCATAGCGTAGCATTTGGGGTCCAAAAATGCTATAGCGGCACTATAGCGCGCTATTTAGAACACTGAGTGTACCTAATAATGGACAGAGTATCCCGGCGAAGTATTCCAAATTTAGAAAATGTCTCGGACGGGACAGAGTATCCCGGCCAGACTTTTTTTTTGTTTTTCCTCTGAAATGGTTTGGATTAGCGGTGATTAATCCGGACGAAAATGTTTGTACCGTCTGTGTGGGACGGAATAAACGGTTCCGTTTTACCTATATTTCGATTTTCCCTTAAAACAACACCCTTATCCAATATTTTTTTATTTTATTTTCGATTAATAAAAAATCGGCTGCTTCAATATATAGTATTCTATTTGAAAATATAACTATAAAATCATCAGCTAATGTTTAAAAAAAATCATTAAACAATTATATCTTTTAATATGAAGATTTAATAAATGCACGTCAATGTTTACTTATTTAGAACGATCAGTAACTAAAAAATGAGGAGGGTTCAAATGCCTCCATTTTTCATGCCTCCATCATGCCTCCATTTTTAAAAACTTTAATAATTCAAAATTTAAAACTTAAAAGTCAAAATAAAACCGTTGGATATGATTTACATCATTTTATCTATGCATGTGTAAAAAATTACGACATTTCAATTTTGTTTGGGTTGTCATCAAGGGCTTGTAAAAAACGTACTAATGTGGATAATTTCTAGACGTTGATTTTTCAACTTATTGATTCACATAAAAATAAAATCAAAATGTGATAATTTTTTATGAGCACAGAGATAAAATGATGTAGATCATATCCAACGGTTTTATTTTGACTTTTAAGTTTTAAATTTTGAATTATTAAAATTTTTAAAAATAGAAACATGGTGGAGGCACAAAAAATGGAGGCATTTGAACCCTCCTCCTAAAAAATACATACGTAATTATATTTGCACTGGAGCATCCAATTGATATAAAACTTTTTTTTTTTTTCTATTTTACAATTGAAGAGTAAAATAATTAAACATAACTTATCTTGTCCAAACTGTTACAAGTAAAATAATATAGATTCTGTAAAATTAACTTCCATACTTATTATGAAAATTTTATATAATTTATTCTAGTATGTGTTTGACAATCATAGTTTGAAAGTCCGGTTCACCGTAATATGCTTTTTAGATGCATTAACACAAAAAAAATAACAATTGAGAACAACATTGCTGTATCACTTAGGTGGTTGTGGTGATATGCAATCAGAATTTCCATTAAATTCATCTATTTTCCATTGATTTTACCCGGGCGAGAAAAAAGCCTTTCTCCAAAATATAAATTAGGGATAAATTATTGTACTTCATTGATGTTTTGTTAATATAGTAATATTATTTTTTTGAAACTTTGGCAGTGGCTACATAGCAATATTACTAATGACCTCTTTTATTCTAGTTATAACTCTTTCTAGAAACAACGAATTTTACAGAGTTGGAATAAAACTAAATTGAAAAAAAAAAAACGAAAAATCCCTGCCAAACCCTAATTCAGCCTAATTAACCAACCAAAGAATAAAGGGTTAATTTTCTATATACCCTTCAAGACTTCTCTAATTTCTTATTTACCCCTCTAGTCTTAAATTTATCTTATTTATCCCTCAACTCTTGCAATACTTTCTTATTTACCCATCACTTAATCAATTATAAATTATCTCTAATTAAATTATAAAAATTGTGATTAAACTCTGATTAAACTCTGATTAAATTATAAAAATCATGATTAAACTCTGATTCTGTGTTTTTTCTGATTAAAATAAAGAATATATCTTTAATTGAGAGATATTGGAGATGTACACAGAGGAGTTCAGTGCGTATCTGGGAGTCGAGAGGGGAGAGAGTGACTGGAGATGTAAAGGGCAAACTTGTCTTTTATATTTTAATTAAAGTTTAATCACGATTTTTATAATTTAATTAGAGACAATTTATAATTGATTAAGTGATGGGTAAATAAGAAAGTATTGCAAGAGTTGAGGGGTAAATAAGAAAGTATGAGTGAGGCTATGGTGCTATGCATAGCACCAATGGCTAGTGTACTACGGCTCAATATGGTACTTTTTAAAATCCTAACGGTCGATCCGACCGTTCAATGTGATATTCATATGAATATGTACTTGCAAACTAAATTTTAAATTTTTTCGAATTTTTTTACTATTTTTTTAGATAGGTAGAAAAATCAGTGTTTTTTGAAAATTCTGGACCATCAAAATTCTACCTATCTGAAAAAATAGTAAAAAAATTCGAAAAAATATAAAATTTAGTTTGCAAGTACATATTCATATGGTTATCACATTGAACGGTCGGATCGACCGTTAGGATTTTATAAAGTACCATATTGAGCCGTAGTACACTAGCCATCCGTGCTATGCATAACACCATAGCCTCACTCAGAAAGTATTGCAAGAGTTGAGGGGTAAATAAGATAATTTAAGACTAGAGGGGTAAATAAGAAATTAGAGAAGTCTTGGAGGGTATGTAGAAAATTAACCCAAGAATAAATTCCCTAAACTTACCGAACCCAATATAGAAGACTAATCTATAATAATCTAATATCAGTTCTACAACCCATATTTACATAGTTATATGCACCTAATTAAGACCCCCTTTTGAAAACAAAACAAGCCAATAAGTATTACTTACTAACCAAATATATACAATCAGTTAACAAATTAAAAAAAAAAAAAACTCAAAAACCACGACAGGGATGCTAAAATCATAACAGAATCCATCAATTAGGATTTAGGACATCACCAATGATCATTCGCTAAATCTTCAAATTAATAGTTCTCAATTGATAACAGCATCAAGCAGATTTTTCATAACAGTTGCATCACCTGACCAAAAGACGACAAAAATTAGAAAGAATAATTAAAAAGTTTGAACAATATTTAGGTTTACCCTAAGTCTCTTTAAAAAGTAGAACATTAATTATAGCCATGTTATGACCAGCAAACAACTCCAACTAAAGTATAAATTAAGTCTCTATATTTTTAATCTGCTTAATCAGATTAAACCTTAAACTTACATCAGATCGATAAATATGAAAAAGTTTCAAGGTCACCTCTCAAATTTGACTCTCATAACAAAGAAAATGTGTAGGAATTAGTTACCGGTTAGAAGGAAAAAAAAATCCAAACTAGCATGGTCCTCTCCGATATCGGCTTAGAAGCTCTCCTATTGGGGTATCCTTATCAGCATTTTGAAGACCCGTATTATGCCTCTTAGCTAGAATCACAGATCAAAATAATCCAAGGAAATTTGTCAAATAAATCAAGAGTACTCTTTTGGGCATGCCTAGCAATTAGCGGAGAACATACTATATATATCTCCAATGGTATTGTACTGTACCAGTTGGATGGCGATCCAAATCCTGATACAAATTAGGGCCCGTTCGGAAAATTACTGTTCACGTGGGAAAAAAAAAATTCACTCAGAGTGAATTTTTTTTTCCCACGTGAACAATAATTTTTCAGTTCATTTTTACCTAATCTCTTGCCCATTTCCTTGGGCCGAACAGGGCCTCAGAGTGTTGTTTTTTTGGTCATACCAGCATGATTGTAGTAAACAACTGAGGATATTTTTATTTTTCCCCCAAACATATATACCAATATAATACCAGGCACACTGTGAAAATAAATCTTCTACAAATTCAAGATCGACATTGGCTTGTAAAATATTAAAAGGTAATTGAAATAATAATAGTATAAGATTGAAAAAAGAAAGGGAAAAAAGGACAAACCCTGTTCAGATTTATGCAATCTTTCTTGAAGCTTTCTCTTGGCTAATTCCAGGCTCTCACGAACTGGGTCCTCTTCAGTTTTCTATAAAACAATGAAAAACCAAGTTAAAGATAGCATCACACTAATTCCATGAAAGGTATATAGTACAAATAAACAAGAGTAAACAAACCTCAGCTGGAGCGGGGACTTTCATTTTGTTCTTAGCATCATCAAGAGATTCCTTGACAGTCAACTTAGGTCCCTGTAGCCCATATCTCGGTTGGCTTTTGAAAGAAGTGCTGCCGTATTCTCTTGATGAGCCTCCAATTTGAATTTGGGAACCGCCCGTCAACTGTCTATTTTTTAAATGGTGCCTTTCAGCTGGTTGACAGGCCCCCATGCATCTTGCATCTGCAAAAATAAAAGATGTCAATAAAAAAAAAATTAAATCGTTTGGGCCTTCTCGTTAATAACTGCAGAACAATGTTTACTGAATAAAAATACCATTCTTATCATTTATTGTAATTTCTAAATCTCTGAACTTCAAATTTCACCAATTTTTTCTATGAAAGGAGCACTAAACCAACATTTTCTACTAAAGAAATGAATTGGTCTTAAATCAGTGTTTTAATAACCTACATGCTACATAAATATGAAACAATAATACTTGAAAAGTAGTACGAGATTTAAAAAAGAAAGGAAAAAACGACAAACCCGGTTCAGATTTCTGAAACCTTTCTTGAACCTTTCTCCTAGCTATTTCCAGGCTCTCCCGAACTCGGTCGACCTCTTCAATTTTCTAAAAAACAATGAAAAACTAAGTTAAGCTACTCTCACACTAACTCCATCAAAAGTAGTACAAATAAACAAAGACTAAACAAACCTTGGCTGGAGCGGGGACTTCCATTTTGTTCTTAGCATTAGGGATTTGCCTGATAGTTAAGTTAGGTCCCTGATGAAGTCCATACCTTGGTTGGCTTTTCAGAGAAGTGTTGTTGTTTGCTCGTGAAGAGCTTCCGATTTGAACCTGTGAGCTGCTCGTCAATTGTCTATTTTTGTACCTTCCGGTTGGTTGGCCAGCCCCTATGCATCTTGCATCTGCAAAAGAAAAAAGAATGTCAACAAGAATTAAAAAAAAAAAAAAAAATTGTTTGGGCTTTCTCATTAATGAGTGCAGAACAATCTTTTACTGAATAAAACTATATTCTTATAATTTATTGTTACTTCTAAATCTTTGAACCTCAAATTAATTTCACAAAAACAAATTATAAAAGGAGCACTAAACCAACCAAACCAACAATTTCTACCGATGAAATGAACTGATCTTAAATCATGGTTTTGATTATCAACATGATCCATAAATATTAAACAATAATACTTTATCACATTTTACAAAAAGGGACCTAAAGTTATCCTGAATAAAAGGTTGTTGTAAAAAATAGTGAAGCTTAGGGGTGTAGGAAAGTAAGAGTAGATGTTTCTGTGTGGTTTTTTTTTTTTTCTTACATAGTTTGTTTAAATTAGATGGATGTAATAATGTAATTTATGTTAATTATACATGCTTGGCAGCCTCTGCTAAGTTCTAAAAAATAAATAAATAAAATAATGAAGCTTACTTCCAGAACTGCTGGATCCAATATCAAATATCGGCCGAGAACTCTGGGGCTTTGATGGGCCCTGCATAGAAACAAAACAATAAGTTAAAGGTATAAGATCAAAAGACCTTCCTGTAAAGCACATAATGCATTTGTTTGTTGTTAATTTTAAGATTGATCTGCCGAAGTACAGTTAAAACACCAATTACTATAAATTTGACCCCTAGGAGTATAGCTTCTTAACATAAAAAATAATGGTCTTTAAAGGAGAACGATTGCAAGGACAATCTATATATTCCAGCAAAGTTTGGCATGAAAATATTTCTATTCTTTTCTTGATGGGGCTAACAGCCTAATTTATATTTTGAAGTTTAAAATCAATCCATAGTACTGTCAATTTCTCAACTTCGTAACTACCCAATTATTAGAAGCATGGCAATCATAAACTATGGCTCTCACCTTATAAAATACAAGCTCAAACAGTTTAGAAGGATTCTCAAGAAACTTAAAGTTTTTTTTTTTTAGGGTTAGTGGAAAGTATTCCACTAAGATATATATTGAGGTAAAAGAATATTTATAAGTGAGTTACTTGGATCAACTGATCTTCGTAACTATTTAATTTACTGTTTTGTTAATTAAAGCTATTTTCACACTAGACCTTATATGGGTCATATACAACATCAATATTAATTTTAAAACCCATCTAAACACTTCTAAACCTACCACAATAGTTATACTGAGTAATTCAAAGTAAGCATTGTAACAAAAACATTAATTTCAGCAATATCGATACCTCATGGAATTGGATGGAGCCAGTTCTTTTAGTTGCTTCAATTACAGTACTCTTGGGTTCAACAATTTCGGTAGCAACGGTAACTTTTTCAGTGTCTGCAACAAGTATCAGAATCATAAGAAAAATACTTTAGAAGTTAAAAATAAACATTAGCCCATTAGTTGATAAAATGGTATTCAGACCTCATAAGATTTCAAGAATCATGAATCTCAGCTTTAAGACAGGTCTGTACCAGCTAAAAGGTACCAAATTCTACCAATGGTTTACCAATAATTTTGTACTAACTAGGAAGGAGAGTGGTTGAAATGACTGCTTGGTCAAACATCATACCTAGGCACATATAGTTAGGGACCAATCTTTTTATTTAATAATATAAGAATGAAAATAAGGAGAATGCAATCTAAAATCAAATTTCAAGAAGGAAGATTCAAGATATTGCCTGTGAATTTGATTCTTTTTATTCTGCAAAACTACCACATGGATTACACTATGGATTCACAGGTAATTAATATTATATGCCAAAAAAAATATGAATTTGCAGTCGATAATTGCGAACTTAATTTCTTTTCTCAAACTTTCCTATTTCAGCATCTAATCCCGTGACTTTGCTTTTTACGTTACTCGGTATGAAAAATGAGGTTATGAACTTAGATCTGATCAAGTATATACGGTACCGCATCACACAAAAGGCCCCTACTTACAAGGAAGATCAAAGATATTGCCAGCGAATTTGTTTTTCTTTTAGTCTGCAAACCACCACATGGAATACAACTTCGATGGATTCACAAGTAATTATATAAGCCAATAAAATTTTGAATTCGCAGTCGATTATTGCGAACTTCCTTGTCTCAAACTTTCTCATTTCAGCATATAATCCCATGACTTTTGCTTTTTACATTACTTGGTACAAAAAAAGGAGGTTGTGAATTAGGTCTGATCAGGTACGGTGTTGCATTGCACAAGGAACCCTAATTACGAGGAGCAAGATCGAAGATATTGCCTGTGAATTTGTTTTTTTTTTTTTTGGGTCTACAAACCATCACATGGAATGCAAATTCGATGGATTCACAAGTAATTAATATATACCATCAAAATATGAATTCGCAGTCGATGATTGTGAATTTTCTTTTCTCAAACTTTCTCATTTTAGCATCGAATCCTGTGACTTTTGCTTTTTTTGTTTCTTGATACAAAAGAAAGTGGTTATGAATTTAGGTCTGATCACGGTGCTACATTGCACAAGGAACCCTACTTACGAGGAAGATCGAAGACATTGCTTGCAATTTTTTTTCTTTTTGTCTACAAACCATCACATGGAAGACAAATTCGATAGAGTCACAAGTAAATAATATATGCCATCAAAATATGAATTCTCAGTCGATGATTGCGATTTTTCTTTTATCAGACTTTCTAATTTCAGCATCTAATATTGTAACTTTTGCTTTTTACGGGCCTATTTGGCAATGAAATTTTTTATGGGAATGGAAACTTTCAGAAATGGGAATGGAAATATCAAGTTGCTAATTCTCCAGTTGAAAAAAATCCTTGGAAAAATTTAGAACATAGGTGTTCAATAAGTGTACATGAGAAAACTTTTAGAAAGTTGGGTGTTTCCTTTTTTCAATTAATTTTTTTTGTAGAAAATGTTATATCAAACTCTGTTAAGTACTGCATTGATACTAATTACTGATTCATATTAATATAATTGTATATATCAAATTTTTATATTAAAAAGAAGGACAAAATTGCTAAACTTATGTGGAATGAATTTATTAGACATTAGAATAGAAACTCAGCTTAGAAATTATAGCTTAATATATTTGAAAAGTTTTGTTGTTAAACCTTGCAAACACTTGGATTGGATCAATTTAGACTTCTTGTACTATCCAATTATGTTTTGTTTTGTTAGAAATGGATTTGATTGACTATATTGCTAAGAAACAATTGAATTATATATGAAATTAAGGGGGTTAGATTAGCCATATTGCTTAATTATGTTTTCAGTTTCACACATGCTAGCTCAAAAGTTGGAAGAAAAAAAAAAAGAGGTTTGATTGAATATTTTTTCTCCCATGGGAGGAAAGGAAAAAAAATTACCTTTTGATATTGGGAATGAGAATTTCAAACTTGGTGCCGAACACCCAACATGAAAAAGAAAAAAATCCATGAGCCAACTTTACCCATGAAAACTCAGGGAAATCTTTCAAATATTTGCTGTTAAAGGGACGGCTACTAACTCACCATGTAATGGAACGACGGGGCTTTCAATACAACATGCAGTGCGTCATGTGTTCGGGGTGCCCTTCAGAATTAATTGGCCTTACATCTTCTCTTCAGATGTCCCTATGCACGTGTTGTTTGGAGCAGAGTGGCCCTAATCTTATGGTCTCGTATTATGTATCCTGATGACTCGGTGCAGCAAGTTTACTACCCTTGGGATAAGGTAAGGAGATCAGGTAGGATGTCTAATAAATTGTGGGGCGCCGATCCTTTTTTATAAGCACGTGCTGGATGGTGTGGAAATTAACAATGAAACTCAATGCTATTTGAGGGAAGTAAAATGGAACGAAGATGGCTAGCAGAGAGAGTGGTGCAGGAAGGATGGTTGTGGGCAATATATTGCTAGGTCACAAGGGGCAACCGCATAATACGGATGGCTGATGTATAACCGAGCAAAACTGGGTGTTAGTGTGCATACTGGGGTTGATAGCATAGCTGTTAAGAATTGGGGTTGGCTTGAATGAGATATATTTTCAGTTAGATGTTAATGTATTTTGACAGCCACTGTCAAGACTTGCAAAAAGAAAAGAAAAAACTCGTGGAAATTCAATGCACCGAACATGTCCTACATGACTCGGTACAAGAAAAAAGATGCTATGACATATGTCTGATCAAGTGCGGTGCCATATTGCACAAGACGCCCTACTTATGAGTAAAATCTAAATAAAATTTGTATCATCTTTATGCCTTTAATTGAAGTTTTTTTCTCGTCTCCTTTATTGTCTAAATTAAATTGCATCTAGGAACATTGAATTTATTAAGGCTTAACATAAATAGCATATTACAAAGTTGAAATGTAATTAAGTAAACAGCTTAAGAGCTTGAAAAAGTTGACTCGTCGGGCATCAGTTGAAGTTAGATTAAAAGTAAGGATTCTTACCTCTAACACTATTGGAATTATCAAGCCACTTGTCAAGTATAATCCTCCAACTCCTAAAAGAAAAAAAAGATTTTTTTAATTATAAATGCATAGTTATCTTAAGCTTTGGTAGCTTAAAAAGCTTCCAAAACTATTTAATTTCAATCATAAGTATCTTCGTGCGAGTAAAATGATAACTTTCCTTGACAAAATGTATGCAAGTTCCTAGTTTCATTATGAACCGGACACAACAAACTACTAGTACAGATCAATACATCATAATCGACGGTTGTAAATGGACATCAATGCCAGTTAACGTGACAGCGTCAGTGATAATATGGACCATCACAGTTATATATATTCTGTTCCTATCCAGTTAATTTACTAAGAGAACGTACGTAGTCCCCCCAGAAATTATGGACCTTATTCTCCAAATAATACCCTCTCTTTCTCCTGTGCAAACCATATATATATATCTATGATCAGTTCAACAGATGTAAGCTAAAATCCAATTAATATTGCTTGGTCAGAAATAAGCCCAGTGCAAACTTCTTCCTTGCACAAAACTGCTTATGTACTAGATATATATTAATTCTAGCTAGAGAATCTGGGAATGAATTATATATCTTCTATTCTTGTAGGAACAAATTGCTCATTAGTTATAATTTCAGATATATATCAGAGACAAGCGAGTACTACAGTTCAATTATAGACTTAAAATTGGGTAAGCATATCAAGGGAAATCCTGCTGAAATTTTAAAATTGAGAAAAAGAAGTTAAATTCTTCAAAAATATGAGTACATACTCAAGAAGAGATGACGCTAACAGGCGGGTCTGTAAAGAGTCACTACAGTAGTCATCCTTCGCAAAGCTGCTTACGATAACTGCAATCTCGGTTACCTAATAATTTGTTTTACAAATGAAAATAAATTATTTAGACAAATGCCAACAGTGATTTTTCCAACTTCAGCCACCAAATATTAATGTTTTACAAATATTTAATTAGAACATCATGTATTTCAGAACTAAATAGAAAAATTCTAGGTCTTCAATTCGTTGATTTTTTTTTTTAAAAATAAAATCTTCTAGTCTAACCTTACAAACTAAGATACTAAAAATCATATAACTCCGCGGAACATGAAAATACATTGAAAATTTTAATTGTAAAAACCACACCAAAGGTCATTTCCTTTTTTTTTTGGGTACCAAGTAAATCTCCTTTCTCATTTCTTTTATGAAGAAATAGATAAAAAAAAAAACAATGTTAGTAGTATGTAGGGCTTTCTGAACAAATTGTAGAACAGATGGTTTATGCTGAGTACAACTCTAATTCAGCAAGCTCACAATAGAAATAGTTTCTGTAATAAATCAAAATAAATGAACAATTCAAATAACCAGTACCTTGAGCACATGCGCAGAGATGTCCATTTTCTCGAGCCGCATTAGTAGATCATATGCTATCACAGGCTACAATTTAACACTTGATTAGTTGAGATATGTATAATAACTTCCAACACATTTGATAGAATCAAAAGAAGTTCTATTTATTTTTTTTGAGTAAAGGTTGGAGGTCAAGCCACTCAACTATTGAAGACTCTTGTTATTACAACAAATGATTTTCTCTATCCGGATTTCGAACTCATAACCTCACATAGAGACCATGTGTCTTTGCCACTAGATCAAATACTGATTCTAAAAGTTCAATTTAATTACAAGCTATATATGTTGATGCATATCACCAATTCGATACATACATCTATAGATCTCTGGCATGTCAAACAGGAGCTTAAAATGTGTCAAATCCTATCACAAAGAACGTAAATAGAAAAAATTTGAATATTTTGAATTCATAGTTTCAAACCTGTCCTTTCAACTTCATGAGAGCATCTCTAATTTTGGATACATCTTCTAACAATTCACTTTTCTTTGTTAGTGTATCTCTCTCTACCTCTACCGCTACCCCTACCTCTATCTCCACCTCCACCACCTCCTTTGCAACTAAATTTGTTGCACTACCATCATTAACAATACCAATAGCATTGGACATATGCCACATACTGCTACTACCAGTTTCAGTATGCGCATCTCTTGCTCTCCAAGAAGTTCTCTTAGCGACTTTGATGTCATTCGCAACACGCTTCCCTTTTCGCTTTCGTTGTTTTATCTCGGATTTCTTTTTCATCCAGTCACTAATGCATGCATTATCATCATCATCATCACTACTCCAGTTCTCAACAAAATTCATCTTTGCCTTGTTAAAAATCTGATCAATTACTTTTTCTTTCCGTCTGTTTTTCTTCTTAAGCTTCGTGTTGTACTTATCCTCTGACGGAATGCATTGTAGCAAATTACTTGAAAGCGCAGTGGAGATGGTCTGCTGGAGATATTCCTGCTTGTCCTCGAATTGTGCCGGGTAATCCGTTGCTGCTAAATGAATTGCGGACACGATCGTCTCAAAAATATCATATTTGGTGGTCTGAAGGAATTGCCTCCAGTAGGTTAGAGAGCTCGACATGATCTACTTTTTTCTTTTCAGTGTCCTGGCAAAAAAAAATGTAGATTTAGTTATGAAAACGCAGTAGGAGGAATGAGAAAAAAAAATTAAAAAGACTTCAGTGGCAACAACACAAACAATTCAAAATAAAAAGGTTGTAAATCGGAGACCCAGGTTCTTCAAATTTTTTTATCATGCATTCTACATCTTGAAAGTTGTAACAACATGTAAGAAAAAAAGAGAGAAAACCTCACGGAAGCAAAAGCACTAATTTTTTTTTTTTTTTTTTTTTTGCTAAACCTAAGAGTTCCAAAATCCCTTCTCAATACAAAAAATTGGGAACGGCTATTAATTAGTAAAAACAGAGAGCTTCAATTGTAATACCTGGCGACAGCAGCTTATTGTTTTAGAGAAAGAAGGCCAAGTTGAGAGAGAAAGAATGAAGGAGAACAGAAGAAGCTAGTAACTGTAGATATGGAGCAGAAAAGAAGGGTGGGGTTTCTGTCAAACGGGCTTTGGATGAAGTCTTATTCATAGTCGGATCTAAACCGTCCAGTAGACATCAAAATTTGTATCAATGATTTAGATTTATGGAACCGTTTAAATATATTACGCACAGATTTAAATAAACTTTATTCAAAACACTTTGGACAAAACCTATTTCCTCCAAGAAAAAATAAACTTGAGTGGTGTGGAACTTCCAAGTTTCAATCAATGCAACGGGTCTAAGTACATCTTTTTAAAAAAAATAAAAATCAAACGGATCATATTTGAAAAGAAATTCCTACTATTCATTTTCAAGACGAAATTGTAGCAGATCCGGACCTGGGACCTCGGAGTTATCGTAATAGTTACAGGTGTTTAGTACATGCAAAATTCATTTTATTTGTCTATTTTTGACAAGTCATTACTACTGAATCCAAATAATATACGCCAATTAAATAATTTCAAGTTATTTTCGTTACTACGAGAATTTTGTCATACTGCTAGCGCAAAAATCAAGTAATTAGGGTTTTGTTATTTTGACCTATTGACATAAAAAAAAAAAACACTATCAAGTGAATATTTTTGCAAAACAACTGATCATTAATTACTTCGCTCTTTCTTTTAAAGAAATATATTCTAGTAGGTCGTTAATGGACATGATCATATTTGGAAAAAAAAAAAAATTAAAGTCGTATTGATTCATTTTCATTTCGACTTTTTTAAATACCAAAAGTTCAAATTAAACTGAATTTCAATTTCAATTTTATTATCCAAATTAATTAAAAGCTAATTGTATATATTGAAAAAAAAATGTTTGTACACAAAAATCACAAACTGATAACATGTATTACAACACCAAAATTGAATTTCAGTATTTTGGATCAAAATTTCTTCATTTGAGCTTGTATCAGAATACAAGGTTTTACCATATTAAATATAACTTTTTGAGTAAAGGTACATAAACTTTTGGACAAAAGTTTTTCACAAAGGATTAATTCGGCCTAAAAAATGAACAAGATATATTTTTGCACCTTCGAAGCTTACCATTATTTTCCAATAACGAGTTGTAATCGGGGGCGGATTTAAAATTAGAGATGGCTAATCATCCCTATGATTTAAAAATTAGCTCCTTTATTCTTTATATTTTATAATCTTTATAAGTATTTTATCTTTTAGTCCCCATATAAAATAAAATTACACTATCATAACTTATTCATCATCCTTAATTTTAATTTTTTTAATTTCACCTCTAATTGTAAGTAGGTAATTTGGCAGAAGGATGATGGGAACTTGAGATAATTGTACAAGGATTGCATTTATGTTACAGTGTTTATTACCCTAAAACACGCTGAATCGATTTCAGGTTTAATATAAATGGGAAGAAGAATATGAAAATTGATTCTGTGCATTTATTATATTTGACAATACTAGCACTACTATAAAAAAAACATATTTACTATCGCCTCTTTACCATCTGGTGTCCTTCCGCACGGATGGTGTATGTAACCAGCGGCAGCGCTGTAATTAATTCGAACTTTTTATCGACTATTCGGTCTAACGAACCGATGGCGTTGATGGCCCCCCTCCTTTGCCATCGAGTATATTATAAGTACATTTAGTATTGAGTGACTCTTCGACATCGGTTTGGCTCAACGGACGATGGCATTGAGGAGGTGACTTTTACCATCTGTTGTTACATGAGTCGTTGGTGTTAGTACAAAACAATATTAACAACTCGTTACCATATTGAACCGATGGCATATATTCTCAGGGGCAACACTGTAGATAATTGGAACCTCAGTTTTAGTATACACTATATGCTCCATATATTGAACCGATGGTGGTGATGTTACACACACACACACACACACATATTCTAGTAAACCCTAGGTCGATTATCCCCAGCTTTGATATCCCCAAACACTAGCTCACTGCGAAAATCAACTTCTCAAAATTGACGGACTAAGAAGCTAGCATTTTCTCTCCCGGCGTCATTTGTATGCTAGATCACTCTTCTCTCCTTTATTTTCTGTTTATTTTAATCATTATTTTGAATGGTTTCTTAAATTAGGGAATAATTTAAACTAGGGATTAGTTATTTAATGTTATTTTTTTTGTTTTGTATAGGCGAAATGAGTAGCCAAAATAGTCGTTACTCATCAGATCCTTATTGCAATAGATGTCTTAAGCCGACTGTTGTGATGCTTTCGATGACTAGAAAGAATCCGGGGAGGAAATTTTATACATGTTCAGAATGCAATCAATGGATGAGCTGGTGTGACAACACTACCAATTTAAGTAACGTAAGTTTAAATTCTCATATGCAACCTTGCAAACAAGATGCAAGATATCGAAATGAGGCAGAAGGATCTTCGATTCTCAAGAAACAACTAGTAGTATTAATTGTACTTTGTGTGTTGATGGTTGTGATCTGTTTTTTAATTGTTGTGTTGTTGCTTCATGTGAAGTAGTGGATTAATTACTTTGTACGTAGTTGTTAAATGAGATGGGTGGTCACAAGCTGTCCAACAACATGCAAAACATGTTCTGAAAATTAAATCATGTTTCAAACCCAAGGTTTCAGCAGTGTATGAAAGGCAATGATGCTGGTTTGGATGTAAAGGTAAAATTCTCTAATTTGGCATTTTATTGATTTTTAAATCTTCAATAACATGAAATATGCAAGAACGACCTTGCCTTTACATCCAATCACATAGATTTCATTTTTTGAAGATTTGCATCCAGTCAATACCTGTTAGGTAGAATGCAAGAAGAGCAAGAGATTGGATATTAGCTAGAGCAAAGCCAAATGCAGCTATAAAGGGGATTATAGCAGCAACAGATGTTCTTTCAGATGCCATGCACTGCGAGATGCCTACCCAAGAAGCTAGCACCTTGAACTGCAGTCAGGTAAGGCACCTAACTGAATAACTTAGTGTTTTTAATAAGCTGTTATATGTACAAGATAGTGATACATTCATCTGTACACGATATATAGGGGCCTGTTGATGTGATTAATGAGATGGCCAATAAGATGACTAATGAATTGGTGCTACCGAGACGGCCAATACCTGTAGGAATATAGGATCGGGTCCCGCTTGTAGATCATGAGGCATTGGACAAACTGGGCCTGGAATTCCAACTACTGCATGACAGATATCTTGCGACGTCACTATCTGAAGGAGGAGGCTTTTGCTGCTATATCGGGTCGGGAGTGTTTCGGGATGAGGGCTTTTATGTAACAGTGGGTTTCACAGATCTCCTTGATCTTATGACTTATAACGAGATCGACGTCTTTATTATCTAAGTCTGGATAATGTGAGTATTTATTATTATAAACATATATATTATTTTTACAATTAACTCCTTTATTTTATTCTGACACTGAGTATTTTCATGAAGCTAGCTCCTGAATGAGCCCAAAATAATGTTGACATTGGTTTCCTGGACCCGAATCCACTTAGTGCCACATCTATTAAATATACTGGTGAAAAATTCCTTTCGTACTTGACTAAGACCTTGCTAAAGTTTTAGGATAAGAGTCTTGTATTCTTACCATGCCATGAAGCTGGGTAAGCTGCTAATTCTACTCATGTTGATTGTCTATTTTTAACAAGTTTGTATTGATTTATTATTTTATTACTTATATTGTAGAGCACGTTGGAGGCTTCTCGTTATTATCCCAAGACAAAATGTTTCCTACTAGCTGGACTCGGTGCCAAATAATGACCAGGAGTTATATATTGTTCCTCTATTACAGCACTAAGTAAAATACATATAATTTAAAATGTAAAATACTAACCTGGCCTACTTCTAGGTACCATATACTCACCTTTAATAATTCTAGGGCTTATAAGTCATACATACACCGGGAAGGTCGGCACATGCTGAGAAGAAGAGCACTGGAGGTCAGAATGTTTCACGTAAGAAATATTTTAATCGAGTATTTCATTGCAACTTATTTCAAGTTCCAATTGCACTACTAATTACATTTTGTTTTAAATAATACACATTTGATCAGAGCCCCATGCAAAGCAATTCATGGGAGTACGGGTTTTATGTAATGAATAACATGGAGATGCTCATAAAATATTATGCACGTTCTTTTCCAAAGGTTTGTCAATCACTTGTTTCTATCATGCTTTTAGATTAAGTTCTTATATATGTTATTCATATATTTTGATTTATTCATGCAGTGTCGTCTGTCCGGAATGCCGTACAAAGAAAACGCATTACATGGCATCCGTATCCAATGGTGCAAGTTTTTCTTGGAATTAGTTTAATTACTGTGAAAGTACTTGGCGGGGGGAGGATTTGGTGCTGATGTATTGTTGTCAGTGGTGTAAAACAGTTCTGATTTTTTGGTTTTTGCGGTCAGACACTTTGGTGTTGGTTTTAATAATGTGGTTTAAAATAGTTATTAGTTTTATGGTACAATGAAATATTGCTCTATATATTGTTGTATATGTGATATTGCTAGCTAGCTTGTTGGTTTATAATTGTTGTCTACTTTATATATTGCTTGTTGCATGGATTAATATATATGTTGGATAACTTGTATATGTATATGTTGATGCTTATATTAATTGTTGGTTAAAATATGGGTACATAATGCATGCATGTTTATTGTTGCTTTACTGGGTTTTAAAAATGGCTAGCAAATATATGATGGAGGCTAGCCCTAATACAAGAATCAATAATAAAATATAATAATTATATATACATCACAATCGGCTCAAAAATTAATGATTGATAGCAAACTAGGACCTGCCAACGCCATTTAAAATCCAACAGACAACATTATTTACATTTGCCGTCGGTTACAAAAAGAAAGAGATGGTGTTGGGTATTAACACCGTCTATTTGATCGTGCGCTATCGATGGCATATTGATTAATGTCATATGTTTTGAGCCGATGGCATATGTGTATACCTTTCCTATGGGGGCGATAGCCATCGGTGCGGAATCCGATTGCGGATTGCTATTTCACCGATGGCGAAGTGTTTTTTTGTTGTAGCGTAGATATGATAAGAAACGGTGTTTTTATCAAATTGGTCAAGAATCAATACATTCATTGGTTAAGTCTGAAGAGTTAAAATATGAGTGTATTACGCACAGTTACATTTTTTAATGAAGTTTCTTGGTTTATTTATGGTGTTCCTATATATGTAAATTCTAAATATTTCTGTAGAGCAAATTCGTTTGTCAAATTATGGCAGATGCTAAATTTCATGTATTAACCATATAAGTTAAATGTTTGACAAAAAGAATAAGAATAAGGATCAAGGATATATAAATAGAATAAGAGCTATTCCAATGTTCTCCTATATATTATCTATCAACACGGTCAACATTCTTGAATAATTCTATATTTCTTTGAAAATTAGCTGTCTAGCAAAAACTTAAAGAAAGACATGAATCAATGTATTTGCACTGCCCCAAAAACTTTCTATGGTTTAAGAGTTGGTGTATATATCCTGATTTACATGCTCATATATACTTTGGGATCTTTCAATCTTGATAGAAGGATAAGAGATAACCTTTATCCTCACCTCACATGGGATTAATTAGAGTCACATTATCTTTTCTTTTTATCTCTTAACCGAAAAAACATTCAAATGCTCATCAATAAGTTTCTTTTTTTTCTAACTATTTAGCGAACTGGTTAGTAACCCTTAAAACCATATTTTTGGATATTTCAGTTTTTAAACCTCGTAGAATGAAGAAGGGGGGATGTCCGAAGGGTATCGGATCAAAATCAGCCCGATGTCGTTAGAGCCGTTTGATACGCTTCATAATTCGCAAAATCTTTATCTGCATGAATTTTGGAAGTAGTCCACGCAAATCATAAAGCAAATCGAACAGCTCCCGACTTCAATGCCCATCAGACAGTTCCCGATTCCCATAGAACGACATTGGATGTATGTACATGCCCAAAATCTTCAATTATTAGGAGTTTTTTTTTATGTACAACTAAAATAAAATAAGAGATAAAACCCTTAATTTGTTTTTTGAAAAACTTGAACTTAGGCTTGTAGCTAGGCAAGGTATCAAAAGAAGAAGTCTAATACCTATGCTGAAGTTTTGACTAATCAAAGAGCTTAATCGTTTAGGAGAGCAACCCTTAATGAGATCATTTTCTAAATAAGAAATTATGCCATGAAAGTGGATGATGTTATTTTAGAATTAGAAATCCTCAAAAACATCAACAAAAAATAAACAAGAGTAAATTAGTTAAAACTATTGTTAAGTATTGTGATAAAACTGTTAACCCTAGGAATTTGTCTCTAATCGTCTTCTTTACCTTGAATTTGTGCTTCAAGTAGGAATTAATTTAATTTAGGGTTTATGCATTTTAATTTCAGAAAAGTCTCAGTTTTTATCAATATAGATAATTGAAAGGTTAATAATTTGATGCTCAAAAGTTTTTTGAAACCGTTAAGTAGTTGTCAAGTATAATTTTCATTAATTAAACATAAATTACATCAATCAGTTCTACATTTAGTTGATACTCAAAGTTATTGATGTGGATTTGACATCCAAAATATACTATAACGGTAATTTGTACACTTACATACCGTCAATTTTCATTATTTAGGCATATAAAATTATTAGCCCTTTACAAGCATCATCATAAACCTTAAAACTTACAATTTCACACGTGAGTACTTGGAACGCTGAGCTAATTCAACAAATTAGATTCGTAATTCTTGAATTTAAACTTCATGCTGATAGAAACTGAATTGAATATTACATAAAAGTGAACATCTGATCCATTCCACTATATGCTCAGTTTTCAATTTCATGTTAATAGTACAAGATTCAAATTCTAAACGGCAAATCTTACCATTTATTTTATTCTTCTTCAAAAGCAATACATTCATGTCAAAATTGCGAGTACATATTGCAAATCATACTCTACAAGAGCAAGTACACTTGGTGAAAGAAAATAGAGAAAAATAGGGGGTTCAGAAAAACAGGGGATCCTTCCTTCATATCACTCATCAGCTTTAAAATTCTGACTAGAAATAACATCTAGAAACTTATTTTGTAATCTCGGGTCGATTTTTCTTTAGCCACAAGTGTGATCTATTATACATCACATCGCAGTTCACAAGAAATCAACATAGTATAACAACTCGAAGGTAAAAGCCATCTAAAAATGTGAAAAAAGAAGAAATCAAAGTAGAAACCCTATATCCTCTGGGAGAGACCAAGAAAAACTACAGCAGCAGATATTTGCACCTTCAAATCTGCTATATCCACATCATGACCACCTTCAACTAGACCCCACCTATCGACCTATATATTCAACTAAATTGTTAGAAGGAAAGAAAAATAGAAAACATTATTTCTTCGAACCTGTGTGCAAACAAGTCATGAAAAAAAATTAAATAAAATAAATAACATGCTAGACATGGTGACACAGACCCTATCCAAAGAACCCGCCCAACCAGCTCCGAACCTGACCCAACTTGGTAATTTTGAAAAGTCAAACAGACCCGGACCATCTGCAACTGAGATGACCAGAAACCCATATTAATCTGAAGCCGGACAACCAAAACCTGAGTGACCCAAAAACAATATCAGACTTAATCCAGACGACAAGAAACCCGAACACCCAAACCAAAAGAACTGTAAACTAGAAAATGATCCAAATATGAGATAACCCGAATTCCACACCTTTAGATTATAAATACAATATACAAAAGTTTGTACCAATGTCCCAAAACCATTTGAAAAGCAAACCTAACCCGACCCTAGCAGAGAAGACCTGAAACCTCTGCCGATCTGAAGCCAAATGACCTTAAACCTTATCTGACCTGGACTAGAATTACTTAAGACCCATGTCAATATGAAGCCGGACAAACCGAAACCCAACCCGAAACCGAAAGCTGGACAATCCAAACCCAACCCACCCAATTGCCACCACTAGACATGCGTATTTAAGGCATGCAATGAGTCTTCAACATTAAGTTGGCAATTTAACTGGCAGGTACAGATATAAGAATCAAGAATGACTTCTCTACATGATGAAACTAAGCCAAATTCAACCCAATTAAACAATGAAATGTTTAGTGATTAAGCATAACTAAGATACAATTCATCTTTAACTATCCTAAATTGAGGAAGTAACACTCAGTATTTAACCTTGAACTGAATGTTCCTTGGAAGCCCAAATTCAACTGAATTCAAGCCCCTTGTTGTTTACCAAAGTGGTGAGGATTTGATTGACTTGCTGGCCTGTAACAATTGGTGCCATTTGCAAAATAAACTAGAAAGCTTCCCATATTTAGTTGAAAAATAACCTGACGTTGTGTGCTATATAAAATTAGGGTCAGTTGAAGTTTGCACAGAAAGAGAGAGCCAAACAAACAAAAGATGAAACAAAACAAAATATATCCAAACCTGGTAGTCTTCCTCAAGGCGGATAAGCTCAATGGCCTCTTCAATTCCTAATCGGCCACGGAATATTGCCAGAGGAATTATCAGCGAGTGCGCAGCTGCAGCCATGGCATCTATAGAAGCCAATTGACAGTCATTTGTTTTTTTAAGCAATATTTCTATTTCCTTTGTGAGGCCTTCTTCTTGTTTGCCTACAAAGAAGCTCGAGTAGGTAACGGGCTTGAACCCGAACTCTGACTCAACCCATTGGAGTATTGGGTCTATCTTCTCTTCTTGCTTCTCTGAAACAAAAATTATACAGAATATTAGTAAAAAGTTGATAAATAATTGTGCAACAAAACATGCTAGTAGCATTGAACAATCTATTAGTTTCAGTATATCTGCTCAATGTTTGAGTCGATCACATCATGTTTTATTTCCAACAATGTAGCAAGGACATTTTTCGGTTTGTAATAATTTCCATAAAAGGTCAAATAGGCAATGGGTTTGAACCCAAACACAATTTCATGCAAATTGAATACAGACTCTGCTTCCTTTTCTAGCTTTTCTTTTCAAAGGGAACAAATTATTATGTTTTTTTTTCTGGCAAGCAATAATTTCTGGCAGTGAAACAGGAGATCAATAGTTTCTGCACTATATTGGAATTTTTTTATAATTCAATCAAGCTCTCAAATAACATCAATAAAGCAATTAATCTAAAAGAGATAAAAAGAACCAAACTCAAAGCATTTAGGTACCAAACTCAACCAAAAAAATTTCCATAAAAGGAAATAGAAATCTTACCAAGAACACATTTTGTCAAATCACTGTCACCTGGGAACCGGCAGAACACTAGATCTTGATGAAAGTTCCTCATTAAATTGTCGATGATTTTGGCACGTGTCACTGGGACCCGCTCAAGAGCAGTGCACACGAGCTTCATCAAAGGCATTGTGAAAGGCCGGATGCCATCTTTTTGCTATCATACAGAAGATGACAAATCAAAATCAAACCACAGGATTGAAAAGGACTAGAAAATCTGGTACTATGACCTGATATTGGGTTTGCATGTTCTTGTGTCTGAGTATAATTTCAGTATGGCACCATTTAAGTTGCAGTAAGCTCTGATACAATCAGACAATTCAATTAACAGAAGACAACAGAGTAAATAAACAAATTACAAAAGTAAAAAGCTGCCTGGCAGGTTTGAAGGATCAAAATCACAGTTATTATTTCTGTTCAGTCAGGTCTAGTATCAATATATATATATATATATATATTTTTTCTTATAAAAGGCTGTAAGTATCAATATATGTTACTTAGAACACATACTACGTCACCTGCTTGATCAAAATTTCCCTTTCATTTTTCTTATTTGTTTAATAACATTATTCTGGCTAAACTTGAGGAGTGATTAAATCTTACCACAGACCAAAAAGCCCTATTAGTATAAATTGCGGAGCTGACAGCTAAATCAGCTTAAATTGGGCTCAGTAGCAGAATTAGGGAAACCAGCGCCTTTGTTATGAAACTACATATGCGCGCAACAAAAAGGTAACTGGGAAAAGGGATGAACTAATGAGTGGTTAGGCTAGCACCTGATATTCCCATTCCGCGGCAATAGCCTTGGCTAGACCAAGTGTAGGCAGCTTCATGGGTCGTTTTGAAGGAGTTTTCAAGGTGCGATAATCAAGCATCACCGTCCATCCATTACCATCATCTGCCATCCTTGTTGTCACCTTCAAATATATATTATATATAATTAGGAACTTTTTTAACTCCATCATTTGATCTATCTCCCCATGAATGAGAACGAAGGAAGGCTAGAATTATAATTTTAATGAATACTTTACAAAGCACACATCATGATACACACTTATCTTCATGTCGAAATACTTAAATCATGCAATGTTGGGCCTGGAGTACTGTACTTTTTCAACGGGCAAAGTGCCCATTAACAATTGCATTAATAAAGAAAAGTTTGTACACACTATTTACAGTCTACCATATCCTACTAAATTTCTTAAATATTACAACTGAACTAAATGGTAAAAAGTACAGCAAGCAAAGAACATTATGAACTTGCAAACATAATAGAGCATTTACAATCAAAGTAGAATTCTCAAATATAGGAAGACTTACAAGGTCGCACCAGACATCAGCTTTTGCAGTTTCTATCAACTATTATCTTTAACACCAAATTAACAAAAAGGAAAGTGGCAATGCAATCACACTCAAAATCTAAACAGTGGTATCTTTCTACCAATTGCAGAAACAAGCGCCGTAAATCATAAACCTACAGAACTTAGCATGAGAATTGCTCGCATTTGTCAACATATCACCACACCTACGTTCAAAATACAGTTACCTGCTCATAGAACCGCTTCCCAACAATAGAGCCGGTCATGAAGGAGGTAGGCATGGTGACGGATGTCTTGTCCCTGGTCTTCACAAAGATCGCATCATCTCCATTGGAGCTCTCCGTGCTGTGGTCGGGGGCGGAGGAGGAAGATGGGTTGTGGTTTGAATCCGATTGAGAATCTGCGGTGGCGGATACGGACAGGTTGCGACGGAAGAGAAGAGGAGGGAAGATAGCGCGGCGGTGAAGGAGGCGGCGCGTGGTGGCGTAGGCCATGGCGAATTGGGGTTTTAGGAGAGAGTGAGACAGCTGCCGAGGCGGTGGCCTGATCAGGCCACTCAGTTCGGATCCCAATGTAACTCACTATTTGAGTTTGGATCTGATCAGAATTCGACCAGGTCAAACCGGGTGGAGGTAGAATTCATTGACATTCTGATGGGACGGTCCGCAAACTCAAACTTTGAGTTACTTTAGGGTTCTTGAATTCCTCCTGCTTAAGGTATAAATACACGTTATGTCGTGTCTTGTCGTACCGTGACCAGTTATGTTGTGACATGGGTCATGTAGCGTACTGTGATTAAATCAAAATTTTATGCGTCGTATTGTGTCGTGATCAAATTTGAAGAGACGAAGCACATTAATAGTAATAGTACGTTAGTCACGCTGTAACTACACAGTATAACTTGTCATATTTAATCACATTTAACTATTTTTTTCTTAATTTAAATTAATTTACTTAAAATTAATCATTCAATCAAACCGTCGTCACTATGTATCGCATGCGTGATCAAACCACAAAAGATATCACATAAAGAGTTACAACACCCAAGTGGTACACATGATGCGACCGTTTCCAGTAACGCACGACTTTTTTACACGCTGATCATGCGAATTGATTGATATTTCTTAGCAGCGAACACTTCAGCACTCGCCTTTCGATTCATGTTTTGATCTTTGTTTGAATCAAACCCCTATGCATTAAAATATATCTAGAGCATACAATTTGTTTTCATAGTTTATAATATTTATGAAATAATTTCAAAATTAAAATTTTTATGTAGCTAATGAGCAAGAATAAAATTCTTACTAAAACCAAATTACATGAAAAAGAGTGGCAGAGTAACTTAACCTATCAGTTCTGTTCACATAAAGAGAAAAAAATGATCATCTCTTTTTTCAATATTATTTTGCTAAAACTATTTGGTTTCATATGAGAAAATGTCAGGAGATTATGTAAAATTAGCAGTCTATGGAAGATGTTATTCAATTTGCTCTCACTTTGGACAAAAAAAAAATAGAATTGCCTTCCTTATTGTAGTTAGCGTTGTTATTTGGAATATTTGAAAATAAAGGAATGAATTATGCTTTTGTAACTCCATTGTACATTCCTGTCGAAATGTTATACTAACTATTGTCTCTGTTGTGGTGTATTGGACAGGAAAGCTGCAAGTGGAGATGTAGGAAGCTGTCAATGAATGGATGCCCAAAGACATGGATGAGGTGCGCCTTCAGGTGGCTCAACCAGATGATATCCAGATGTTGGATTGGAAATCGGGCGACTCTGACTAAATTTGATTACCAGACTTTACTTTTGCTATATCCTAGCCTTGCATGTGGCTTAGTATTAGTTTGTATGTTACTGCTTTGGGTCTCTGACTTTTAGTATCTGCGTTGTTGTGTATTTTATGTATTGGATTTTTGATCGGTTGGATACACTTTTTCACTTTTAAATCTATAAAACCTTGATACACAATGATAGGTCGGTTGCAAGCATACAACCTATCATTGTAGTAATTTAGGTATCGATCCAAAGATAACGGGAAATATTTTTTTTTACTAAATTAATTAATTCTAAAGAAGTGCAAATAAAGTAAATTGGGGGGGGTTTGTTGCAAATTGGTTTGGTTGGGTTCAATACCCGAATGAGAGTTTTAACTAAAAGCAATTTAAACAAACAAATAAAATGAGTTTTTGTGATTCAATAAGAGAGAAGTAGGGGCTAGTGGCATACAATTACTTGGTTTAAATCCACAAATAATCGGTTTCTAAATTCATATTTGCAATAATGAGGTTTCTAAGCATTAAATACCATTAAGGGTCACTTTCGTGAATTAATGACATGTCTAAACAATTCGGGTTTCACGATTAAGTCATTCACCCTAGCGGTTTAGACCATAAGCATAGGTTAGCCTAGTTTAACTCTAAATACCAATACTTCACGATTAAGTCCTTCATACGATATTTGGTTCAATTCTAGGGGTCCCAATTAAATATGAGGCTTCACAATTAAGTCTTTCACCTCAATTCAACCTTTGTTCCTTGTGGTTTCGGACTGCGAATTAGATTTGGTCATTTCTAATCTCAAATCCTAGGGTTATTCATGTATATAATTTGGTACCATCAATTCTTGATTCAAATCTACTCAAGTTGATTAAACCTAAGCGAGATGTTAATTAACAAGCAACACAAATCACGCAATCACATGAATAATAAAATCGATAAGAACAAACATGCAAGCAAACAATCATCATAAAGAAAACCATCCAACTAAAGTAGATTTTAACACAAGTTCATGCTTAAAGCCTAAGCCCCTAGAGAGAAAATCTAGTCTATCATGGGTGCGCTAACATCCATAAGAAATACAAGAGAAAATATGATAAAACTAAGAAAAACAAGAAAGAGAATAAAGTACATCAATCTCCTTGCTCGCTTCCCTCGTTTTCACGATGTTTCGCTTGAGCAACCCTCAATCCTTGCTCCAATCGCCTTGATTCACTCGGAAAAGGTAAAAGAGATGTAGAGAATTTTCTAGAATAAAAGCTAAATTAAAAGTAGATGAAAGATGCCTTCTCCTCCTGCTTCCCTGCCAATATATAACAATTTTTGTGACTTTGGGAGCAAGCAAACAAGATCTGAAAGTGAATCGAGCGAAGATTGCGTCAATGATGCGACTGCACAAAATTCTACATTCCGAATTTGGATTTGTTTCCTTTATGAAAGTTGTAGATATTTTTGCCCTGATTCTTTCAAGCTTTAATTCACCCAAATCGGAGTTTTGGATGACCAACATATGGCTAAAATACGAACTGTGTGTCGGCAGCTGTGATTCTGTGCGACCAGATGTGATTTTCTATGAACTGAACTTCAAACGGACATAGATCATCACACGTAACTCTGTTTTCAGTGTTCTACCACTTTTCGAAAAGCTTGCGAGAAGATCTACAATTTACTCCATTTCTTGTAATTTAATTAGACTTTGGCAATAACTTAGTTCTTTACATATTTTAACACAAAATTACACTAAAATACAAGAAAATTGACTTAGTTTTTAAGGTTAAACTCTAATAAAAAAAATATATAATTGAGACTTATCATGCGTGCACATAATCTTTTGGTACCTATGTGCACATAACTGGTATGCAGATTGCGTATAGTCCTGCTTACAATTACTATACTTTTCTTTTTTCCTTTTTACTTTTTCTTTTAGCTTTTGTAAGACTTTGAAGTTTTATGGCAATGAAACGGGTTTAGGCCTTTTAAAAAAAATCTCAGAAAAAATGATTTATGCAATTTTGTTATTTATGAATCGTAGAATTGAAAAAAAAAATATTGATTTATTAGATATGATATACATGGTTGAGTGAGGCTATAATACTATACATTCCGCAGATTGATCTATACCACTGATTGATATTTTTGTTTTTAAAGTCCAAGTAGTTTTTTTAAACTATTCGACATAATTTCTATATTAAAATGTACTTTCAGATTAAATTTTTTATTTTTTTTATTCTTTAGATAGATAAAAAATAACATTAAAAAAAGTATAAAATATTCAGATCAAGTGATTTTAATCTATCTGAAAAATAGTAAAAAGATTCAAAACTAAAATAAAATGGTTTAGATCGATTGATCGGATATTGAATATGTAAATATTAATTCATAGTACGGACTAATATGCGCTAAACATAGTGTCATCGCCTCACTTTTTATGCAATATAGATATTTTTTGACAAATAGTGAGAGTGACCCACCAATTTTATTAAAATTAAACCATTCAACGGATAACCAGTACCAAACTACTTATATATGAGTAAAGCTAGTGTGCACTATGCTCACCAGGAAGATTTGGTGAGCATAACTCCAAAATATATTGGATTGGCTTCAAACGACGAATTCAAACTGTTGAAACTGATCTACTCTATGAGTGATGTTTGTACATGCAAAATTTTCAAATTTTCAAATTCATATAGATATGATATGTACTTATTTGGTCTTCTTACTATAATTTGAAATACTGACTTAATAAATGAGGTGGTGTTTGGTTGAGGCCTAAAGATTTGGAGGTCTAAGTTGGTTATTCTAACTTAAGCCGGTCTAAGTTATTCATATTTAGTTGAGATCTAAAGTTAAATTATGATTTAATCTATTTCTTGTGTGGTTGGAGTTTATGGCTTAATTTATGTTTTATTAAAATTTATAATTTAATTAGAATTGTGCTTTTGTTTGTAATACGATGATCAATTAATTTAAGAGGTAGAACCAATAAGGTAAAAACATATCAACAACTGCAAATTAAAAAAAAAATTCAAAATATTTAAAGAAATGAAGTTAAAATTCGATTTTCTACTTGTTAGTCTCTCCCTGATTAATGTTACACACCAACGATAGAAATTGAATTTTATTTATTTATTTATTTAAGATAGAACATAAATCTACAATTATTTTATAAATTAAGTATATTTTCATAATATTTTATGTACACAAGTATATTATAGAGATGTACTTAATGAGTTAAATCTCTTAATTAGATAATTTGAGATAATTTAGCAATTTTCTCATTAATTGCATTTGAACCAACCTAAGGTTAAGCTACAAGTGTGGACTAAACTTTAAACCACTTTGATCGGTGGCTTAACTTTTTACATTTTAGGCTGGTCTAAAAATCGACTTAAGTCACATGCATGCACAATCCACCACGAACTTACTGCCATCTTAATTCGGCTCAATTAAATCACATTTGGCGGCTTAATTGAGACCTAAACCTTTTATTCCATGATTTAGGCCTCAACCAAACATGACCTGAATGGCTGAATGTTTGTACGATCTTTATAAACATGTATTAAATAACAATAGATAGTTCTTTCCTAAAAATATTATTCATGATTCTATCATTATTTTTAAAGTAATACTAGATAATTCATATATTTCAGATCATATTACAACCAATTCTCCTCATTTATTCTTATGATGTGTATTAACAAGAGCTTTTTTTTAATAAGAGATTTCAATATCTATTATTGTCTTAGATGTCTTTCTTCGCATAAATTGAATATGTATTTTTTTTCGTGATAAGAAGAGAGATGTTATAATACGAGTAGATATATGATTTATACGTCAATTTAACAAGAGCATGTCAATTAAACTTTATACGTCAATATAAAATGAGTTAAAAAAGTTGAGAAGCATATAAAATAGAGTAGAACTAGGGTGCTCCTAAGCTCACCAAGCTCTTCGTGAGCGCGACTCTAAAACCTATCGAATTGACTTCAAATGATATTTTCAAACCGTTAGATGTTCAATCTATATTAAAATGTGCTTGGAGACCAAATTTTACATTTTTTTGAAATTTTTTACTATTTATTAAGATGGTTTGAAAATCGCTGTTTTTATTAAAATTATGCACCATTGGAAAACAGCGATTTTCAAACCATCTTAATAAATAGTAAAAAAATTCCAAAAAATGTAAAATTTAGTCTCCAAGCATATTTTAATATAGATTGAATATCTAACGGTTTGGAAATGTCGTTTGAAGTCAATTCGATAGGTTTTAGAGTCGCGCTCACGGAAGGGCTTGGTGAGCTTAGGAGCACCCTAGTTCTACTCTATAAAATACAATGAAAACTTAATAGGTAATGGTTAAATATGGCTACCGCTGCAGTAACGTAATGGTAATGGTATTATTTTTTTGTGAAAAGGCATATGATTGAATTTCACTTATGAAATGGGGTTATAAGTGTGTGCATTGTGGTGTGAGTGAGGAGCCTATGGATCTTTATAAAAAAAATGAATAAATAAACAGAAAGAGAGTTAAAGATTGCGTTGCGTATAAATGATACATATATTAAAAATAACAAAATCTTTCTAATTAAGGAAAGATAATTTATAGATATTTGATTAGAATGAATTTAAAAATACAAGCAAATAACAAAGATCTGATCCCGAATTTGAGAGAGAAGAAAAGGGAAGGTAAATGACGAAAACGAGGTGGGGTTTAATGTAACTCAAATTAGAGGGAACAGGCTTTGAAGAAAATAAATAAAAAAATTATTTCAAGTTCCCTCCATTGACTTTTATTATCTCTTGAAGTTAGAAATCGGAAACATGGTAAAATGTTTTTCTTTGCTTTCCATCATCTCTATTCTTCCTCGCAAGCACGCTTTAAGGCTATGCTCAAAATAAATAATGGAAGTGGATAAAGAAAATTATTAAATCTAATTATCTTTTCTGCACTTCATTTTAGAATACAAAAAAAAAATGCTTGTGTTTTGTATATAGAGGAAGTAAAATTTTCTCCTTCCAAGATGTAATTAGATTTCGAGATGCTTGCTTCATTGTATCTTCACCTCTTGTGGAGTATGTCCTGCATCATGTCAAATAAAAAAGAGGAGGAATGAAAATAAATGGAAAAGAATATTAAATCTAATTACATTCTCTATATTCCAGTTATGACGGAAATAAAATTTATTTGTCGGTAAAAATGGACGTAGAACTCTTTTTTTTTTTCTTTAATAATTTCCGGAGCATAACATTTAATTTTTACCATTTACTCTTATTTTCATATCTTGCAGAGCGTATCTAAAAGTCTATGTCTGTGCTCCACAAACATGCGTATAACAGAAAGAAAGAAGACACTGGACGAGTTCGCTTCCTCTGCACTCACAATTTGGAAGTGAACAAAATCATTAATTTTCTAACGCGGTTTACCCTCTCTCTCTTTCATTCCTCTCTGCTCCCTCTCAAACTTTTTTTGGTTATGGAGCAAGTAATTGCCTCCAGCCAGGCACGATCACGCTTTTATGTTCTTTCTCTCTCTTTCCTTTTCTCTGATGTCTCCGTTCTGGAACAAACCCTAATGAGCAAAGGAGTAATTCGGTCATTTATAGTTCTTACATGTATTTCAAAGTGTCGTCGAATCCCACCCAACCTGAATCCATATCCATAAAATAATATTTTTGTTTAGATTCGGACCAAACCAGCCCGACATTGAATACACAGTCCCTTCAATATTTGTGTGGATTATGATCAAACGGTCTGATCTAAACAGTAATATTATGTTACCATAGGTGATATGAATTCACCTGACCCAAATGACCCGTCTTTTTTTCTCAAATTTTATTATTTTTTAGAAATATATTAAATAGTTTGTCGGGAAGAAATATGAAAAAAAAAAAAAAGTCAAAGCAACCAAACCATTATTAGTTCTTAAAATTTAGACATACAAAGTCTATGGCAAAAGAAATTTCATATTTCTTGTTCTGTATAAAATAATCAATACATTTCTAAATATAAAAAAATGCTGTTTTCTTTCTCTTTTATAAACGAAACATACTCCACACTGCGCCCAAATCTCTCTCTCGACATTCATCCACCTTCGAAGAATCGTTACAAAAAAGAAAACAAACAAAAAATATCAAATCAAATCTGAAGAATCAATCAGTTTCAAACAAACTCAAAGGAAGAATCGGCGTAACTCAAACGGTGAGTCTCTTCCATCCATTCAAGCGCTCTTCCACTCGAAACGCGTATTCGCCCAATAATCGCATCATTGGCTGCCGATAGATAGATTTCCAAACCATGGTAGCATTAACAATGAACTATTGCTTGCTATAAGGTTCTAATTTTAAGTAAGATACTTCACAAACAATAGAATAATGCCTTAATCCACTATAAGAAGGAACCCTACTTCCTGAATTTGAATTTCTGAAACTTGTGTTTATTTGGTGGTGTGTGCAATCTGGTCATGTCCCTGCAAGTCTGTGGCAGTTCATATCTTTCATTTTGGAATTATCTGATAATTATTTGTTTTCTGCAGAGGCTGAACTTGATCTAGCTTCTCTGCACTTTCTGTTGAAAACAAGAGTTCTCCTCACTGTTCGGAAATGGTAATTTGGTAAAAAATTCGTTAGACACTCCAATTAAGAAAGCTAGTAGGATTTTTAATTTAAAATCAATTTTCCAAAGCTTGAATGGTAGTTACAAGCCCCCCCCCCCCCAACATGCACGCTCGCACTAAAAGCATGGCATAAGTAAGATTTAAATTTGGAACGGACATTTACACACATACTATATAAGATGGAGGAATGCACAGCAATAAATAACATTAAACAAAGGAATGATTTGGCATTTTATCTTAGGTTGTATACCATAGAAAATTGAATCTTCTTTGACAGTCATTATGGGAAGCTATGTTATCAAATATCAAAACTAAAATCTGAGGAAGTACTGAGAAGTGAGAACAACCGTCCACTAGCTTACCATGGACCGGGTGTTTAGTAATATATTATGAATTAATTTGATCTGTACTGTCTCAATGTTTTAATAAATGACATGCATGTGATGGAGAGATGCGGCGTTCTTTCTAGTTTTTTCATTGTTTTATTGACATGCATGTGTGGCCCTCCAGAACCTCAAAATATGAGATGTATCATTATTCATATCAATCCGCAAAACCAAAAATACTAACATTACATGAAAGAATTGATAGGTCTCGTACACTGTCTTCCCCCTGACCTTCCACATCTCTCGTTTTTTAAGATAAATGCTCAGCATGACGAAGGGCGGTTAATTTGTTTTTTGTTTTTGTTTTTAAGAAGAATTTGTAGTATTGTGTAGAGCAGATAGTTTGATGCTTTGTAGTTTGTTACGTCTCAAAGAGAAATGCATGATATTTCTCATTTACAAGGTTATGTGCAATATATTTTTGAGGTTTTGGAGTGGTACAAAAAGAAAATTTTATCTGTGGACTAGTTCTGTTCTCTCTTGGGAGCTTGCAAGTATTCAAGCTAACAAAAAATGAAGAAGTTAGCGCATGTGCATTACTGTGAGGCTTACTTTAATATGACAACTAAATAATTTTTTCAGGCAATGTATATCAGAGTGAAGCGCATGAAGGTGACCTACTTTGTACAGTGTGACCTGACAGAGACTGTCCTTAGCATAAAGCAAAAGCTACATGCTATGATTGACGAGCTTCCTACCAACCAAAAGTTGGTTGTGCGGTCTACACAGGCTGTGCTTGACGACTCCAACACTCTGGCCGAGCAGGGAGTAAGTTATACTTTTCGTGTTACTTGTTATGTTGGTTTATGTTAGTACGATGCCATAAATTACTCTTCTGTAAATAACACCAATATTTCATTTTTCAGTTGCTCCACTAAATATTGACATTTAATTAATTTGCAACTAATTTTTTTGAGTTTTGCCATCTGCTACAAACAAATTGAATGAAACCAACAAAACAACCTTGAACGTTGTATTCCAAGATTACAAGAGCTTGCTTATGATTGACTTGATTCAGTCAAAGTGTAAAAGTTAGGGTGTAGGTTTGGTTTAGGTTCTTGCTTTACTGACCTCAAAATTATTGGCCAGGGCTTATGTGCAAATTACCCCAGAACCTTTTTTTCAGTGGCAAGTTGCACTTACGAGTTATGTTGAGTATCAGTTTGCAGCAAAGAATAGGTTGTCTGTTTGCAAAAGCTTTCTTCAATATACATCGGTTGCTTAGCAGTGTAGATTTTTATGATTTGCTTTAGTGTCGGGAAATGGATTTGGATTGAAGTGAGATAAATTAGGTTCTTTTTTTTCTGAGGAGAAGCTTGTTTTGTGTTTTATGGCTATTTTCCCAATGAGATAACTTAATTGTTGATCATTTCAAGTAGAAGTATCGTTTGAGTCGCTGAGTCAGTTTGAATTCAGGATTAAGATCCAATTGGGTCTGAAATTGATTTATTCAGATAGCTTTTAATCACATTTTGCAATCAACACTTATCTTGTTGTTACTAGTTAATCAAGGAAATAAAGACTAAGTTAGCTTGTTTGAATAGCTTTCCTATATCTGGGTTATGCAAAAATTCCATGTGTCAGGGGTTTTGTTGGGCTGCTGAATTTCTTTGTTTTTTTTCCCATTTTATATTTTTAAACAAATAGAGTATTTTTGTTGCATGTAGGTTGCTTGGAGCTGTCCTTAATATAAGGGTTTATGGGTCCACTCTACCCTTCTTACAGCTTTTAATGCAGTCGATTGGTCGGCTCTCTTTGACCGACTGTATGAAATGTGCAAATTAGTGTTTTATTTGCGATGATCTCCATTGGTTGTTTTAACCTTTTATGTGATAGTTATTTGTTTGGTATTCATGTTTTCTTTCCTTTTTGGGTGGTTTAGAGAAACGCTCATTCGACTTCAATTTTTCTTTTCCACCTTCAAAAAAAGAACTTCCACTTTTTTTCAGAAAATATTAAGTTTCCTTCTGTGCAGTTAACTAATAATAATTATGGTAGTTACAGTAAATGAAGTGCAATGACTAATTGAAATCTCATTGAGTTTCTATAAAAAAGGTCATTTGCTAGTTGGGATAGTTTTATATTTTGTTACAGATGGTTAAAGCCTTCTATAATTTTTTTTACTTAATTTTTGTCTTTTCTTAATATGTTTTGAGTAATGCAACAATAACACTTCAGGCTCACATCACAAAAAATTTGATATTTTTTTTTTGGGAGTGGATGCTGAGGAATTTTTCTTTGGGAGGGTTGGGGGGATGGCGGCCTCCTCAAGCCTTTATTACTATCATGTATCTTTGTCTGGTTGTGTTATTTCAGTTGTTTCCTCAAATTTTTACATTTCTTAATTTGTTTGTGTAGACTGGAAAAAAGTAATTTGTATGCTGTCTGCCTCCTTTTTAAAATGTGTTAGGGTATTGATTGTTGCTGTCAGTGCAATTCCAACCAACATAATTTTCTGTAGATTTAGGTTAAAATTGTAACCTCAATTAATTTGATAAATGGTTCTTCTGAGCCATTGTGGATATGCTGTTTATGCAATTTTTTTAATGATCTGTACTGTACCTGTGCAATGCTGCCTAAAATTGCACCTGAAATGCATTAATTTTACATTGTCAGTTGACAATTTGAATTTCACCAGCACATCTGTAGTCCATAATCTCATCTCTCTCTCAACTTCTTTTGCAGGTGGAAAACGATGTTGTTGTCGAACTGTCACTCAGACAAGGTTTCAATCTTATTCCCCCCCCCCCCCCCCCCCCCCCCCACACACACACACACTCCCAAACCCATTACCCATGCACATACACATGGAGAACCATATGTACTCTTTCCTGCAAGTTTCTAAAGAGTTGATAGAGCTCTTTAAAAACAATTGCTAGTTAATACACTGGAATTTGTTACCTGGTTATAAAGAACCATCTTCTCATTACACCATTGAATTGGTACTTATGATATGTTAAAAAAGCTGTTCTGGTTATCAATACTCGAGCAACTGAGCAGTTGTTTTTTTTTCAATTTAATTTATACATGTTATATTAGTTGATCATGAAATGTCTTGCAAAAACAATAAATTTTGAGGAAATTCTGATTTTACCCCTCTTAACACTTGTAGTTTCAATTAGTCCCTCAATTATTGCAAATGATTTTTAATGAAACTGCTATTTTCTTGATCCTACTAGCTATCTAAATGCATTGATCCACCCATTGTTACTCTATTTTTATTAGTTGTCCTTAGAATCATTAATGAAGTCTCGGTAACTCTAGAATCTTCACGTACTTTGCAGAAGTCACAAACAGTTACTTTTATTATTAACTGATGGAAGGATCAAATTGAAGATCCAAAAGTTGCAAGGCTAATTGAATCATGAATATAGTTCAGGAATTTTATCAAACCATGTGAAATAATTTAGGGATTTGGTTGAAAATAAAAAAATGGGTTTTGATTGATCTAAGTGCAACAGTTGAGGGGCCGAAATCAAATTTCACGAAGGGAAAGAAAGGTGCACAAGGATTCAGGTCTTTAATGTGTTTTCCAAACCATTATGCGGGGGTCAAATGTTTATGTCCGAAGTCCAGTGATTTTCTATTGTGTTTCAAATTTCCACGATTTGTACTTGGATATTTCTTCCTGTCCTGCTGGTACATGCTGGGTGGTACAGTAGGTACTCTCAGATGCCATGTGTTTCTTCCTTTAATTTATCTAACATCTTTTTGTCTTTCCTTTACAGAAAATAATGAATTTGATGAGCCTGATGTAGTTCTACCAGGGAAATCCAATAACTCTGGAAACTAAAAAAAATTATCTGAGAGTGATGTATCATATGTTTTAGAAGGAAATATTAAATTCAAAAGCAGTGTTGAGTTCAAGATTGCAATCAATAAAATTTAGATATTAAGGTTCTCTTCATGATAATAAGCTGCATTAATGAGAACTTTGATTGATTGATTAACAACTGGTTTGAGACTTCCATGTGTTCTTTTTTCTCCGTGATTTTAGCTGTCAAGATCTTGCAGGAGATCAACTGATCAATTTTGAGGCTTTAAAATTTAAGTTTTACTATCAATAATGTTGTCTCGATTCTTATTTGATTTTATTTTTTTAAAAACTATTGTTGAAGAACATTGTAACCAACCTGGTAGTGTCATTTGATATTGACTTTGCAAAGCAAAGATTTCTGTTGGGAGCCGTTTGTGTCAATTTTTCTAAATCCTAAGTAAGCACTAGTTTAGAACTTCTGCTTATTCCAAACACCAATATGGAAATAATATATCAATAAATTGTACACCTTCACAAAAAAAAAAAAAATGAGCAAGCATTTGTAACTTAAAATAGGTACTCTGCCTATGAACAAGCATTACACAATATTCAGTTGAATTTGAAACTGAAAATAAAGGTCGTTGAACAATTCAAACAGAGCCTTAATTTTGCAGGAAGCAGCAATACTCACGGATCACGAGGGAACACTGAACACAATATACTACTACAAATTAAAAAAAAAATTAAAAATGGTGCATTGACTTGACAATTCTGATGGCAGTGAAGAATATTTTTTAATTCTAAAATCTGATCTTTAGAATGTGATATATGATATTTATATCATGTACAGAAACAACGAGATTTACTATAAACTTTATCGTTCATAAATGATTTAAAACTTACAACAATCTATATTTAATAGTTTATAATAGAATATAAAACAATATTTAAAATTACATAATATTTGATACACAGCACATTTGTATTTTGTAAGCAGAAAAGTCAAAATTGTCGAGAAACTAAAAAAAATTATATCTATATCCATTTTTAAAACTGAAATTGTATCCGTATCCGCATAAATCATAGTTATATCTAAATCTACAAAATTCAAATCCTGAATTCATATAATACGAATAATATCTAATCCGTTTGCCCCCCCCCCCCCCCCCCCCCCCCCCCGAAGGAACCGACTTTCCCCAAATATGTTTTACATTCGTATTTTTGTTTTAAAGTTCAAATTCTCGATCTAACCGCTCAACATGATCTTCATATTAAAATGTGTTTGGAGACCAAATTTTACATTTTGTATAATTTTTTACTATCAAAATATTTTTTAAATGCAAAATCATTATTTTTGGATGGTCCAGAATATTCTGAAATACAATAATTTTGCACCTATCTGGAAAAATAGTAAAAAAAATTCAAAAAAATATAAAATTTTGTCTCCAAACACATTTTAATATGAAGATCATGTTAAGTTGTTCGAATTAACTGTTTGTATTTAAAACGAAGACTCATGCACGTGTATTTTATTAGGGATCCACATATATGTTTTACTAATAATTGAAAAATTAATAAAAAAAAATATTTATCGTTCTAGCAAAGTTAATAAATAAAAAACTGTCCCAATAATATTTAGTGTTATGTGCCGGTGAACCTTTTAATTTATTAAGACTGCATCGAGCAATCATTTGTCCATGGACGGAGCTAAATTTCTGAACTATGGAGGTCAGATACATAATGAGAGTCAATTATATAAAATTTTCATGTTAAAAATGAGAATCAATTTACATTATCTATGATATTTCACTATAAATTATATAGAAAATTGTACATAATATAAAAAATTTAAAAAAAATGAGAGCCAATTGACCTGACCCCATTCATATATACTATATCCACCTCTGCATTTGTCGATATTAAGGTAAGAAATTTTTTGTTTTAATCTCCTTTTAACTTTTGCTGCGTCTATGAGGTAACTTGTTCTTCCAATCAATATATATAGTTCTATATTGAGATCTATAAGTTCTGATAATTCCCAAGTCTCGATAATTTTGTGTCCTCCAATATTTTTTTCAAAACTCCTTGGCTCCTTGCTCCATCGCATTCCTTTTTGCTCGTAATGGAACTTTCATTTGATATCAATGCACGAAGCTATATATTGAGTAAATATATCAAACACTGTAGTTTTAATTTCATACAACATACGAGCCATATTTTTTTTCATCTTGACTCTATTATTTGTGCGCTGCGTGAAACCAAAACAACATTGTCAATATCTTCATCCGAAATTATTAAATACTATTTAAACGCAGTGTCAACATAGTATAAATGAGAGCGAACTCGGAGTTAAATAAGGGTCAACATATGATTTAATCAAATGTCAATATGGCTGAAAAATAGAAAATTCATATAAGAATATTCAGAGTTTTGCTATGATTTTTTTTAGTAAATACTTTTATAATGTTCTCAACCATAGTAATTATTAATTTTGTATATCTAAAATCTGAAATATTGATATGACAAAGAACAAATTAAATTCATTATATTTATTACCTTATTTAATGCTCATATTAGTTTCTACGTTTACAAAGAAAAACATAACGAAACCCAATTACCCAAGTATTCAATCACCTTAACATTATGTAATAATTAACTTAGCTATAATGAACTTTTAATTTAAAAAATTACCAGCACTGATATCTGCTGGTCATAATCCCGGTTTACAGTGGGCTTCAAACTTGAAGCATTTTCTTTTCTCTATTGGTACTTTTAGGTTTGAGTGAGTCTATGGTACTATGCATATCACGGGTTGGTCCGTAATACGGATCAATATTTCTGTTTTCAAAATTATAACGGTCGATCCGTACTATTCAACATGATCTCCATATGAATATGTACTTGCAAACCGAATTTTATATTTTTTTTAGAATTGTTTTACTATTTTTTAAGATAGGTAGAAAATAACTTGATCTGAAAATTATGGACCATTCAAAATCAGTGATTTTCTACCTATTTTATAAAATAGTAAAATAAATTAAAAAATATATAAAATTCGGTCTGCAAGTACATATTTATATGAAAATCATTTTAAACGGTTTGGATCGACTATTAGAATATCGAAAACGAAAATATTAATCCATATTACGGACCAAATCGTGATATGCATATATAGTACCATAGACTCACTCTTTAGGTTTTATCGAATAAAACTTGTTGAAATCAATTAATTGAAGGAATAGTGACTAATTACAATAATTTATCTCACTCCAACAATTTGCAGAGCATCTTATAATTAAGTGACCGAGAAGCGTTGTGTGGTTGAGTAACGAAGGTTTTCAGTGTGTGCTACACAATCATTAAAATTCTTTTTTTTTTTTTGAGGGTTAGTGGAAAGTTCCACTAAGAAATATATTGATAAAAAAAGAGTATTTACAGAGACATTACGTCAGCCCAGTGGTTTCCGTAAGGTGCCCCGAGAAAGTTCATTAAAATTCTTTGGTGACAATGAAATTTAATAGACAACCTTTAAGGAGCCTAAAATTGACTATAACCTCATTTTGCCATTTTGTGTTTGCATCACTCATCCACCACCCCGGTTTTATTCCGGGACGGATGCACCCAATGTGTGAAGTCAATTAATCTTCATTTATTTTTAATACATCTGTACTTGTACTTAATTTTTTATATATTTTAGACTAAAATGCTATAGGTATCTTAAAAATATGACTCTAATTTTCCTCTCCTTTTTTTTGTCGACAAATAAGTTTAAGTCAATCTTCATGAGGCCGTTAGATAGGCCTTGAATGATTAAAACTTAATTTATGTAAAGAGGTGAAGTTTGACGTAATCAATTAAAACGATGAATCTTTAAAAAAAATTAAGGAGAAACAACAACATATATATATAGAGAGAGTGGCTAAGCTCAAAACGTTTGCACCAAGTCCTTGGTGCAAACGATTTGGTTCTCCGACTTTTAAAGTTCAAATGGTCGATCCAAACCCTTAGATATTTAATTCATATTAAAATGTGCTTGGAGACCAAATTTTACATTTTTTGGAATTTTTTTGCTATTTATTAAGCCACTTTGAAAGTTGCTGATCCGGATGAACAGTAAAAACAGTGCAATCAAATTCTGGATCATGCGATCAGCAATTTTCAAAGTGGCTTAATAAATAGCAAAAAAATTTAAAAAATGTAAAATTTGGTCTCCAAGCAGATTTTAATATAGATTAAATATCTAACGGTTTGGATCGACCGTTTGAACTTTGAAAATTCGAAAACCATTCGTTTGCACCAAAACCTTGGTGCAAACGTTTGTAGCTTAGCCACTCTCTCTCTCTCTCTATATATATATATCTTAATTCTAAGGTGCGAGTTATTTAGACGTGTTTGTATGAAAAAGCGGGTTAGTAAGAATAATTGCTAATTTAAGCTAACTTCAAATTGCTAATTCAACAAAATGTTAGAATAGCAAAATAGCTAGCATTCTATGGACATCAAATCGCTAACTCAAAAGAGAGTGTTTAGTGTGGCGTACGTGTTCAAATAAGAAATAGAAATCCGTGTTAATTAAGAATCCGTGTTTTTATTCGGGTTAGTGTTATTTTTAGGTATATCAACGAGACGAGACGGACGAGAGCTGATCGAGTATTCTATCGGACATCAAATCAATTAATTGGTCTGATGTTACTTACTTCTGGTTTTCTAAATTAATTGTTTCGATCCATATTCAAATTTGTGTCAAAATAAAATTGATAAATTGTTATGTAAGTTTACCACCAAGTTTGTAAATCTCGAGGTGCATTGAATAAAAAGGATAAATTGTTCTGTAAGTTTAAACCAAAGCTAAAGTCAAAAATAAAAAACTTTAATTAATAAAAGCTGGTTGAACGATCTCCATGATATTATATTATCCCCTCTTAATTGGAAATGCACCTTTTCTAGAAGCAATTAAATACTAAAAGTCGCTTAGTCCATTCTTTAGTAGGTAGGTATGACGCTACAAATGAATTTGAGGGTGGTTAGTTGAGATTATCCCCGTACCGCGTAATATGGAATCTTTTATAATTAGTGGATCTGGACCGTTATTTCAACTTGGCACGAATCTCAAAGCTCAATAATACTGCTCCTGCACTAGTCCGAATCTCAAAGCGGATGGGAGTTCATCTCAAACCGTAAAGTGAGGGGAATCTTTTACAATACTTTTCCGCTTTTCAAAGTGCCCGTATGGTTTTATTCGGAATAGAATTAGACTTTCTGGTTACGTGGTCAAAAGTGATAGAGAATTAATTACATAAAATTTTTATATAGTGAATGGAGATCCATCATTTTATTCTAATTAAACTGTATAGAAAATCATGTATAAATACAAATATTTTGAAAAAGAAAAAATGGAGTTTAATTGATCTCTATTTTTTTCTTATTTTATCAAAGTATTTTGTGAAGGAAAAAATATAAGTTCTGCAAGAAATTATATCAAAAAACTCGTAGGATTATACACTGTCAAATTTGTAGCTATATATATATTGTGTCGAGTTTGTTTAATTTTTTCCACATTTTGAGAATTTCTACTTTGTTAATTACAGAATTGCATGCGCCGGTTAATTGTTATTAACCTCATCATGCCTTTTTAAAAAGAATCTTAATTTAAAGTATTGTTGAATTACTTAATTTCAGATTCTTTTTTTTTTCCAAATCTAATGAGAATGTATGCGTATATTTTTGAAAAAAAAAAAAAATGACATGCTATGTAGCATTATATTATCCGTATCCGTATTTATACATAGATGTAAATGATGTAGAAACTTAATATTTACGTAGTTCATACTTAATTTCTATGCTTGACATATTAAATTTTATATATAGATAGCATTAATGATGGATGATTCGAATTATATTTTTTTTTTCAAACAAGCCATCAATCCCCTTCTGAAAAATACTACTCTAAATTAAGCGAACAATTCTTTTAATACTCAACAAAGAGGTTCTTCATGCATTAAAAAAAAAAACTAATTTCTTAAAAAACAATAGTTTAAAGAACCAGTCTTTGATCTAGTGATAAAGATAATGCTCTCTAAGAGGTCACATGTTTGAAACATAAAAGAAACAATCTTTTGTGGAGATATTAAATAGTTGAGTAGCTTGACGTCCACCCTTTACTAAAAAAGAAAAAGAAATCAATAGTTTAAATTAAAGACGGCTCTATAACACATTTTAATTTCATACATGGATACATGGAATTAGTGATCAAATTCTATTTAATTAATCGTAGCATCTCAATCTATAACAGGAAGCGCTTTGGACCCAAATAATGTTTCACAGAACTGGTAATGCTGTCATTAGCAACGCTTTAATTAATAATTAGGAGCTCCTTACACGTTCAAGCTACCCCAAAAATTTGTCAATACATATGCAATCACAGTCACAACAACAATGCATATATTTTATTCATGTAATAAATATTCTTAACCAATTAGGAAAAGAATTGCCATATTAGTTCTTGTGTCACTATCATTAATGGGGAGAGTCAAACAATAAAAACAAGAAAAGAGGTGCCGTTTCTAAAAGATAATTCAATCTTCAAGGCATACTGCTAAAGGAAGATCAACCGTGTCCCCTAGATTTTAAATTATTATGGAGATTTATAGACTTGTATCAACTTTGTCTTTCTTTGAAATTTTATTTGCTCCACTCTGAAATTCTGATTTGTAATTTGAGTTAAATTTAGAATTAAAATTAGGATAAATTTCTTGAATTTTGATTGGTAATTAGAATTAGAAGTTAGAGCATTAGAAATTATAAGTCAGAGCACTATTGTTTATATAGTACCCGATTAGTTATTTAAATCCAATTTGTTATTTTCTTGTTCCTCCTGATAAAAATCAAGGATCCACCAATGACACTGATTTGTTATTTTCAATTATGACGTATTATTATTATTTTGTTGTTGTTGTTGTTGTTGTTGTTATAAAAAAAATTGTAAGTGATGCGTCGAATTCGCAAAATCGGACTATCTGATATAAAGCTAGAATTGTATGATTTTTATCTTGATTAATTAGTTACATATTAAAAATATAATAATTCAACTATAATAAATCAGATCGACAATCTAAACAAAATCTAACCAATCCGATCCGTCTACACTACTAGAGAAAAAAAGATTAAAATACATCTTTGTGTTATTTGAATCAAGAGTACATAACAAGAGCAAAGCTAGGGTGTGATGTGCTTATCAAGAGGGGTTGGCAAGTATAACTCTAAAAGTCTATTGGATTTGCTTTAAATGAAGAATCCAAACCGTTAAAATCTATCTACTTCATGAATGATGCATGTATATGCAAAATTTTAAAAGTTTCGAATTCATTTAGTACAAGGTCAAGCAGTAAAAAAATGTTGAAAAATGAATACACTTATAAAATAACTTATAAATTGTTCATTTTTTTGACCGCTTGACTTTGTACTAAATGAATTCAAAACTTCCAAAAAATTCATGTACATGCATCACTCATTAAGTAGATGAATTTCAACAGTTTGGATTCGTCTTTTGAACGCAATCCGATAACTTTTGGAGTTGTGCTCACCAATCCCACTTAGTGAGCACATCACACACTAGTTTTACTCACATAACAATATACATTAGAATTTAAAAAACATAAAATTTACAATGGAAAAATATTTCAGTTTGAGTTAAAATTTACCTGGACAGTTTAGATTCACAAAACTGTTTAAATTTATTAAATTTTAAATTAGTTCGTACAAATCTCAATACAACTCAGACACTTTAAATCTGATTTTATAATAAAATTTTTCCAAATCCTGTGGAAAATAACCTGATTCTTTTTTTTTAGGGTAATTATATCTTACCCCTTGATTTATTCTCCTATTTTTTCCCCAACTAACTAACTAACTAACTTTCTTTTCTAATTATAATTATATCTTTCCCCTCCTAATCTTCTCCCATTTTTCCCCAACTAACTTTTTTTTCTAGTTATAATTACTAATTCTAATCTTCCCCCATTCTTCCTCCAACTAACTAACTTTATTCCCCCGTTTCTTCCCCATCTCTCTCCCACCTCCGCCTCCGCCTCTCCCACCTCTCCCACCTCTCCTTGAATAGTTAGTAAGATTGCTTTTATGTAATGAATAGTTGGAAATTAATTGATGAATACTATTTCATTTGGGATGAATATTTCTGTACATAAGATATATATACTTAGTATGACGGGATGAATATTGTTTCATTTGGGATGAATCGTGTCTCAGTTGGGATGAATACTTCTTTACATCAGGTATATGTACTTAGTATGACAGGATGAATACTTTTTACATTAGGATATATACTTAGTATGACATGATGAATACATACTACCATGTCAGTGTGTATTAATTCCAGTATTTTGAATAGTAAGATGATACGTGCAAAGGGTATATGTAAAAAGCTTTATCCTCAAATACACTTTCGGTTCAGATCGCAAGTATACAATCCTACCGTGTAGTATATTATCGGGTATCGAACCACAAGGAGTAAGATAAAATACTTAATTTTTAACTTTAGATGATAAATTTCAGAAAAGAAATAAAGTAAAGTGCAATAAAGTAAATTTGGGGGGTTTTGTACTAAAAATTCTAAGGTTGGGTTCAATACCCGAAGATAGGAGTTTTTAAACAATTAAAAGTAAAGTAAAAGAGAGAAAAGTCGGTTTGTTTTCAAGGTTAAGAAAAATCTAGGGGTCTTTGGTCTACAATCCCTTTTTAACTCTATTCATTCGGTATTTGCTTAAATTCATGTATGATTTGATGAGGTTTCTAACCTAATATGTCATTAAGGGTCACTTTCATGAATTAATAACGTGTCTAAGTAATTCGGACTTCACTTTTTAGGTTCTTTACCATAGTTACCTAGATTATAAGCTCTTGTTAGTCTCTCCTCTCATCGAATATTGGTATTTCACAATCAAGTCCATGATACCAATATCCGACTCGATTTAAGATGTCCTAATTAGGGTTTGACTTCTCGTTTAGGTTCTTCACCAAATCCCTAACCTTAATTTCTGTAGTTCCGGTTTAGATTAAATTGGTTAGAATCTTAATCTAAACCTAAGGTATTTGCATTCACAATTTGGTACTATCCTATTGATCCTAGTCAATTTTGGTTCTTTTGAAACAAAAACAAGATGCTACAATTCAAGTACTAATTATGTATTTAACACAAATTATTTAAATCACAGAAATTAACAATCAAATCCGATAAAACAATCATAATAAAAGCAAATAATCGAATAAATTAGAATTAAACAAGTTCATGCATATTGACCTAAACCCCTAGAGAGAGAACTACTCCCTCTTGGAGAGAAACATTGCAAAGTTTGGCAAAGAATAAAAGGAAATGAAATAAAGAATAATTACACCCTTTGAATCTAGAACCTCAATCTTGCCGAATCTTGCTCAGGAGACCCTTCTTCTCTTTGCTTGAAAGCTTTACCTCCTTCAGAAATTATTGCTCAGAATTGTGTGTAGAGAGAGAATGAGATGTGTTGTTGGATGGATCTTTGAATGGAAATGAGCCCCCCTTTTAAAGCAAGAGATCATGCCCAATTTAGAGGCTAGAATGTGGAGTTAGTGGGTGCTCTTTTTACATTTCTTTCCTGGCAAGTATGTCTATTTTTTGCTTCTTAAAACGCGTCCTTGGAGTGCCAAAAATAGAAACTGTGTTGAAACCGGGTAATTCTGGCTGTTTGCGTGTTCAGTGCGTCCGCACTGGTTGTGAGTGCGGATGGTTGATCCGCACTGGATTCAACTTTCCTTATTTAACTTGGAGAAAATCCTGCGTAATCTTCTGAGTGCGTCCGCACTGGTGGAGAGTGCAGATGAAGGACCCGCACTGCTGAACTTCTGCAGTTTCTGAAAATCCGACCAAGTAGACACTGCGGGTGGTTGACCCGCACTGGCGTGTGAGTGCGGACGCATTACGCTCGGGAAAATTCCTGGCTGTGCTGAGCTGCTGGAAAATTCGGCTAAGTACTGAGTGCGTCCGCACTGAATCTCAGTGCGGGTGGCTGATCCGCACTCAGTCCTAATTACTTCATTTTTCATCTTTTCTTGCATTTTAAAGCCAAACTACCGCAGTAACTTGATTCTAGGTGTAATTCATTTCTTTTTATATTCAAAATACATGATAATTGGAGTTATTTTATGATAGAAACTAGATCAAATTTGTATATAATTTATGCTTATCATAAGACTGCTTTATTGGATGAATATTTAGATTTGTAATGGATGAATACTTTGTTACATTTGTTATGTACTATTTACTCTTACACGACGAGGATGAATACTTGTTCAATGAGATATGAAATACTTGCATGATGAGGTGTGAATACTTGTGCAACGAACAACTTGAAAGTATGTCATCATAGATCTCATTTGAAAGAGAAAATTGTGTAGAAGACGTTCGTGGTTTTAGATTTGCAAAATTCCTCACAGATCGTCAGAAATATTAGTTAGATTGAATGGAGAAAAAAAAAACCACCTGTAAAAACATGTAAAAGATGGGTGAGTGATATGTCCAGTTTTTTTAAAATACTTGATATATTAGGTGTGAATACTTGATGTATTACATGTGAATACTTAATGTATTATATATGAATACTTGATGTTATTTCCACTTGCAGTGAAGGTTATGCAGCCCCTCCGGTAGTTAGTGATGGCGGTTGTGCGGTCCCCCCACTTAATTACGCGTTTTTTTTTGTTTTTAGCGGACGGCAGTTGTGGTCCCCTACTATCTCCGCGTAATTAATGCTCTGAATGTCGTAATGTTTTCATATATAATTCTTTCTCAAAGATGAGTATTTTTATTTACATGGATGAATATAACTCGTGTTAAGTGTGAATACATTTTCACAAATCATCCCCTACTAATTATGCCACTTATCTCCGCGTATTACTGTGTTCCCCTACTTATTTGAAGTCGGGAAAAAAATGGAGGATGGATGATGGAGGATAGCTAGGCTCTCTCCCTTTTTTTTATGGTTAAAAACACTCTTCTATATTTGGTTATATCTTATATGGCATTCAATGGGATTATGTGGATTTCTTGGAAATTCATATCCAATACAAAAGCTGATCAAGTAGAATGAGATCTGAGTCGTCTTGCACAAAAGTTTAATAATTAATATTTAATAGTCAAGAGATAAACTGAGGTGTTTTATTTCAAGATTCAAACAATTAATTCAAACCGTTTAATATAATTTTCATATTAAAATATGTTTGGAGAACAAATTTTACAATTTAGTTAATTTTTTTTAAAGTTGTTGTTTTTTTTAATGGTTGAGAGTTTTATGAAAAAATAATTACAAAAAATAAATAATAACAGGTTAAAAAAAAATGTAAAATTTTGTCTCCCGATAAATTAAAAAAAAAATCATAGATCAACTTATTTAATATTTGAAAACGAAAATATAAAAATAAAGCACGAGTTGTAAAACACCTTGTGACCTTATCCCATCCCAATATGTTAAATTAGATATCACAAACATCTATTAATAGTTAATAGTTATGATAGGAGTAGAACTAGGGTGTTCCTAAGCTCACCAAGCCCTTCCGTGAGCTCGACTCTAAAACCTATCGAATTGACTTCAAACGACATTTTCAAACCGTTAGATGTTCAATCTATATTAAAATGTGTTTGGAGACCAAATTTTACATTTTTTGAAATTTTTTTACTATTTATTAAGATGGTTTGAAAATCGCTGTTTTCCAATGGTGTAGAATTTTAATAAAAACAGTGATTTTCAAACCATCTTAATAAATAGTAAAAATATTTCAAAAAATATAAAATTTGATCTCCAAGCACATTTCAATATAGATTGAACATCTAACGGTTTGAAAATATCGTTTGAAGTCAATTCGATAGGTTTTAGAGTCAAGGTCACGTAGGGCTTGGTGAGCTTAGGAACACCCTCGTTCTACTCGTTATGATAGATATTCAACGCATCTATTAAATTCAAACTTCGAATTTTGAACAATCTGCAGCGTTGACCCCACCGGCTGACAAACGCACGTTTTAACTGATCCGGGGACTTCTTCGTAGACCCGGCACACGGGAAACATGAAGGTAAAAATGGGGATTAAATCTTCGAAAGACTTGTTTCCAATAGCCCAGGTCTATTTTGCTAAATCTTTGGCGAATACTGTCATCATTCGTTTCCCTGCCGAACTGCTTCAAACTGCTGCATGGACGTGGTTCTTGTTAGTTAGCCACACCAAATCCTTCAGTGTTGCTGCTTTGCATTTATTAGTAAATAACATCAATATTTTGAACAGTAGTTATATATTTACTATTTTATTTGTTTGCATCTTATAAATTTGTTGGTTCATAAGCTTGAATTTTTTTTAAAAACCATAATTAGAAAAATCTAAATTAGCGAACCAACATGATTAGTTCGGTATTTTCAAAAACCGTAAGAACCGAGATGCCAATTCGGTCTCGAATTTTTTTTTTCCCTAGGACCGAATTGGCATTTCGGTCCCCCCCTTTTCACACTTTTTCCGCGGAGCCGCCACAGAAAATCGAAAAATGGGATGGGGACCGAATTGGGATTTCGGTCCCCCTTTTTTGTTTTTGTTTTTTTGTTTTTTTTTTTTTTGTTTTTAGAAGATGAAATATAATACAAAAAAATCAAATTTTTTTTCCCTTTGTGAAATTACTTTTTTGATAGCATATTTATACTAAAAAGACGCTAAATTACTTGAAATTATATTAATTTACGCTGAATTACACTAAATTACTTGAAATTACAATAATTATGTAGAATTATTCTAAAATATGGTAAATTACGCTAAATTACGTATGAATAGGGCCGATTTTGTGCCATCTTTCATAAATCATAAAAAATAGTAAAAAAATTCCAAAAAATAATAAAAATTGATATTCTACAAATTCATTATATAATTAATTTACTGAGCTACGTAAATTGGAGAATAGAAATGAAAATCTCAATCGGAAACTTCAACTGAAGTTTTGAGGCCCTTCTCTTTGTTTTTTGGTGATTCTGAATTTGGCAATCCGGCATCGTTGGCACGAATGATGCGCATTTTCACAAGCTTTCCGAAAAGTGGTCATTTGCTGAAATCGGACACTCGAGCGCCATTTTATGACCGTTTGAAGTTTTGCCGTCGTTTTTCGCCTTCTCAGTGAAGATATCATCCCTATTCATACGTAATTTAGTGTAATTTACCGTATTCTAGCATAATTCTACATAATTATTGTAATTTCAAGTAATTAGTGTAATTTAGCGTAATAATATAATTTCAAGTAATTTAGCGTATTTTAGTATAAATATGCTAATTATATATCAAAAAAAATAATCTAACAAATATTTAAAAATTTTTTGATTTTTTAGTGTTATATTTCAGTATTTTAGCTATTTGTCTCTTAACAAAAATTAACGTAATTTAGTGTAAATCAGCATAAATCAACATAATTTCAAGTAATTTAGCGTATTTTAATATAAATATGTCATAAAAAAGTAATTTGACAAAGGGAAAAAAAATCTGATTTTTTAGCTATTTTTCTAAAAAAAAAGAAAAAAAAGGGGGGACCGAAATCCCAATTCGGTCCCCACTAAAAATACCTGGACCGAATTGGGATTTCGGTCCCAGGGTGCTACACGGAAGGCAACACAGTTTTCTGTGGAAAAAATGTGAAAAGGGAGGGGACCGAAATGCCAATTCGGTCCCAGGAGAAAAAAAATTGGGGACCGAATTGGCATCTCGGTTCTTACGGTTTTTGAAAATACTGAACTAATCATGTTGGTTCGCTAATTTGAATTTTTCTAATTATGGTTTTAAAAAAAAATCCCATAAGCTTGCAAAATTCATATCTTAAATATTATATATTATTATAACATCATGTGTGTTGTTTGTCATTTTCAAAATATGACGGAATAAAGTGAAATTGGATGAAAAAATATGGAATACGTGTCAAAAATAAATAGAGACCGGATACAATTTAATAATAATGAAATAGAAAATAGCGGAACAGATACAACATTTTTCAGCTAATCTCCAATTTCGCTAGTAGTTTCATCTCCATTCCAATCAGATGTAATAAGATATTCCATAAAAGGAATATAATATCTATTCTATATTTCTATATAATTTATAGGTGAAAAGGTGATATTCTTCACTCTTAGCACAAACATAACTGAGAGAGTAATAAAAATATGTTCTATATTGTCAATTTCAAAAGTATCAATCACACAAAAAAATAATTTTCTTCTATCCAATTTTCCATAATTGTCATGAAATAATTATTGATTTCATATTAAACTTTTTACAACGATTTTGATAAAGTATAATTTTTATATGAAGACAAAACAACATAAAATTTCCATAGAAAAATGCATAATAATGCTCAATATATTCATAATGACTTTGAATACTTACGCTATTTTTAATGAAAAGTTGAAATTTTATATGCTCATTATTTGTGTTCAATCATATTAGTATAAACATCATATTTAACAAAAAAACTAAATTAAGTGTCAAGCTAAATATATTCAGATAAAAAAAACTATTTAGAAGTAAATTTTTACTTATATCAACTCAAAAACAAAATTATTTTTTAGTTACAAAGAGAACAACCGAAACGCGATGAGTAGTATTCGCATCGCTCAAGATATCTCAAACTTTGAGTTGATATGTAGAAAATTCGGATCGTTCAAATCCTTCATGCACGAATATTAAAGCACCACAATACTGGTCCATGCATTTGGAAATTGGAATAGACATTACATTACCGAAAGTTAAAAATATCTCAGAGGATCCGGATTCCGGGGAATAAGTAATTATTTGTCTTGGAATGCGAAATGACCTCAATTTGGGTTCAACAATTCTTTATGAATACAAGGTTATACAAATGTTTAATGTTAGACCAGGTCCAGTGAATTCCAATTCCCAACCTCGAAAGTCGAAACCCAAAAAGGACCGAGTAAAAAGCAAAGAAACAAGGAAACAAGAAACACTCACGAGTCTCGCCTCGCCTCTCTCTCTCCCTCCCTCTCCCTCTCCCTCTCTCGCTCTCTGAGAAAAACCTTCGTTCTCATATTAGTTGTTCTCATTTGTCTACTGGAGAGGAGAATTTAGGTGTGACGGTGTGAATGCGGGCTTTTACTTTGAATCATAGCAGGTAAAGAGAACACCTCTCGCACAAATTCCAAATTCTGATTCATGCTCACTTGCGATCAGCTATCTATATTTTTCTCCGATTTCACTTGGATCTCTTTTGGGTTAAAGCCAATAGGTGGTTCTGTAGCCAATTGCTGATAGAGATATTTGCTTGGAAGTGACATTAGTTCTGCTCTACTGAGAGAAAGTTTCCTTGCGAGAATTTTTCACTTTCTAACTTGGAGTTTCGGAAATATTTAAAAGAAAGAAACCATCATGTTATTGGTATTGCATTGTCTTCCTCTTTTGAGAAGTATTCTAAAAAATAGATCTTTTGTACTTCAGCAGATTGAGTTCTCTGTTACTGTAGAATTTAAAAGGATGCCCCATATTTCTTTGTTTTGGGAGTTAGAACTTTTAAGAAATTTCTCCTAGTGTATACTCACAAAAGAAGAACAAACCTTTTATGAGCCTTTTTTTTCTTTTTCTCTGAATCCTATTTTTTTAATATTTAGAAAAATGGCTCAGACAGTGGTGGTTGGGGGCCCGGGGGGAGGTATTTGATGGTTTTTTTTTTTACTCTGCATGAACTGGCTTCGTGAGCTGTGAACTGTCATCTGATTACCTACTATCTTGCAATTTGTTATATATGTCATTTTCAGGTTGTTAAATTGTCTAATTCAATTTGGCATTATTATTTGTCTGTTCTGGTGCAAAACTTGTGCTGTTATATGGACTGTATTATATGTAAATTTGTATACTTTGTAAATTATACACCCTTGAAAAGCCACCTTTTATTGGTGATCTCAAATCAGGATGTTTTTATGTCCAGTTTCCCTGGCCTTATATATTCTTGGTTTGTTTTCAAACATAAGATAAGCATTTTTTATGGTAGAGGTCTAATCAAAATAAAAGTTATGCTGGCATTGGCATATTTATCTTGTTTACTGAAAAATTACTAAGTTTTTTCTGACTAAAACCATATGATGTTCATGTCAGCGATTTCAACAGGGTGATACTTGAAGATATATATGAAGATTGGATATGTTGATTTGTTATCTTCAAATTATCAAAATAGTTTACCGCTGCCAACTCGTCTCTTGTTTGTAGCAGAATATGGTATGTTCTTGCTCCTTAAAAGTTCCATTTTGCTTGAAAGTTCTTATGGAAATTTTCATATAACAAGCATAATTTAATAAAATTATTGGTTGTTTCAAAAAATAATTTTATAGTGTCCTACAAAACCAAGGAAAACCATGTGTATGTTGAAAACCTAAGAAACAAAGCATATGTGATTTTTTATTAGGTTTATAGAACTGATGTGCTGTTTTCCCCTTGATTTTTCTACAGTATGTATGCCTCTGATTAACATACTTTGTGTGGTATGCAAAATTTTTAGCTGGTGCATATTTGTTATTCATCAATTTGTATGGTAGAGGTCTATATCAATGGCAATTAAGACCCAATTTAAGTTTCAACTAACCCTAAATTGCTAAGTTGAGTTTCAGCTAACCCCTTCAATAGATCAATTTATACCTCAACTTATCATATTTCATAGTATTAACTAGATTTATCCATTTTCAAGATTGGATAAAAGGAAAAAGAAATTGGACAACAAGGTTTAATGTAATTTCTAAAATGGTAGTACCATAGTGGTAGGTAAAGGCAAGTTGATAATGGTACTAGTCTATACAGTTTGGAAATACACTATGCTAATTTTTACAGTGATGTTCATACAAACCTTCCACTAGTATTTGTTGTTAGTAAATAATTATGGCACATCTTACTCATGCTCTCAGAAAAAGGTGAAAGTATCATCTATACCCTCTCAGAATTATGAAATATCATACATGAAACCAAAATAAAAGATTACACATCAAGTTTTACCCCTACAAACGTGAAAATTTCCTACCGTCCTTTCCCATTTACTTCAAAAGATTCCTGACATATTCCACCACTTTGTCTTTCTTATCTTTGCCAATAAGGGAAAAGAGTAACATAGGAAATCTGAAAAATGAAAAATTGGGGATAAAATGCAGATCTTATGTTTACATGCTTTAGAGGGGAATTTAAGATATATAGTTATCTACTTTTACAGTGTTTGACGATACATGAAGTTATTTTTTGTTTAGTTATGTATTTGTTAATATAGTAGTGTGTATGTTTACAGACTGCATATTTGGGTAAGAACTCGAAGTGGCCGCAACTCCCGCTGAGACCTCTTCTCATACCTTTCATCACCTTATTCAGCCTATTGGTATGTTACACTTGTATGAACCAAATCTCACTGGACAAAAAAACAATTAGGAGCAGTATACTTCCAGTTGGTACAAGGCAAGCAAAAGAGAATGTGTGCAGCACAAACACAATCCCATCTGAAGAGATGGGGTACGTCCACTTCCCTCAGCCCAAGACATTCAGCAGGTATATAATTATATTGCATGTTTAGAGTCTTTCATCCTTATACTATGTTTACCCCTTCAAAAAACCCTTTGTTCCCACTTTCCAAGTAAATAGGGGTGAATGAAAAGATTATACATAAGGATTGCCTGGTATTGGATCAGTACTGATGGTTTATAACTGCATGCTGCCAGCTATCCCAATTATTAGTTAAAGCTGTTTTTGGGTTAATTAAGGCTTAACGAGTGTTCATTGGTCCAGTAATGCCTCAACATAGTAAACTATACCTTTATAAATCCTCAATGATAAAAGACTACCAAAGAAGGTTCAATATTGGATAACTGTACCTTACCACTAGCGAATACCAGTAATGAACCTGACTGATAGAAGGGGAGAAAATAATGGAACTAGATTTTCTGTCACAATCCTGATTTTTTTTATCACATAGGGGTGAATGTGCATGCACGCCGGTACGGTACTTCGTCATATTGTCAATGCAGAGGTCAGGAAGCGGCTGGTTTGAGACATTGCTCAATAGCCACCCTAACATAAGCTCAAATGGGGAAATTTTTTCTGTACCACACAGGAGAGGCAATCTCTCCACAATCTTTAACACACTGGATACTGTGTATAACCTAGACTGGTTCTCCAGTGCGGCCAAGAACGAGTGCACGGCTGCATATGGCTTGAAATGGATGCTAAATCAGGTATTAAATCTCAGGCATAGATAGATTGGTTGTTGTTCCTTAGCGGATGATGCAAGTAACAAAATTCAGTCAACATATAAATGATTCAGGCAAAACCACAAAGGGACTGCACAGAACTGGCCACTGAATATGGGACAGAAAATATCACACTAATGGTCTTATAAGGAAATTTTTGTTTAGAAAAAATGCTGGTCGGTCAACAATGGGACTGAAAATATCACACTGATGGTCTTATAAGGGCAAAGAAATAGAATAAAAAAAATGCTAGGTCAGTCAACATTCAGGAAAAAAGTGAAATTTTTACTACATGAAACTATGCAGGGAGTTACCAAATACCATAGAGAAATACTAAGCTACTTCAAGTCAAAGGGTGTTTCGGTGATCTTCCTCTTCAGAAGGAATCTCTTGCGAAGACTGGTCTCTGTTTTAGCTAATGATTATGACAGACTAGCAAAACAATTAAATGGGACCCACAAGGCGCATGTTCATTCCAAGGAAGAAGTAAGCTTGATATATTTTCTGGACATTTTATTCTGTTTCTTACCTCGTCTTCTTGGGGTTTGATCATACCATTTATGGTAAAGCTTAATTTGTGCAAATTGGGATGACCTAGTGATTAATTTCCATATATTGGGACCTTTATGCTAAGGCTTAATTTGGGCAAATTGGGATGATCTAATGGTTATTGGGAATATATTAGGACCTTTTGCATATGTGCTATACCTGTCCTGAAGTTAAACTGATGCTGCTTATATTAGTCTTATTTCATGTTTGTCACAAGTATTTCATACTTAGTTTTCTCTATTTATGTTCTTGCATGTTAATTTACATTCATGAGTCACAATTTTTTGTTTATTTTATGTAGGCTGAGATATTAGCAAAATTCAAGCCGAAGTTAAAGCCATCTTCTCTAATTCCAAACCTTCAATTTGCGGAGAGAACTATTGCAGAATGTTTGCATAATTTTAGAAGTGTCCGCCATATGGTGCTCTATTATGAAGATATAATTGACAACCAAAAGGTAGAAAAAAGTTTCTTTCCTTTGTTTTGTTTCTTCTACACATTGACGATAATTTTCCTAAATATGTTAGAGCACCAGTTTGATTGTGATTAAGATTGAAATATCAAATCTTAGTGAAAGCAATATCAAATCTTAGTGCCAGTACAAATTCTAATACCTCCATAATTGATATCACAACTGGTAGTTGTCAATATATGCCCAAAATGTCTTGCATTAAAAATAATGATTTCTTTCCCTTTTGTTTTTTTAAACATTTTTCAGGCAGTAAATAAAGTAGAAGAGTTTCTGAAAGTTCCGGTGAGGGAGTTAGTTAGCCGTCATGTGAAAATTCACACAAGACCACTTCCTCGGCAAGTGGATAATTGGAGGGAAGTTTTGGAAGTGCTTAATGGAACAGAATACGCTCATTTCCTTAACCATGCTGATTACCATTCATAAAGTATATACATTACCATTCGGTTGGTAATATCCAACAGTTGTGTGATATTTATAAAAAAATAACAAATTTTAAATATCAATTGTTTTATTTATTTTTTATCTGGTGTAGACTGTAGATAGTTTCTCTGTTGGATTTACATTTGTTATTCACTGAAGTGATTATCTTGAACTTTCTAATAGAGTTTTTGAAACTTGTTTGTTTTTTTCCTCCTGTTTTCTCTTCTGTTCTATTTTTGGGGGCCGGGGAGGGCCGATTTTTTTATTAATTGAAAATAAAAATGAAAAATATCGCGAAAGATTGTCGTTTCCATGAAAATTCAAAATATAGGAAAAATGAAATTAATTATCCCATTCTACGGACGGACGGTACAAAAATTCCTGTCCAGCTAATCTCCGCTAATCTAAACTCTAATTTCGCTAAGCAGAAAAAAAAAAAAAAAAAAAATCAGAACAGGACAATCCGTCCTGTCCAAGGCTAGAGGCTTAGAGCTCCGCAGCAGTTATTTTGTTTTTCGAATGAATGATACAAGCTAGCTATTTTGATTTTGAAGAGTAATGTGAATGCTAGATGTATGCTCAAAGTCGTGAGATATGGTGCGTGCTATCAAAGCATGAACTAAACTATGTATATTTTGTGTAAATGTCAGATGTATTACATTTTTTTCGCTGGCTTTGGACGGGAGGGATTGTCCTGTCTTGATTTTTTTCTTTCTACTTAGCGGAATTACAGTTTTAGATTAGCGGTAATTAATTTGGACGGGGCTTTTTGTACCGTCTGAGAGATCCCCTTTTTCCTATATCTTAATTTTCCATTGAGACACCACCCTTTCACAATATTTTTATTTTTGATAAATAAAAAAATGAGCAGGGAGGGTATGTATTGCGGAAAAAGTAACAGCATGTGATGTCAATCATGGTTCTCTCTCCAAGCAAACAATTTGGAAAATATTTGGTTGCTTTTCTATGATATTGCAATATAGTTGTCAGAAAGTAAAATCCCCCAACTAAATAATACTGTACATAATTAGATAATATTATGTAACATTTAGATGCGTAAAATATAAATAGGGTTTTAGCGTATAAAAAGAGATTAGATACGTAAAATATAAATATAAATATAGTTTTGGTTTATAAAGGAGATCGTTGCAGTATTGTAATGCACAAATGAGCTTTAAATCTCTCATACTTTTTTTATCTATTTGAGAGTTAAGTCTCTCTACTTTACTTTGTATTTATCATCTCTTGTTTTCTTTTCTCCTCCAGTGTTCAGAATCATTTGGTCCGCAACCGCAACCGCAACCGCAACAGCCAATCCCTCCCTCGGTGCAAGAAACTGAATCCAAGGACTGCAGCATCGTTGAAGACATGTATGTAGACAAATCAAATAAGAAAGGGAGAATTTCACAAAATAAAAAAATTAAGATGAAGTAAGTAATATAAAAATTAAGTTCGAGTGACCAATTCTTTAATTTGAGTAGTACAGGGATCGACCAAGAAATTTGCCCTCAGACTCAGAATATCTTCTCCTCGCCACCCCCTCCCCTCCCCTCTCGAAGCAAAACAAGCCACATGTCCATTCTCTCTTCACAAAATCAAAATAATGGAAGAATCGTGTGAAACCTTCGTACCGTACACGCTCCTGGGTTTCCTCATCCGCCGCATCACTGACCCTGATCCGTTTTCTTCGTGCTACTCCGGCGATCTCCTGACTTCCTACTTTCTGCGCGATTACTTTACGCGCGGAACCAATGCCATTCTTTGGATTTTGTTCTTTTCAATCACCTTCATTTTGCTGAGCAGATTGGCCCAGATCGTCAGGTTATGGGCCCTGGGTGGAAGGATACCGGGCCCACCAGCTTGGCCGTTGTTTGGGTTTGGGGCATGCGCCACTGTCGCCCCTTTGTGTGGATCTGATCGAGATATTGATCTGACCGGTAAATTCTCTAGCTGAACATCTATGTTGAATTGATTCTTACTTGTTTTAAATGACTATGACCAACAAGTAGAAATGTAGAATGACTTCCTTAAAAAGAATGTTTTTTGTTCGTCTAGATGAAAATGGTAACGTCTTTAAATGGAGCTTTATTCTCTACATCAGTTTACAGTTTCAACAAAGAATTACATTTTTCTTTACAGACTTAAAATTTATTTTATGTTTCTCTTGGCAATGGTTAGCACCTCTTAACAATATTTGTGGACCCTTTGCTTGTAGGTTTGCTGTCAAAACTACATGACAATTATGGCCCACTTGTCCGACTATGGTTTGGCCCTTCCCAGCTTTTCGTGTCAGTGAAAGACACACAACTAATAAAAGAGATACTGGTCAAGGCCAAAGATAAATTGCCTTTAAAAGAAAGGGCGTATAATCTAGCCTTTGGTGCACTAAATCTTTTTGTTTCGGCCTTCAATGATAAGGTGGCCTACTTTCGTCTAGTTTAACCTATTGTTACAGTTAGTCTGGTACAGGTATGTACCGGTCAAAGTGTCGGCTGGTCCTTGTTCTATTCTTGTTAATTGTTCCTTTGTTTTTTTTTTTTTCACTTGTTGAATTTCTGAGACCAGCATGTACTGGCTTAAATAGCATTCCTTGTCAGAAGCATACTATTGTAATATCTACTTTGTTACTCAACTGGTAAGGCTTGCTACTGAGACAGTACAAAAATATGAAGATTTCGTTCTTTTTCTTTGTCTAGCAGAATGTACATGGAAAAAATTTCATACTGTTTTGTGCTAATTGAACTTGAGTGTTCCTTTTGTGTTTTTGTTCTCAAATGATTAATCAAAAGCTCAATTGTGCCTCCAGGATCTGTTCCAAAATGACAAACTAGTAGTTAGTTCAGCGATGATTGCAGTCTTAGTTGTGACAGAAAAGATGGTTTAGTAGCTAAACTACTGCTTTTTTTTTTCACTGACAATGCATAGGTAAATGAGAATAGAGAATCCTTGGCTGAGTATTTAAACAATAAATCCATATCCACAAATGTTATCAAGAACCTTGTTGAAAGAACCAACTCACTTGATTGCACGACCTTCGCACAGTGCATGGCTTTGAAAGCAATTGGTACAACCCTTTTTGGGGACATATTTCTAAATTGGAAGAATATGGCCCAATACGAAGAACTTCTTATGACAGTTGCAAAGGATGGATTTTTTTGGGCTTCTTATGTAATCGCTCCGTTTTGGAGAAGGGACTATTGGAGGTATCGATCAGCGTGCGAAAGGTTGAAGGGCCTAACCTTAGAAATTATGGAGTTGTCAGAGAGAAACTCAAAATCTGTTTTGAAGGCGTCATGTGGGGACTTGTTGGGTTTGATGTTACATGGATGTGTTACTACTGCTAGCTTGATTGCAAATGTTTTGACTCGGCTTGTGCATTATCCCAATTTGCAAGAGCAGGTCCATATTTTGCTCTCTCTCTCACGCGCGTGCGCGCGCCAGTCATGCCTTCCCTTTTCTTTTAAGCAGTTATGATTTGCCCTTACCCTTACTAAAATTATAGTATGCTAAGCATGTCAATTCAATTCAAGGTTATGGACTGTTTTGGAGTAAAATTAGGATGAGACAGGAACCATCTTTGAACCACTTGTACACTTTTCTTCTTTTCCTTCTTATTTTTGCAATACAAAATTGTTGGATTTTTCTTCTTTATTCCTTCTTGGCATGAATAGTATAACTTTGAACCACTTATACACGAACAAAAATTTGAAATTGATACAGTGCCTATTGGCATGTATATAACTAAAATTAGCTATGTTTATTCCTTCTAATTTTTTTTTTTTTTGGTCCAAAATTTACAGATTTACTCAGAGGTTAGTGCAATACACAAGGGATCTCATGTCGTAAGCACGGATGAAGTCAGGAAGATGCAATTTTTATTGGCAACTGTCCTTGAATCAGCACGGCTTATGCCAGCGGGGCCCTTTCTTCAGAGATGTTCCCTCAAGTCTGGTATGTTCATTCTATCTCTAGTCATGTAAATAGACATGTTTTCTTTAATCTGTTATTCTTTAACCCTTCCTACAGTTTCAGATCATGATAATAGACCTGCTTTTCTTTGATCTGGCATTCTTTAATTAAGCCCTATATTGTTTTCTTTCTTCTTGCCTCTTTTTCTTTGAATTGAATGAGGGTTATTGGGCTATTTGGTTTAAAAATTAGATTGAACTGGTTAAATTATGGCTTAATGGCAGAATCAGCAGTTAATGTGCCATCATACTATTTTGGTGCTTTAGCTTGTAACTTACTTTTCCTGTTCAACAGACATGAGGCTTGAGAATGGCATAGTGATACCTGCTGGAGCAATCGTTTTTGTCCCATTACACCTGGTACAAATGAATGCTTCTATCTGGGGGGAAGATTTCCTTGAGTTCGTTCCTAGCCGCTTTCTTTCCAATGAGAACGATCTTGATGGTACTATACTTTCCCTTTGATGCAAATGGCCTCATCTTTCTTGCTTTTCTAAATATTAAAATTAACTTTACCCTTTCTTCTCTTATACTCAGAGAAGGAATCAACCCGTACCAAAAGCCAATACTTAAATGGATCTATTAAAGTTGAAGCACTTCTTTCTTTTGGGGATGGGGCCCGTGCTTGTGTTGGCCAGAGTTTTGCGGTTTTAAGCAGTGCAACTCTAGTTGCATCCATAGTTTGCAACTTTGAGGTCAGTCATCCATATTTAGCTAATTGAATTTCTTTCTCTTTTGTTTTGTGCTTATTGTCACGGATTGGTACTGAAGTGTGGCAGTATAGAATGAATGTCTGTTTGCATAACCAACTACCGAAATCAAATGTTTTTGCCTAGTGGGGTCAATCAGGCTAAATCAGGTTTGGGTCATTGGGCCTTGTCGAACCTTTTTATGTACTTGTACCCACAGCATGGTAATGATTAGTTGGGGTGCAATCATCAGCATTTTTACTATTCCTAGCTTATCTGTGCTTGTTGATGTTGCATACAATCATTTTAAAATTGTTGTACATTCCAATTGGAAATTGAAATGTAAACTCATAAAATATTGCAGATAAAGTTGCAGCAAAATGCTGCTAAGGATTCTGGTCTGGCAGCGCATGATTCTGTTTCTCAGGAAAATCAAAGTCCTCAAATTGTTCTTTCTAAAAGGACTGATGCAAATTAGAAGTTGTTCAAGAATTCTCAATCTACTCTTTTTTTACTGGCACTGTCCAGGATAAGAATTCAAAATTAGAGGGGACAAAAAAAAAAAAAAAAAAACTAAAATGTTTTTGCTTCTGGGTTTTTTACAGCCCCAGTGTAGATCATGTTTTCTTAGCATTACAATGCACTCGTGGGCTGTTAATTTGAGTGGAGCATTGTTTTAAAATTGGAGTGGATAAAAAAAAAACTAAAATGTGTTTGCTTCTGGGTTTTGAACAGCCCCAGTGTAGATCTTGTTTTCTTAGCATTACGATGCACTGGTGGGGCTGTTAATTTGAGTGGAGCTTTGTGTATAAATTGGGTAGTTTGAACAATAAGGTGACCTATGTTTTTTCTCCCAAGGAGTTTGTTGTAATATATGTTATTCTGTTATTTACAAGTGTTATTTTTAGTTTTAAATTCTACCGAGTTTTAAATATCAGCTTCAAATATGAATTTCATAATTTTTAACAATGACCCCCGGTTGATAATTTGATATGCTATCTAATTAGATTTGAACAAGAGGATCTGGATTCTGGAGTCCTCAAATCCTCTTCATTACCTTACTGTTTGAGTTTTGTTTGAGTTTGAATCTGACTGTCCGATCTAGGGCTGCTCATGAGCCGAGTTGAGTCCGAGTTGAGTCCGAGTTAAGGACAACTTGGATTCAACTCGCAAACTCATGAGCCGAGTTGAGTCCGAGTCGCTAATTCAATTCCGAGTCAAAAACTCCGATTTGGAATCAACTCGCAAACAACTCGAGTCGAAGTGAGTCGACTCGTGACTCATAAAGTAATACATAGTGAGGTGGTCTAATTTAATTCTAACAAAAAAAATATGACATAATTTACAAAAATAATAATACATAATGAGATAATGGCCAACACATAATTAAAAATTACGAAAACACCAAAATAGTACATAATTAAAAATTACCAAACCGATAAAGTCTAACAAAACAGTATAGAGTCTAATAAATTAACAAATAAGGAAATATATAAATTAGGGTTTGGTGTGATGAGTCCAACCGAGTTGATTCCGAACCGAGTTAGGCCTAACTTGGAATCGACTCATAAATTAACCGAGTCAGTAAACTCGAGTCAGTTTTGACTCGAGTCAGTTTTAACTCGAGTTATAGTGAGTTGAATCCGAACTGATTCCAAACTGAGTTTCGAGTCATGAGCTTTTTGTGCACCCCTAGTCCGATCAAGAATCCATGCCAATTTGGCCCAGATTTGTAATGGACGGTCTCCTTTAAGATTTGTGCTATAATGTAACAAACTGGCTGAATTTAAACTCTAATTAGAGTTTGTGCTTATCATATGTTTCATTTTCAATGTGTCGTCCATTGCGTACCTGATAGAGTTCAGACCCTCTGCATTACCTCACTGTTTGAGTTTGAATCTGAACAATTCGATCAGAATCTAGGCCAACTCGGTCCAAATCTGAAATGCACATGGCTCTTTTAAGTTTCATGCCAATATATAACAAACTGATTGGAGTAAGGCTTAGATGCTATGAATAGCATAAAACTTTCTGTGATATTATCTCAAAAATCTATCGAATAAACTTCAAACTTCGATCTAAAGAGCTCAGCAAATTAGTTATATAATAAACTTGTAGAATATTAATTTTTACTATTTTTTAATTTTTTTTTAATTTTTTTAAGTCATTTTTTGCTTCTTTCATAAATCATAAAAAATAGTAAAGAAATTTTAAAAATAATACAAGTTCATTATATAACTAATTTACTGAGCTAGATAAAAATTTAAAATTTATATGATAAATTTTTAAAATAAATAATAACACGGAAAAGCCTTATGCTATTTATAGCACTTAAGTCTTACTCAACTGATTGAATTTAAACTCAAACGGTGAGGAGCCTCGGGTGATCTGAATTCGTACCTAAAAACTGCTGTACCAATAACATTTTATTTTTATAAAAAAAAAGAAAAAGAAAAAGAAAGATTAAGCTGTGGTCCATAGTGCACGGGCACAATATGGCTATCTATGCGTGCTAGCGACATTTGAACAAATATGAATGAGCAGGGAAGGGATTGGTTGACGCAAGTTAAGAACATCTTACTCCTTTTCCTCTGAGAAGCTCTGAGTTAATACACTTCTTCATAATTAGCTTACTCTGTCTGTAGGAGTAGGACCCAACATCAAAGACATTCATTTCCTGATTTTTCTCTCCTCATTAGTCCATTATTTAAGTCATAACTTGACAAGCTTCAATAAAAAAAAAGAATAACTTAAACCACCTTAGCTTGGAATAAGAAATTTAATCCTCCTAAATTTGTAAATAGCAATCAAATATGGCCTTAAAGCATCTTAAATCTTAAAGAAGATAAATGAACACTGAAGAACTTGCCAAACACACTTTAGTAAAATAACAATTACAATAAATTGTTATAATCTCAATTAAATTACTAAATTTAATAAGGACATCAAAATTTAAAACTTAAAAGGGTTTCTTCTTACACATGATCATCATAATATTAAATATCTTCGTTATTGATCGAACTTATGCCCCATTTATTTTCTTGTCGCCCTTGTCATGATATTTATAATGCCTTTTTTTAATTAAGTGATCTGAGATCACTGGTGTCGATCATTACCATAAATATTAGCCATAATACAATACTAAGGGGTACTTAGAATAATAAATATGACCCAGCTCTAAAAACAAGTGTTTTCTCTTCTCCAATGTTAAATCAAAGCATACTAAAAGCCAGTTAAAAGCAAACCAAAGCATCATCACTCACTGAACTAATTAAACCTAAATTAACAATAACTAATTAAACCTAAATATCATCACTCGATGAACTGTCGTCCTCATCCACCCACCAATCCTGTGGGTCCTCCGCCTTTTCTTTACCTTTTGAAATTGTCATGAGATCATCTATAATGGTAATATCTTGTTCATCACCTGTAAAAAAATAAAAATGAGATAAAATTAATCCTTTAAACTTTTAGTCCCTTTAAATATCTTATCATGTCTGTGTTACAGCTTTACCCTATACCTCCTAACTCTAACAAAACTTTCCAAAAAAACTGTTTACTAGAGCTTTACCCTAAACCTTTCTAACTCTCCAGCTGTAAAAAAAAACTTAAGCAATTCAGGTTTATCAGTGTTATAAGTGAAAATGCCTTGAGATAAGATTCAGTTCCAATGAGCCTTAGACCTGGCACATTCTAAGAAAGGATAATGAATGAGGCATCAACTTCAAAAAATAATACCTAACTGAACCTTTCCAACCTATTTTTTTAAAATTGATTTTTGTTAGAATCCTATTATGTGTAACAAGCCAGAAAAAAGACTTAAATTTTTAAGGGCATCCTAAAATCCCAAATATGAGTAGCCCAATCAGAAACAATAAAAACAATAAATAGGGGGGATTAACAAAAAAGTTAATCTTAATAACCCCTGGCCATTTTCAAGATATTCTATTAATTTCTCTTGTTTAGGAGCAGAATCCAACATAAGGTTAGCATTCGTCTTACCCAATTGAAATTAGCACTCTTCTCTCACTACTAAAACACACTAAACCAAACAGCACTCTTGCACTGTACCTTCGACGATCCAAATTCCAAGCACACCCTAACCATTTCAGATTAACTACATTAACCATATCAGAATTAATAGAAGGCCCTTGTAGACCGCCTCAATTTTACAGAAATTAAAAACCTATCATATATAGATAGGTATTTAATAGCAAATCTTTTTCATCCTACACTCGCATAAGTTCTCCATTTGAGCTTTGCAGGATTATACTGGGAGTGTCAAAGGATGGAATTTTCTAATAATTCAAACTTTATAATCTCACGTCAATGATTAACTGGTACAGATAAACTTCTTTTCATTAAGAAATGGTTAAAGAAAATTATAATTGAAAGGGAAAAGCCAAAAATATATTCTCCTTTAATAGGAAGAATTGCCACAAATGGTTTTGTGTTTAGTTTTATTATATATACCAAATCAATAGTATAATGGAACCAAATAAAAAATTACAGGGTATAGGAGAAAAAAGGAATGAAGCATTAAGACATGAACAAATGCCAGAATAAGATAAACCAACAAGATGTTTGTAAGAATGAAGATGAGTGCATTTGTGATGATTGTATTTATAAACCGCAAGATGGATCCATCTCTGATGATGTGATGAACTCAGGAACTTAATTTGTTCAACACCATGATGATATTAAGAGCGAGTACGGTATTACGTACAATGGGCGATGCTATCGGTACTCGTTGATGAAGTTGAATTACATTTCTTGTTTCCAGGTTCATGAAAACTCTCAACATATCTCATGTGAGAATCACAAATTTAAGATTTGCCGTGTTAAAAGACCCAAGTAACTAGAAAATCTGAACTCTTAATTCTCTCGACAGATCTCAAATTGAGATTCTTCTTAATTAGAAAAACAGGCGTTAATTTTTGTGACTTCTTAGGAAGCACTTTCTATAAGGTATTATATGACAATTTCACAATCCCTCAAAGAAAAACTAATACAAAACCCTTTATGTCTACAGTACGACGACGTTCTGGCAAGTTGGGGTCGGGCCTTAAAATTATAGTTTTTCATGTTTATAGGATTCTATATATCTAATTATTTACTAATTAACATGTAATCCGACTACATTTCCATTATACCAGAAATGTATTGTTCTTAGTAGTAAAAATAAAATCAGAATGAGGTTTCATCTGCCTATAATGCAACATATATAAACTGCAAGATTTTGAAACTAAGTTGTAAGTACCCAAATACATATACTGTATCTTTATACTGGCAAACCACATAAAAAAGCTAATGAAGGTAGAAAAGAAAAAAAAATGATGGAAATTCCAATTAATAGCAAAACAAAATCAGCAAATCAAAACAGCATTTACATTTGATTTGCGTTGTTCTCTAATCTAAAGAGGATTAGTCAACAATAAAATACATATGATTGCAAACCCATAAAACGGTTCGTTTTAGGGGACTGTCGGTCCAAATTAAACATATTGTTATAAATTGGGCTTCTCTGGCCCAAATATTATAAATATTATTGTTCAACGCGCGTCGAGCAATATACCTAACTTGGGCCTATATGACCTGTTGCCATGGGACGCGTACTCTACTGTGGGACGCACAACTTTATGGCTTCATATTAACTCAAAAATAGTGTCTATTCAGATAGCGCAGGGCTAGTATTATTCGTGCTTTGAGATTCGTACAAAGTTAAAAGAACGATTCGGATCATCTCACTCTACAGAACAATGCCTCTGCAGTAATATAGAGGATACAAATTTGTTGCCCTGAAACGTTGCCATGAAGAAATTCAGATCGGGTGCGTTAAAAGATCAGGTTAGATCCGAATAATTTAATATAAAATTGCACGAATTTTAAATCGGTTCCTCTATATTTTAAATAGGTTCTGAAAGTATTTTTGACTCGGCTGCGACTATTCTATTCCTATTATACCGTTGTGTGTGCTAGAATCATGTATTAATTGATATGTCGTAAAGAACGAGGTTTTGGTATTGTGCATAGCGCTCATTGGTCTGTACTATGAATCAATATTTTTGTTCGCCATGATCTTCATATGAAAATGTACGTGTTTGCAGACTAAATTTTATATTTTTAGATAAATAAAAAATCACTACTTTTAAATAGTCTAAAATTTTAGATAAGTGATTTTCTACCTATCTAAAAAAATGTAAAATTTAGTATGCAAGTACATTGTTGCATGAACATTATGTTGAACAATTCGGATTCACTGTTTAGACTTTAAAAACAGAGATATTGAGTAAATCCCACCGCCCAAAAGAAAGGTTGAACTTGAAAATATTATACAAAATTTGCAAACCCGAAAGTTTCTACATTGGCAAGAACAAACCTTTAAGCCCAAAACTGTTATTGAAAATACAAGCATACAAGAGTAAAATACACCGCAAATTCGTGTAAATATGTGTTCTCACCGTTTTCGAGTACAATTTAACACAATACAACAAAGAATATAAATCATCACCTAACAAGACATCTGAAACCCTATCACATCAACACTGCAGTTAAAAAAACTAAGAAGACAAAAGTAACAAAATGACCGAAAGAAACCGATATAGCACCACTGGTATCGGCTGAGGCTTGTGCAAAACTCCCAGTTGGCGTGTTGGTGCTCAATACCACCACCACCCAATCACCTTCATCAGCAATACCGGCCCCAACAAATTGGGTATCATTCAAGTACTGATTGTACTGTGACTTGGTATAATTGGTAAGTACAACATCAGATACCAGGCCTGGAACACAGGCCGGCATGACCTGTGCATCTTGTGTGACAGTGACATTGAGGTGACACTGAGAAAGGTAGGAAGGATAATTTGGGAATTGTTGTTCAGTACCCGGTACAGTGTCGTCACCAGTTGAGTTGGTACAAGGCTGACCCTTGAATTGCTTTGCTAATTGCTCAGCCAAGCAACCAGCCTTTGAATTTTCGGTTAGGGCTGTGAGGTTGAGAGATGCTCGGTATGAATTGATGCCTTTCAAAAGTTGAGTGCCTGTGTCTGTAGATTAAAAAGATAATGCTTAACGAAGAATTCAGTGAACAAAAAATAAAAAAACCGGGCAGCTATATTTTAATTTAAGTACAATCAGCCCAAAGAGGAGCAATTGCCAACAGATCCATAAAATAGAATGTTCCGATTACTGAACCAGATATGCATCCACCATGCAAAAAAATCATAATTTAAAATCATTTCAGTAAAATCAAACAAAAATGCCCTTTGTTTCATGTATATAGCTTTACCGCCAGATCTGGCATGAAAATTTCAAAATCATTCTTTGAACAATTAATTTTTTGGTGAAACAATTACAATGCTACATCCACATAGCGGGTCAATAAGCTCACATGTAACTAATGAAAATAATAATTCCAAATAAGCTGGTAAAAAGATCTGAATTTAACGCTAGATCTTTGTCATATGACAGACACTAATAAATCTCAGTCCAGAATAAGATAAGAGAACCAGCTATTTAACTAAATTACCGACTCAGTTTGGATCCATTTCGCAAACTAAAATTAAGTTAATAACAAGGAAATTTCACTGACCATCAGATCTGGCGCATTGCAACAGGAGACAGGCGATGAGAGAGAATGAGAATGAAAAGAGAGAGAGGCGAAAACCCATCTTAAGACAAATCTCTTCTCTTTCTCTTTCTCTCTCTTGTTGGCGTAGTGTAGAGCAGTGAAGGTCAGATTTAGAGAAGAAATGCGGATCAAAGAGACAGTGGTTGGGGAGGGAAGGAGCGCCATCGCTCTCACAACCGCTCCTCTTTTATTAATTAATACTTTAATAGTATTTAATTATTAACACATTTTTAAAGCTTTTAGAGATTTAAATTACTCTTTATAGTGACAAGTCCACCTCTTAACACTCTTTTATTTACACCAGAATCAGATGAAAGGAAAGACCAAGGAGAGAATATGAGAACTGGGTGTATTGTCGGTGCTTGCTCTAAGACAATAATATTAAGGCTACAAGTTGCCGAAATTTTTATTAATAGAAATTAAATAATTTAAATATCGATATTGAAGAACACTTTTATCAGTTTTTCAGATCTAACAATTCTGTTGTTTTTGGTAACGTCCAGAGGCCGTTATTCTTCATAACGGCCCGATTAGCGATCTTAACACCCCAGTGGTTAACAGCCCGGGTTTCTGCGAAAAAAAAAAAACTTGCCCGTGATGGAAGATAACGGCCTGGGACGATGCGGAAAAAATCATTGGAGTGGCGGGCCGTTATGGACGATAACGGCCAGGGGAATAGCGGAAAATAAAAAGGCCGGGCCGTTATAGACGATAACGGCCAGGGGAAAAATCGGAAAAATTCAAAAATCCTGGCCGTTGTTGTCCATAACGGCCAGGTCTCTATATCGCGAAATTTCACCCTTTCTCTCTGTCCGCTCTCTGTCTCCTCTCCGCCGAACTTAAGAGAAAAAAAAACGGAAAACGCGCGGAACTCTGCCTCTGCTCTCCATCCAGCGCCAAAAAAAAAAGCTCCTGGCCGTTGTTCTCCATAACGGCCAGGCCTTCCTTCCACCTCTGCGGCCTGCACCACCAGAACAGTGACAGGACAGCAAAAAAAAAAGGTTTTTTTTTTTAAAACTTAGTAAATTGTTATGGTTTAATTTGTTGTGAGAGTTATTGCTAAGTTTAATTCTGTGTAATTGTATCAAAATTGTAATTTTATGAGAAATTGCACCAAATTAGGTTTAATTTGTGTGAAATTGTATCAAATTGGGTAAAATTAGGTTTAATTTGTGTAAAATTGTATTAAATTAGGTTTAATTTGTGTGAAATTAGGTTTGATTTGTGTGAAATCGCATCAAATTGTGTGAAATTGTATCAAATTAGTTTTAATTTGATATGAAATTGCTAGGTTTTATTAGGGTTTAATTTTATGAGTTCGGTATAATTTTGTGCAATTGCCTTAGCTTAGTTTTAATATAAAAAATTTGTACCAAATTTAGTGTATTTTATTTTTACATGTTTGTTGTATACTTTAGTTGGATTTGATCAAATACTTGTGTACATTTATGTCTGGTCAACTCCTTGTAATATTTTTAAATTGCATATGAATTAAATTAGTATAATATGTGTTCAACTTCTTTTAGTTTTGTTAAAGATAAATTATTTGAAATATTATGCATGGTAGGATGTCAAGCAGCCGCGATCCGAATGACCCTGACATTCAAGATGCATATGAGGCACCACCAAATCAGAACTTGCAAGCAGAAAAATTTAGCGAATTGTTATGGATGCCGCATGCACAACATAAAGTCTCGCTGTTCTCTGATACTGTAAGTTAATCAATGAGTCATATTATATCCAAAATTCACAAATTTTTTTATAAAGAGGTATAAATGTTTGAATTACGATATTTTATTTTAATCAAATTGTATAACAATGACAGGCATATAATGGGTTGGATGCTCGAGAGCACCGGTGTGTGATTCCATACCACGCGAAGTGCGCACCATACTTGTGTAGGCTCGGTTTGTTTCAGATTTCTCGGATGAAATCTATAAATATTGACAAATAGCTTCTCGCTGGCCTCGTTGAGCGATGGAGACCGGAGACGCATACTTTCCACCTTCCCGTGGGAGAGATGACGGTGACACTACAAGATATTTCATGCTTATGGGGGTTGCCAATAAAGGGTACCTCGGTGACTGGTTTTGCAGACTTTGATGCGTACCACTTAGTGAATCGTCTTCTTGGAGCTGGGAGTGCAGAGGCTGTGCTTAAGACGAAGAAGAGATCGGGAGTGCATGTGACATCTGGATATTCAATTTGCCTGAAGAAATTGCGCAATCATTTTCCTGTCATGCCAGACCAGCCTACAGCGGAGCAGGTACGCCAGTACACTCGGGCGTACATACTTGACTTGTTTGGGTCTGTAGTTTTTGCCGATTCTTCTGGAGATTCGGTTCCGATCATGTATCTGCAATTTTTCGACAATCTTGACGCAGCAGAGCAATACAACTGGGGTGGTGCTATTCTAGCACTACTCTATAGGAGCTTATTTGTTGCCGTTGAGCGCAAGCCAAAAAGTATGTATGGACCTGTTCTTCTTCTGCAGCAGTGGTGTTGGTCCAGATTACCGACCGGCCGTCCTTATCCCGTAGGCGGATGGACTCCAAATTGGGGCTCCCCGGATTTAGCCAAGTAAGTAAAAAAATGTATTATATTTTTTAATTTGTCGTTTATTATGTTTGGGGTTGATTCTGAAATTTTTTATTGCAGGTGTCCTGCAATCGAAGAGATGTGGTGCTGTCTCCATGATTACAAGCAAGCTCACAATCGGGCTGGAGTTGGTTACTTCCGTAGCCAATTGCAAGATCTAGAAGATTACATGGTGAGATGGGAGCCTTACAAGTATTTGTTGGAGGAGATTCCGTGTCGGTTGCCAGCACGGGTTCACGAGGAGAGCGATGTGTGGTTAGCTGGTGTGCCACTGATACACTTCTGGATAGTTGAGCAGTACTATCCTAATCGGGTGATGCGTCAGTTTGGGTTTGCGTATGTCATCCCACCCGCACCGCCGTTGCACGAGGACGAGGTACGTCGGTTGCATAATATTGTTCATAGTGTCAATGAGCGCCGAAAAAATTGGGCTGTTGAGCACCACACTTACGTACAACAGGCATCTCATCCCACCGATCACTTGGTTGTTCCGACGGGGTTATGGACGGACGATCAGCTTTTTCCGTATCGCAGTTGGTTTCAGAATAACGGTATGCATAATGTCTTCTTGGAAAGAAGGTGCATACAAGGTCTTGATAATCCAATTCCTGAATACAGCATGGCGAAGTAGGGTACATTCCCAGTGCCCCGAAATCCACACGTGATGTAAGTTTTAGTTTATTGATAGAAATATTTATTTTATGATATTATTGTTTCATGTAGGTTACTAACTTTTTTTATTGTACAAGAGCTACGAGGGCTAAAGTTAGTATCGTACGGTATAGCTCTGGCAAAAACAAAGACTAATAAATGGATGGGGAAGGCCTTGCTTAGAATGAGTTGTGGCCTTCTCAGAGACCATGGTATGGAGCCTAAATACCAAAACATGTTAAGAGCTGCCGATCTTCCGGCCAACATCGATGACATTCCAGTTGATGATATTCCACCCGGTCAAGAACCGTTCCCCGACATACCCCGAGATGATGATCCCCACTATCGAGAAAAGTGGATAAACTCGGAGGTCGGGTTGATGGAGTATCTCGCACAGGTCGCTCCGGTAAGTGTATAAAACTTTGCAACACCTTAAATAATCGTCGATTATGTTTATTAAAATAGTGATATATTTTTTATAGGGAACAGAGGATCATGCCGGGGCCACATATGACAATGTTGCACGGGACAACCCAGGGCCGAGCCAGGTCGATCAGGTAATTATTCTCAACGGCGTAGATATTTTTTAACCAATTGTCGATTATATTTATTGAAAACTAAATTATTGTTGTAGGGAGTAGATAATTTCAATTGGAATGAGACACCTGGATTCATGTGAAAGTTACTTGACAACTATCAGTTTCCTACACAAGAGGGGCAATACGCAACAGACCATGGACTGCCCAAGATTCCTCGCTGCACATGGGTGACGCAGGGCCTAGTCAAGTCTACCAGGTAATTCTATCAGAGTTGTAAGAAATTTAAAATAATTGTTCGATACGTTTATTACCATAGTAAAATATTTATTATAGGGACCGGATGAGTTTGTCACTTGGGATGAGTTAGGAAACCCGCCAGTCCAACATGCCTCTGCCAACGAGGAGCCATACATGAGCTATGCAGGACCTAGTCAGGTCTACCAGGTAATTATTTCAAAATTATAATTTTATTTAAATAATCATCGAACATGCATGGTAAATACTTCGTTGGTTGTTGTAGGGTCCGGAGGATCATATCAGGTTTCCCTCGCCAGTTGTTACTGGTACAAAATACGATGCAGGATCTAGTCAGGATGTTACGCCACGTACTCAAGCGGTGGAGAGCTTGTTTGGCTTCCCGTCATACAATAATGTTTACGACAGGCGTGGGAGAGGAGAACAACAACAACAAGAGCCAGCACGCAGATACCCAGCTAGAGCGCGCCATCATCCGGACAGGTTCACTTTTGATTAGGTATTTCGTTCCATGTATATTGTTGCTATTCACTTATTATTTCGTTCCATGTATGAACTATATTATTTGTATTGATATGAACTATGTTTGTATGTGTTATGTTTTTTGTAATTGTATGAACTATGTTATTTGTATGTGTTATGTTATTTGTATGTGATGTACTTGATGAAATTCTTACAACAAGCATTGAAATTGATGAAATTGATAGAATAGTTGATGAAATTCGTAATAAGTAGTACTACTTCTTACAACGAGCCTTGAAAGTACATGGGACAAAATCATCATCGGATTTTGTCGATTCTGGATGAATCACATCAGACGAAGTGGTAGGTCTACCAGTATAAGTACACGGAACGAACTCATCGTCCGATGCTGGAGGCTCTGGATCAACCTTCTTTTTTTCCGAAGAATAGCCGTAGGGGTTTTCTACAAAGTCATCGTCCGAAATTTCATACAATCCCGGTTTTATGAACCAGCATCTTGGACATCCTGCACACTTGTCATTTTTCCACGGACATTTACCTCGATCACTAGTTGACCCTCCTCTCGCTAGGCCACGACCGGACGACCTACCACCTCTCGCTATCGACTTCTCTTTCCCTCTGCTTCGATTGTTACTGTCCATCCTTCTCGTCTAACAAAATGAATTAAAACATGAATCAAAATATGCACTCGATTTTGACGTACTAAGATGACATTCAAGAGGTCAACATAAAAAATCAAATTCTAAATAATCTAAATAAGTTACAAACTGGATAAGTCCAAGTGAATTACAAAATGAATAATAATTGTCAATTCCAAATAAATTATGAAAATATGCGACTGCAATAGTGTTTCATCTTCGACTGTAACTAGAAGATGTTCCTGAAAAAAAAATATGCCAAAACATGAATTAGAATACACCCATTTTGATTAAGAACAATTAAAAAATTGTTAATGTTCAAAGTTCAACAAACCTGCTGCATGTATGTCAGACGTAGATCGTCTAGCTTGTTGTCCCATTGTCCTACTTGACGAAGCCTCTGAACCAACATAACAACATTCAAAATTTATATATTGTATACATATATTTCAAATGAGAATGAAACCAAAATTTACTAATGAAAATAAAATTAACAAACCTGCTGCACCACCTCATGAACCATCCCCATGTCTCGAATCTCTCTTCCTCAACTAATGCGAAAGCCAGAGGAAGCAACTGGTTCTCAGCATCATAACCGCACGCCATCAGCAATCTGCCTTGGTACCGGCCAGACAGGAAACATGCATCAATACTAATGATTGGCCTCAGATGAGGCACTGCAGCAATGCACGGACCGTAAGCCCACACAGCTGCCTTAAACAGCCTTTTTCGTGAATTTTCCATGGGTACGTGCGCAACTCCATACTTGGTTCCTGGGTTATCTTTTTTGATTGCTTCCAACGATGGGGTGAGAAGATTGTAAGAGCCTTCCCAACTACCGAATAATTGTGCGATTGCCAGCTCTCGGCCACGCCACAACTTGTTATATTTGGGAATAATTCCCTTGTATTTTTGACGGACTATCCCTTTAACGCGATTGATGGTTAATGCCACATCTTTCCTAACATCTTGTCTTATACAATCGGCAATTATTTCTACAGTTAATTGTGCATGATCAGTACGTGAAGCATCGGCATGGCAGGTATGTGGTACTCTAATTGTTTTAATTTCCCACGTAGATGAAAATAACCCTGATTTGGCATACAAACGCCAGTTACACCTGCTGTCCTTGCAGTCGACTATCAATTGGGTTCTGTTGCTACTAGTAGTTTTTATTTCAATATTTTCTTTAACGTGATAGCCATTTATGGCCAAACGTAGAGCATCTTTCGAAGAGTACTCCTTGCCTACACCAAGTGGATTATGGATATGTTGGGTCCTACCGAAGTAGGAGACATCTGCTTCCTGGAATCCAGAGGTGTCATTGAAACTTCCCACCGGGTGACTCCTACCGCGATTAGATATGGGAAAACGTGGACCCTGAACACGTTGTGTTTGCGATTGTGGAGGGGTATCAGGCGGGACATCCCCTTCGTCATCAGCTCCCGTATCCCAATCGGCATCATCCTCACATGAGTCAGCGTCATCTTCGTCATCAGTCTGCGGCGCGTCATCAGCATCATTACAAGGATCACCTGCCATCGGCGGATCAACCCAAGGACTGCCCTGATTATTGTACTCTGCCCAACCCATATCTGCCTGAACAGGCGGTGACAAATCGTTTACATCGGGATAAGGACTCAGATAAAGGTCTCGCCTCGGTGTTTGTTGTGTCTGATAGGGTTGGAAGGCACTTGGACCAGCTTGTGAAACATTGTATTGGGTATGTACATGTTCTGGTTATGTCTCCGGTACCACACTATGAACGAATAATTGCGATTGCATTGAACCGACAATTGGAACCAACTCAATGTATAAATCGATATAACAATACTGGGTTCTGGCAAGCATACTTTGGTCATAAATACCTCTCCAAGTCTGATCGCACACGATTTCTATTATCTCGTAATAACGTCGAGTTGTTGTACCAACATTAACCCGTGCAAGTATTTTTAGGTTGTACTCACTCTCAAAATATCCAAGCTGGCGATAAATTTCACCTTTCACATGGATCCAACCTTGTTCACTAGTTGCCATCAATGAGAATCTCGGACGAATGCTATACTCCGCTCCTTTACGACCTTGCCGTATTTCACCACCGAAATGAACCCTCAACATGAGCATGATTAACTGTTTTGATGAATTAGTCTGTACAATAACGAATAAATTACATATAATTTATTATTACACGAATGAACAATAAATATTAATTAATTACCCTACACAATAGTTACGAAGAATTAAAACTAGTAAATTTTTATAATATTTTTTCCAATCAGTAAATTAAGAACCCTCAACATGAGCATGATGAATTGTTTTGATGAATTAGTCTGTACAATAATGAATAAATTACATATAATTTATTATTACACGAATGAACAATAAATATTAATTAATTACCCTACACAATAGTTACGAAGAATGAAAACTAGTAAATTTTTTATAATATTTTTTCCAATCAGTAAATTAATTAAGCATACAATAACTTCTTTATTTATTTATATATTGCAATTTATTTAATATTAACATTACTATTTTTTTTAATCCATTAACACCATGCATAATTGAAATTCATCCAATATAAATTCTAAATCTAAATACATGACATATAATTTAAAATTTTACCTTTTATATAGATGATTTCTTCTTTTAAGGGAATCAATGGGCAAAATCTTCTTCTTCTTTTTTCAACAGAGACAGATATTAGAGAATTTAATATTTTTGGAGATAATTAGAGATATTTTTGATTTTTTACCAGACTTCGGGGGAGTTATTTATAGTGGTCTGGACGTCATGGAGAATAACGTCCAAACATCAACTTTTTTTCTGTCTGGGGTCTGGCCGTTACAGAGAATAACGTCCAGGGAAATTACTGTGTTGCCGACAGGCCGTTATTCTCCATCACGGCCCGGATTTTTTATTTTTTTTCGCTTTTTTTCAGTCTGTTATCGTCCATCACGGCCTCCTTTTTTAATTTTTTTTCCGCTATTCCCCTGGCCGTTATCGTCCATAACGGCCCGCAACTTCAATGTTTTTTCCGCATCTTCCCAGGCCGTTATCGTCCATCACGACCTGGATTTTTTTTTTTTCGCAAAAACCCGGGGCTGTTAATCAGTGGGGGGTAAGATCGCTAATCGGGCCGTTATGAAGAATAACGGCCTCTGGACATTACCAAAAACAACGGAATTGTTAGATCTGGAAAACTGATAAAAGTGTTCTTCAATATCGATATTTAAATTATTTAATTTCTATTAATAAAAATTTCGGCTGCAAGTTGAGCTCGGATTCTATGACTTGTTCGTGTTCTTTTCAAAGTTAATTTAAATTTAACTCGATTAATTACACTTTTAGTTTGAGTAGCAAATCATTTTTAATTAACTCGTTCAAGCTGAATTCGAAATAGCTGGATATGTATTTTTATAATATCTAACTATTGATACAACATAATTAAAGAGCCTCATTTTTAGATATATGTATTTCTTTTAATTTCAATATAAAATTAACATAATCAGTAATTAAATAGCTTTTATCTAAAGTGAGTATTATACACTTTACACTTTATTTTTTGACATAAAACAAAAATAAATACAAAGCTCGAGCCAATTTAAGTTCGATAGTTTCATTAATTTTTAATTCAATTTTAACTCGTTTTGATTTAAAAACAATTTAGAATTAGAAATTAAATTAGTTTGCTCGAGCTTTATTTATTAGCAAGGGCGAATCTTAAGGTAGTGCAGGATGCTTAGCCACCCTCTGATTTAAAAAAATTTCATCATGTGTATAGAAAATTAATAATTTTTTTTTAGTTTTTATATAGTTCAACTTTCTTATAAAATGTTAAATGTGTGCTTGTAATTTAGTAGTTAGAACTTAATTTTGTGATTGCAAATACTTGGATTCAAATCTTATTGACAATACACTACGCATTTACATCATATTATACATTTTACTATTCAACCCTTCCAATCTAAATTTTCTAGTTTCGCCTCTACTTTTAAGAGCCCTACTCATGTGATGATATTATTTCTCGGGGTTATTTCTATCGAGGTCACTGAATTTATTTATTTTTCATTTTAACCCGTTGGTCATTATGAATTTAACTTCTTTCTCCACAACGACAGGATTTTTTTTCAAGAGGTTAAGTAATGTCGTCATAATTTTTCTTCTAAAAACAGTAGAGTGCTGATATCACTATTCATATTAGCACAATAGTATATCAATGCAAATAAAATGAGAAGAGCCTTTTATGGGCAATTATTACTAACTTGTGATAGATTTTAGATTCAAGTTCCCACAATATGATGTGGAATTTATGATTTTTTCAATTCTTAAAAAAAAATGTTGGTTACGTGTCACACCCCGGAACAGGGGGTCGCGCAGTTCTCGCCGTGAATATACAGTTGCCCGTATATTCACAAGGCATGTACGATATAATCTACTCAACCAAACACTTTAAAATTTATACACATATCATATGATTTGATTTAAAACAAATTTGGTTCAAATCCGATTCGATTCGGCCCATTTATACTCAAAACAGTGAATTCAGACCACCCATTGCGGCCCGCAGTAAGGCCCATTGCGGCCCGCAACCTCTACTCGAATTTCCTTCTGCTTTTCTTTCTAGTTTCTGACTCAAGTTGTTGCGGCCCGCAACCACCCCTCTTACGGCCCGCAATAATTCCTCTGACTCAAAACCCCACTGTCGTTGCGGCCCGCAAGGAAATGGTTGCGGCCCGCAATCCATATACGAATTTCTCAGCTGGGTTTTAAGTTCTGTCTCCTATCATTGCGGCCCGCAATCAATTAATTGCGGCCCGTAAAGATATACACAAATTCATCCAGAGCCATTTTCCGGCTCTGTCTCCTTTATTGCGGCCCGCAATAAGGTTATTGCGGCCCGCAATAAGCCTACTGAATTCATTCCTTTGCCCATTTCATGCCATTTCAACCCCGTTTTCAAACCCGATCAATCCCCTTATTATGTAAACAATCTAACCCCATTTCACTAGCCATTTAAACACCACTTCACATATATTTAAGACATTTAAACCATGCAAATCTAAAATCGAAATAAACGGAAACAATCAAGCAACGTATTCATAAATATTTCGCAAAAACAACATGTTTTATCAAATTTATAAATAACAAGGCCTGTTTAATTTGGTTACAACACAAAATACCGGGATGGTTAAATCTACATGGCATACCCTATCTATGCGGCTTAGGCCTCACTCGTCGCGCCCGAGTGCCCCTTGTTCACTCGCGTTTACCTGCACACATTTATATAAGAAGAAGAAAAATTCCCCGAGGGGATGGGGGTGAGAAAACTTGTCATCCGTTTTCTCAGTGCGGAATTTATAGGGCTACTGGATTTGTAAGAAACCCATTACTAGAACTAAACAATTACCGCATCTAATTATTCAGTTAATCAATCAGTCATGATAACATGCATATGCTCACACACAGATTCAAACGAATTTCAACTATTATTTCATTCAAAAGTAATCAAAGGATTTCCAGAATTCTTGGGGCTTAACTAGTAACCTTGCACAGTCCGGTTAACAACGATAGATATCAACAATCTATCCCATCTGGCTTAACAATTCTCTTACCTGGTTTCAAGTTATACAATCACATCACAAAATCAATTCGAATAATCACTAGCATATCTCGCGACTATGCAACAGAATATCACTTTGTTAAACGAGAACAAATGAACTTTTCACTGAACCACTTAAACCACTGAACCACTGAAACCACTGAACCACTGAAACCACTGAACCACTGAAACCACTGAACCACTGAAACCACTGAAACCACTGAACCACTGGACCACAGTTTCACTACCTACAATCACAATACACTTATCCCTTACCCAACCGGTACTGGGTTCACTAGGGCCATTCACCAGATGCGCATAAGGGTCCTGGAGTAAAGTCTAGTAGCTAATTAGACTTTACAATTCACTGTTCACTTCAATCATTCAATTCAATTCAGTACTGTGGTTCCATTCACTTATCCAACACGATAGAACAGAAATCGATAAACCATACCAACATGAGAATCATCACAGATATAACAATTCAATTATATTAATATGCAATTCATGCAAATGCGACAACTAATGCTTTCAATCAGAGATTCAACATGATGATATGCAACGTATATTCAATCAAGTCATCAATATATATAAGTTATATGCACCGTTATTTAGTTCTACGAAATAAATCCCAAAACAGATCCCGTGAACCCCCGCACCTGGTTATGTAGGGCACTTAGAGGGTCCGCGATCTTGCGACTCAATAAGCTCGTCTATTCCACTACGCGTGCTCGTGCGGATCTATTCACAGGTCAATTCACTCAAATTCAGACACTTTTGCGGATTAAACCCTTAACTTTACATATTCACTAATTCTAGGGTTTAAGGCATAAATAGTCACAATTCGGTTTGGTTATCGATTAACTTAGTCATTAGGGCACCGACTCACTCACAAACACGATTCGGGTCAGGTTTGATTCAATTCAAGAGGACGGTACCAAAACTCAAATCGATTTCGGGGAAATCCATAAATCGAAAATTTGGTTACAAATTGGAACACGAAATCGACAAATAAACACTTTAGAAACAACAAAGACATAGTACAATCAATTTGGTGCAATTCTACGGGTTTTCACCGAAACCCTAGAAATACGAAAACTCGAAATGAGAGAGAAATAGAGAAGGAATTTACAAACCAATCGGGTTAGGGTGCGAGATTCAAGCTTCTCTCTCGGAATCTCGATTTTTGGGCGAAATGGTCACCGGGGGGTCTCTCTCTCACTCTCTCTCACTCTCTCGTTCTTTCTCTCTTTGGCGGAACCAGGAAAGAAAAGGAGGAGGGGAAGCAGGAAAAGAAAGAAAGAAAAGAGAAGAAGAAAGGAGGGAATGACAAAGGGCCCCACTTGTAAATTTGCAATTTTGTAAATAAAACCTCACACTTGTCCCATATTCGATATAATTGAATCCTTACACATTTTGCTCTTCTCTCTTAACACAAATTATCGTATAATTATTGTTCACCATCCACGTCACTAAATTCGTATATACGTATATATATATTATTCGATTTACCACTTATCATTTTAATTAAATCTGAATTTTAAAAGTTCACGGTGTTACATTACGCGTAATTTTGAATTTATGCAAGCTTACCACATTTAAGTATTTGCACACTATGTGATGCCTTATTATATGTGAGCAAGTCAATGACCAAAATGCCCTCACAATGTTTAGCACTTTTCAATAAAATAAACATGTTAAAAGTAGTTGTCAAAGTCATAAAGAAATATTAAAGGACGTCCATATCATATTTTGGGAAATTTCAACATATATTTATTTGTTTTAAAAATTAGTTAGTACCAGCTATTTTCTGACCGGTACCGAAATCAATTAAAAGTGACTAGAAAATAGCCGGTATGAGTAGTTTTATTAATTCCCAAAACACTTGGGCATTGTTATTAATTTCTAATTATCTTTGGATATTAATAAAAATAGCAGTAATTTTAGGGTTTCATGCGATTTCTTTTGGGTCCGAAAACAGCTGTTACACACTACGCCCTGTAATAAGTAATAACTATAGAATTTTTGCGAGTTTTCCGAAATAGAATCATAGTAAGAAATCATATTTTTTCTCATCAAAAGTTAACCATGTTATAAAATACAAAATTTCATTTACATTTTTATTGGATTACTTGGGACTTGGTTTTTTTCGTCGTCGACCCGGACCATAAATTAAGTCTTCAACGGTCTGCTCCGCATCATTAAGAATTAGTTAAGATTGCAAATTTGAAATAACTTTTTACAAATATTTAAAGTTATTTTTGACTTGACTTGACTTGATCTTTTCTCATAAAATCGAAATTTTATTTCAGAAAGAAACTTTGACTTTAATTTTAGAAACAGAAGCCCACGTTTAACATTCTCCAGTCCTGCCAATCCATTTGTTAAGATGTCAATTACAGTTTACCTAAACCAACACCGACCTTCCCAAATGAGCAAGCAAACATTACATTGAGATAATCATAGCCAGATCTGGGCCGTCCAATCCATCTATATGACTATATCTTATCTTGACATACATGATCAATCCATCCATCCCATCCTAGGCCTCTATCTACTCAATTAGAGAGCAGCTGATACCAAGCGAGGGAGAGGGACGCCTCGCCTTCTATTACAAGCTTTTAAAACTACTCACTATAAATTAATGAAGATACAACTTACAAAATTAAATTACTAATTTTAAAATATTATTTAAAAATTACAGATAGCGCTTTACTAATTTACTTTCACGCAGCTTTTGAGTGGAAGAAGAATGACCGCCTCTGCGACAATGGCACCAAAATCTCGTACAAATTACAGATAGCTCCCTTATCGTACACATTATTTACAACTATGGGCTCCGCTTTCTGCAATGGTGATTTTTTGAAAAAAGTCCTCCATTTGCTCTGTGGAACGGGTGGCGTGGCATTCATCGAATTTAAGCTTGCCTTCAGTGCGGTCCCACTGGTCTTGGCCTCATTCACCTTTCTCTTCCAAGTAATGTAGTCTTGCCATTTGAAAGTCTACAAATGCATAATATATATTATATACATAGTATATACATAGAGAGAGAATAAATTATTAAAATATAACTGAGCATAATCATTAAAGTTCTTTATAACTGAGCATAACTATAAATTTCTTTATAACTGAGCAGTTCTCTTAATTTTATTGTGGTACATGTCCCCTGAGATATATTGAAGAGTGATGAACATGTTCCATGGTTACCAGTAAATTATTGCAGGTTTTAGTTGGTTTTAAGATTATAGTATATAGAAACCATACTTTAGTTAAATAAATCATAATTATAGTCTAAAGAAACGATACTTCTATCCCTCAGATAAGAATACGAAGATTAGCATAAAAGAAACCATACTTGCTGCCTAATCTACCAGTTCTCCAGTACCAAACAAAAACAACTGGTGCAAAACATATTACATATGAAAGAAGATGTTCAAGTTTTCAAAGAGTAGTTTGGACATTCCTTTTAGATAAAGAGGGCTTACATAATGGGAAGTGGGAAATGTTAAAAGGCTATTCAGGGGCACATGAATATTTGTTATTTTGTAGGGACTTGAATTTCTATTCACAAAAAGATAGTCCATCATTGTAAGCAAAAAAAAGGCAGACCAGCTTATTAAAGAAGAGAATTGCATTGAATTGGGAAATAACCTCATTAGTTGTCATGTTAGTGAGGCAGAGGTGTGCATGATAACCGAAAAAGCCAGCCAATAGAAGTGATATTATGCCCAGAAACACAGTCAGGAGTATTTGTGTGTTGTATGAAGCCAGAAAATACTGCAGAAAACAGGAATGATATGTACTGTAAATACGTCAAATCCGTAATTTTTATGTTCTTTCTGTTTTTGGTTGGTTTTTTGGTTTAGTAAAGTTTTAGGCACTTTTAAATATATAAAAAAAGGGCAATAATTAACTCATCATATTTATTTTCTTTAAAATTGAGGTTTTTTACCTGCACAACGTGGGGTAACAAGGCCGAGAATGAATTTTCAATACCATAATAAACTGCAAAAATAAGAAAAATATTGTCAAACAAGGCATAGCAATTAAACAAAAAAGGAGAGTTTAATATACGGTGAGCAAATGATGCAGTGATTTCGTGCTGGCGAGACACCTAATAGTGTCTATTCAAAATAAGTGCAAAGACAAGAATACACCAGTAGGCTGTCAGTGGCAGCGGGCAGCTTATGGCAGTTATTATCTGCAACCTTGCCCCCCCCACCCTCTCCCCGCCCGAAAAAAAAAATCAGCACCACAGAACTAAATATACTTACCTGTTAAAATATAGATAATTTTGCGTTCACGCAATTGACCAGCGAGAATCAACCCAAGTACAACAGCTCCATATAAACATATTAAGAAATGCCTGTTAGGAGACATGATAGATAAATCACAATAGGAAGAAAATAAGAACATTGTTTTTAATCGTAAAGCTACGGTTGATATATTTTCTAAGGCTATGCTTAAGTGTTCATTGAGGTCTGATACCAGTATGACCCAGCATCCCACATCATCCATCTACCTAGTATGACCAGGTGATACCTTTTAGCCATACTATGTTTCCCTTTCATCACCATTTCCTAGGTATAGTCTGTGTGCTAAATTCAACAGAAAAGGAAATTGAAACAAAAATGAGTTCAAATTGAGGCTTATTTTAGGTATTGCCCATTTGCAATAATTCATCATTAGTTGAGACTCAATTACAGAAAGAGTTGCTTAGTTGGAATGAATTGCATAATTTGCAGAAAAAAGTCTCCCATGTTTAATTTATCAAAATTAAGCATTTGGACAGCAAAAAATATAAAAAATAGAAAGGATAAAACAAATCAGAATGACCCAATAAGTACTAAAGTCCAAGAGGGAAATTCTTATTCGATATATGTGAACATAGAATTTTATAAGGAATAAAGCTTACCAAAACAAGAAAGCGATAAAATAACGTGTATTTTTCTCGCCAATGCAATTGTTCTGCAAAGAACCAAGATATTAAATATAATAGTTAACAGTTTTACCCAGTTCAAGTGCTGACTACCGAGTACAAATCAATAATTTCACCCGACTTCAGACTGTACCATACAGGTTACATCTGATTCAAAATATGTAGGGACTTATTTTTTGGCCACAAATTACTGCTTCAAGCACGAGTATAACCTTAATTTTCATGGTATTGCAACCAATCACAAAAGCAAGCCTGAAACATTGAAGACTAAGTACAATTAGTAAATAGTATAATGCATACCATCCATCCACAATGGTGATCAAATCGAGCGACACACCTGTCACAAATTTTGCAATGCTTTGCTCTTGCAGGTCTGATTTTTCACATTTTAAAAAAGAACATTATATAAGAAGAAAAGGAGCATGCTTATAGACAAGGGTTATTAATGTACCAGCCATATCAGTATTGATTTTATTTGGAGTTGTATATTTGGTACCTCAAAGAAGCCCCAAATTCTAGTGGTTATATTACAAAATGCAGCAAGTATTTTACAGTATTTGAAAGAAGTTCCCAAAACTTTCTCAGGTTCAGATATAAAAACCAAAGCTCTTCATGTTATTAAAATAATAACGGTGAAATGTCAAATGAACACTAAGGTATATATGACTAAAATTGGTCATCACTTTGTTGTGTTGCTGACAATGGACATACAAATTAAGAAACCAGCATCTAAATCCTACTGAGTAGAGGTTCATGATTGGTGAGGGCTCTTCAGCATTAGCTGATCCAGTAATCTAGAAGTTGGTAGTGTTAACTAAAAAAATCCTCAAGAAAAGAAGATTTGTACTCTTATTTAAGACACGGTATAAAGTGCACTCAAGTACAAATTGCCAAAAAAGAAGAAGAAAGAAATAAAGGAAGGAAGTCCATTCTAAACCCCAAGTAAGCATAAAGAACAAACCAGGAAAAAAAATTAAAACCAAACAAAAGTAGCCAACACTATCAAGTCGATATTCATTGCTGGTACTTGTACTGAAAATAATTTAAAACTAAAACAATGCAGCTGAGCAAAGTACCTTGTAATTTTGCAAGTGGAGCATTCCTTCTCAACAAATATCAAATCATCATAAGGATAAGCTAATATATATCTAGAAACATTTTCAGCTGTGACAGTTCCTGGATCAGAGAAACTAGTCAAGACAAATAGTACGAGACCTACTACCACCGCCACCACGCTCAAGTACCTATCAATGAAATTTGTACTTTAGTGGCTTTGTCCACACAAAGTAAGAAAAGTGTAGGAAGCATGGGTTTTGCTAAACAGATCCTAAACATCTTCAAATGTACAACTACAAGTAAAATTCCAAATTTGTTCAATGTCTGCCCAGTTTCCGCTATTAATCCTGGAAGCCATGAACATTCATAAATAAATATTCTAATTGTGGGCCCACAATTTTAATAAGAATCCATAGTAGGATACAATTTCTAATTTATGAATGCAAAAAAAAAAACGGAAAAAAAAAAAAGCATAGTTGGAAACTTGGATTTGTTTTCTCTGGAAGTACCTATGGTATTCACTAACATAGTATCCAGGAATGTACTTGAAAGATGACTTTGCTACAATCGTATATGTCACTCCAATTATCACGAGATAAAATATCTGCATTGTTAGACAAACACAGATTACTAAACAAGCAGCAATCTTAATTGCCAAGTATAATGCCATCAATACAGTACAGTGCACTCTTAATCCATATATAGCCACAGGCATAGGATCAATAGCAGCTGGGTCACACTTTGATCTTCTTGGTTTGGGTGGGGTCACTTAATTGCCGGTTAATTGAGTATTAAATGCAAATCTGTACAAACTAGCTAGACAGTAGTCCCAGGTCCTTGGGTAACAATGGACAAAATTCAATCAACAGAAATATCAGAACTGTTTGTAATAAGCGATTAACATAATTTGTTCTTCAACCAACCCAACCAACAGAATATTGACAATCATATATTTACAAACTTGTAACGTTGGATTTGGCCGCTCACAGCAATATCGCTCTACACCAAGCACACAATTCGTAGCTCTTGAGCCAAGTATTTTCCCCACAAATCGTCTGAAATATATGTAAGATTCATAATATAAATAAATACACACGTAGCAGCAACATAGGGTACAATTTGAGGATTACAATATCAGGTTATGCTACCAAATGAAGAAGCACAGCACAGTGCCTGGTAAATGGAACGGCACCACCGACACCAGTACTGGTTTTTCCAAACTGTTATAGTTGCTTTCTATGTCCGTGTTTAGATCAGGCCAATTTGCTGCGAACTGAACTCAGTTTGACTTAGTTAAAACTTAAAAGGAGGCCTAGTTGCTATATTCTGTCTTCTACTTGGCTATTTTGCTGTTAAATACTTAATTAAAGGTTTATTGACCGGATTTAGAAGAGGGAGAGGAGTACAGGAAATAGTCGTAGGCGCCAAAGGTAAGAAAATAGTGAAGGCGTTCGATGAAAGTGCCCTGAAAAATAGGCCACTGGCCGCACAAGAAGGAGACCACCACCGTCGCCGTGCACACCCCGTGCAATACCAGAACCCACTGTACCATCTCTGAGAGTTTTTTTTTTTCCGTTTAAAAAGGTGGAACCGTGGAGGGGAGACGGTCAACTTGGCAAATGACAGCACAGGAAGAAGCGATTAAGATTTGGGACGGAACGACAATTAAAGGGTTTAGTTTAGTTTGGGACGAAGCGGAAGGGCCCGGGCCCCCCTTGTGTTTGTTAACATTTTTATATGGTGACCAGTCACCACTCACCACTCACCACTCACCACGCTCCGGAGATCGGAGTTCCGATGCTATGTGGTAACTCAAATTTTGAGTTTTGAGTCCGGACCGTCCGATTCAGGTCCGGATCTACAGGTGAGGTGCTAAGCCACTCTATAATTTTAATATTTTAGTTATGTATATTAAAGTTTAATTGAATTTTATTTTTTTTTAGAATTTTTTATATAGCCCAGCACCCTCATGAAATATCATATGTTTATTTGTAGTCTAGTGGTTAGAGCTTATTTTGTGATTGTAGAGAGTTAGGGTTCAATTCCCACCAACAACATATATTATTCATTTTAAATTTTAGCACCACCTATCATGAATTTCTAGTTTCGCCCCTGGTCCGATCAAGACTATAATTTGAGTTTGATCTCAAGTCTGAACATTAATTGAGAGCGGATAAGGAAAAAAAATCTGAAGTCTCATAGCAATTATCGCATCATCGCGGAAAGATTAAATAAAAAATTATCGCAAATAGCATAGCTACAATCTATCCTACATAGCATTTTTTGTTTAAAAAATTATGTTTTATATTTCTACTAATTATCAACGTTATCTAAAGTCTCATATAGCGTAGTAACGCAAAATTGATTAAGGAATTAAAATATTCATATTGAACCAGTACAAAGTCCAAATTGCTATTCAAAATATCCCTAAAAATATCATAAACTGTCTATCTTTTCCCATTCAAAATAACCTAAACATCATGGTATAAACTATATATCTTTTTCTATTAAAAAAAACCTAAGTATCATGGTATAAACTATCTATCTTTTATTATTTAAAAGCAAAAGCAATCCGAACCTTGAAAACAATTAATCCTTAAAAAATAAATTCAGTTTGGACATTTAAATAAAAGCCTATGTAGCATAGCGTGCGCTATAGCGCGTAGCGTGTAGTGCAAATAGCGGACCGCTATTATCGCTATAGCAGTCGTAGCTGAAATAGCATTTTTTTATCCCATAGCTTAGCGTTTAAGATCCGAAAACGCTATAGCGCCGCTATTGCATCGCTATTTAGAACACTGGTACCATGTGCTTAAAAGTTTTGAGTACATTATTAATTTATTACTAGTATCGTGTCAGTACATCGCAATGGACACATATTATAAGAGAAAAAAAAATTCTCAAATAAAATGATATATCATTATAAAAATCATATTAATAAAAAAAATAGATCAACATATTCTCATAAAAATATAAAGCCTATTTATTAATGACATACCTATGAGCTTTTCTTTTTACTAATACATAACAATTTTTTTTTATGTTGCTTAATAGGGAAACAAGAAAAAAAAATCATTAAAATAAGTTGTATTATTTGTTGTTGACATGTTACGATACATTCTGTTGTATTATTATAAGAGTTATCTTTATCTTTATATGATTCATATGCATTTGTGTATCTAAAATAGATAATAGAATCATGTTTAGTTAAATGGAATCATTAAATGACAAATAACATTCCTATAGAAAGAAATGAAGACATGACCAATCAATTATCAATCAATCCAAAAAAAAATTAAATTTCATGGAAAGAAATAAGAACCAAATAAAGACACACTAAATAAACCTATGGCGAATACGTGTAGCGAGTACATATCTAAATAAATTTAGATCTCTACACATAAAAAAATAAAAAATATGCATAAAATCAAAATAAGAAAGTCTATGTTATATTTAATCCAAGCTTTTAATTACAGTCCTTAACGGAGGTGCTTAATATAAAAATAGAAATATAACAAATGTTCGTGAAAACTAGCGTCTGTGGTAATATAACATAGACTTGAGTAATCCACTGATTACAAGTAATAGTTTCTTCAAAAAACAAAAGGGAAAATTTACAAACTAACCTACCTTTGAAAAAAAACGAACAAAATACCTCCTCTTTAAAAACTTTGACAAAATGACCTTCTGGGACCCACTAAGGTAAAAATTTCTCTTTCCCTCAATTTACTCTATTTTTTCAGTCTTTTCACCTCCCTCCAAATTTTTGATCCCTCTAGCGCATCCCTCCCTCTTCTATCCGCCTCCTAGGCCCTGGCTTTGCATCTTGCTCTCCGCCCCAACTTTTTTCGACTTACCCCGCCTCTGGTTCGACTCCACCCTCAGCAGAGGTATGACTTCGCCCCTCTATCAAAAAATTGATTTATTGCTAGTAAAGGAAATCACTAGCGCCAGAAATTTCACTTCAATTTTCTGTCTAGATTGAAGAATTCACCTTGAAATGAGAAAAATATTTGAAGTTTGATATAGATATGCGAAATAGAAACTGAGCGGTTATAGAAACGAAGCTTATTTGAAGTTTGAAGTTTGAAGAATTCCCAACGCTTGTACAGTAACAGTTTAGAAAATTTTCAATGTCGATAGCATTTCTTAGAATTAATTTGGGAAACTTAATGAAAATACAAAATGATGAATATGTGTCTATATGGTCCAGAGAATGTTGAAACCTTTGTAAATAGCTTTTTTGTCAAGTCTGAGACTGAGTATAATTTTTTGAGTTTTTTTTATTCTGAATGGTTGACGATTCATTATCATGATTAATTAGCTCATTTTAATCATAATTGTTTTAAATTACTTACATAGCACATATGAGATATTTTTAATTGAGTTTTTTTTGTTGACATATAGGATCATGGATGATTCACTTGACCAATTCGAGAACTTGCTACAAAACAACATTCCGTTAAATGATACGGTATCGTTTGGATGGTCTAGTGATTCAAGCCTTGAAGATGACGAGTGCTCTGATTCTGATGATAATGTTGATGAGGAGATAGAAGTTGAAAATGATGGTGGTCTAGAGGTTGAAAATGATAATATTGATAAGGAGAGAGAAGTTGAAAATAATGGTGGTCTAGAGGTTGAAAATGATAATATTGATAAGGAGATAGAAGTTGAAAATAATAGTGGTCTAGAGGTGGACGGTGAATTTGTCAACAACCCGATGTCTTTCAATACTGACAAATCTTGGTTGGCAACATACGAGATAGTAGACATGGCTAACAAGAATCAATTTGCCACGCAAGGCCCTGCAAATCCGAATGGGGACTGGAAAGGGCTAATATTTTCTGATAAAAAGGCTTTATCGAGGGCACTTGAAGAGTGGCACATCACCCACTTTGTTCAAATGAAAGTGAAGAAGTCTGAGGCTTGTCGCTATACTTGTGTTTGTGTTGAAAGTAATTGTCGTTGGAGGTTGCACGCACACAGACCGAAAGGAGCTACGTATTTTTTGGTTAGTCAATACAACGAGTCTCATAATTGTGTTATTCCAATTGGTAACAGCATGCACCGAAATTGCACATCTGCTTTAATTTGTGAGAAGATACTTCCATCAATGAGAGCATCGTTATCAATGAGTGTAAAAGAAATTCGACTCAAGATCAAGGATGATTGGAAAACAGATATCAGTTATGATTTAGCATGGAAGGCACGTAGTAGAGCATTGAAAATTATATACGGCAGTTGGGAAAAGTCTTTTTCTGATCTACCAAGGTACTTAAATATGGTGCAAGCTTCAAATCCAGGTACTGTTTGGACCATGAACCCTCCCTGGATAGGAAAAGGCATACAACAATTTAGGCGAGTCTTTTGGGCCTTTGGCCCTTCGATAGAGGGCTGGAAATATTGTCGACCGGTGGTAAGTGTTGATGGCACTCATTTGTATGGTAAATATGAGGGATGTGCATTAATTGCTACGAGTATTGATGCTAATGGGGGGCTTTATCCAATAGCTTTTGCAATTTGTGATAAAGAAAATGGAGATAATTGGGAATGGTTTCTTCACTCCTTGAGAGAGTTTGTTACACGCGAAAGGAAGGTTTGCATCATATCTGACCGTTTTTCTGGTAATAAAGAGGTGGTACGTAGTGTATTTTCTCCTAATGATGGTCATGCTCATCGTTGGTGTTTGCGCCACATAAAAGCCAACCTTAAGAAGACAGGTGTTACAGATAAAGTAGTATTGGATAAGTTTTACAGAATTGGTTGTGCAAATGAGGTTGTAGAATTTAATAGATTGAAAGAGCAATTAAAAACTGAGTGTGAGACTGCTTGGAAATGGATAGAGGACAAAATAAATGATGACCGTGAATATTGGGCATTAGCATTTGATGGTGGAAGAAGGTATGGCATTATGACCACTAATTGGTCCGAGAGCCTTAACTCGGTACTTAGAGGTGCACGATCACTACCTGTCACTGCATTTGTTGTTGCTACTTTTTATAGAGTAAACCAAGCTTTTGTCGAGCGTAGCGAAATAGGAAGAAAAATGACAACCCAGTTGTGCCCTAAAATTATTGACAAAATACGCTCTCGACAATTTGCATCTCGCGGGTACCAGGTATGTCGGTTTGGTCCATGTGAATTTGAGGTTAATATTGGAAGCTCAACATATCCGGTGACAATAAATGGGAGGTCATCACATTGTGTATGTCAAGCATTTGGACTTACAGGCCTTCCTTGTAGTCATATGTTGGCTTGTTGCGGTGAACAATGGCATAGAACAGATTTTCATACACTTTGTCATGATTGGTATTTCACTCAGATGTATCGAAATGCATACTCTGTCCGGTTTCATCCCGTACCAGACAAGAGATTTTGGCCAAGCATTGAAGGACCAACTGTGCTCCCTACTGCACTCAGGAATAAAAAGGGTCGTCCGAAGTCAACTCGCATACGTAATTCAATGGATGTGAGAGAAACAACTGGTGTAACAAAGCGTAAATGCTCGCATTGTAGTGAACTTGGCCATTATAAAAAAAGGTGTCCACAGCTTTGAAAAGCTAGAGGTAATGTATATATTTTGTCATTGTATTTGTTTCAAATATTATTTTTTCTTTCTAACAAAAATATATAATGTGCAGGTGCCACAACTTGAGATCTCGTCTGTGATTGAAAACTGAAATATGTTTAACATTATCCTTACTCTAATGTGAGATTCTTTGATGATTTAAAGTTTATTAATTACTACTTGATTTTTGTTTTCTAATATGAAGTTATTCACTTTATTTTATTACTTTTTAAATGTCTCTTTGTATTGCAGGAATATTGAAACCTTGATACGAGCATAGAAGGTTACAAAAGTAGTTTAAATTTATGTTTTACATTTTGTAGTGACATTTTATGCATTTCTATTCTTTTGGTTTGTTGATGTAGTATTTTAGTAATCTAAACATATAATGTTGTTAGCCTTTTTAAATACTTTAGAAATATCTAGTAAGTAGACTATATTATTGACTGCAAGCAATTTACCGTTTGTTAATGATCAGATATATTGTTTGTGATATTCTCATGTTTTGAAGGGTTGTAACGAAAAGCACGTAATATATTTCTCATAGTTTCCAATTTCCAACCATTGGCAATATATATGATTTTTGCTACACACGGATTGTATTAAAAAGATTCTACAAAAGAGATAAAAAAAGGATTCTATAAATATTAATTTATGAGTGAGGCTATGGTGCTATGCATAGCACGGATGGCTAGTGTACTACGGCTCATTATGGTACTTTTTAAAATCCTAACGGTCGATCCGACCGTTCAATATGATAATTATATGAATATGTACTTGCAAACTAAATTTTACATTTTTTCGAATTTTTTTACTATTTTTTTAGATAGGTAGAATTTTGATGGTCCAGAATTTTCAAAAAACACTGATTTTTCTACCTATCTAAAAAAATAGTAAAAAAATTCAAAAAAATGTAAAATTTAGTTTGCAAGTACATATTCATATGATTATCACATTGAACGGTCGGATCGACCGTTAGGATTTTAAAAAGTACCATATTGAGCCGTAGTACACTAGTCATGTGTGCTATGCATAGCACCATAGCCTCACTCTTAATTTATTCTCTTCTAAGTTCAGCGTTAAAACTAACAGAGCTCAAAAGCATCCCTTCAACGATAAAGCAAAATAACTGATAAATAAACAAAGGCAAGATGGAGCTATATGCAAACCATTGACAGGTTTATTAAAAAAAAATAACATTGGCTGGAATGAATAAGCACATGTGGATATTGAGATACATGAAAAAATAGCTCCCCTAAAAAAATGAGATATATAATACTGAAAATATATGATATGAAATATGATATATATGGTAATATTAAACCATCTGAGTAAGAAATATTTTATTTTTGAAACTATCTTTTCAGAAATGAGATTTATGGTATTGAAAATATGAGATATATGGTAATATTGAAATATCACATATATGGAATTAAATAAAAGCCAGAGTAAATTGGAGAGAATCTGAGGGAAATTTTTTATCTATAGAAATTATTAAATACAGATGTATGAAAACAGAAAGAGTACCTCATTTGCAACAAATATAGAAAGATCTGAATCAATGAGTCCGATCCAAATTCAAATTTATGGATCGGTCTCAATGGTTCAAATCCATCAATTAAATTGATTATGCATACTTTGTGATTATGCATGCAGATAATACATGCTTTCGTGTTAATAAAAATTTTAAATTATATATATTCTGGGGTGGCATTGTGGCAATTAAATTGAGGTCTATCCATATCAAGTTATTGTTCCAACTTCCTTGGTCGTCTCGTCTAGCTAGTCGGTTCGCAGTATTTGTTGCTAATAGTAATCCGACCCGATATGATCAAACAAATACCGATTGGCTCCCGTGAATGTAAACAAGGAAACGTGAAAATGGGTATTAACGGTCACATGCCTTCAAAATACAAAGCAGCAACGTGAAGACCATTAAACCCAGATCAAATTCCCCTCCTTCATAAGTCATAGCATCCCCTTTACTCTGCAATTCACCATGACATCACACTGCAATTCTTACTTGTTCATACGCACTTCATATTATTTCTAATTGAAAATCTAATCGATTTATGTCATAATTGGCTCTGTTATTTATCCACATGATCCTTGCACTTTTCTTTTCAAGAAAAAATTAGCCCTAGCTACATAATTTCACTGCAATGCTAGTGTAACATTGCAGAGAATAAACAAAACCTCGTAACCCGCGCCATAGTTATATTCTCCTACAATTCTCACACTTCACACTCACTCACTCACTCACGCTCGCTGATCAGCTCCTACTTCCCTTCTCCTCATAATCTTAATTTGTTCATGGACAATTTCCGAAAAGCACCTAATTCCCGTCCATGGAAGAAAGGCCCGACCCGCGGCAAGGGTGGACCCCAGAATGCCTCGTGCGAGTATCGAGGCGTCAGGCAACGCACCTGGGGCAAGTGGGTGGCCGAGATTCGTGAGCCCAACAAGCGCAGCCGCCTCTGGCTAGGCTCATTCGCCACTGCAGAAGAGGCTGCACTAGCATATGATGAGGCCGCACGCCGCCTCTACGGCCCCGATGCGTATCTCAACCTTCCCCACCTGCGTGCGGCCAGCCCGGGCAGCAGCAGGGCCCAGCGCCTTATGAAATGGTTCCCTACGACCAAGAACTTGACACCGAGTCACAGAGTACCGTCGTGTGGCTTATTAAACCTCAATGCACAGCACAATGTCCATGTCATCCACCAAAAACTACAGGAATTCAACAAGACCAAACATTTCTCTGCCATTTCTCCTAGTCCTAGTATTGCTGCTCCTCCTATTGCTTGCTCTAACGGCTCCATATTCTCTTCGCCTGATACACCACCGTTGCTCACGTCAGGGAGAGCATGCGGTGAATATGAGAGGCCTCAGATTGACCTCAAGGAGTTCCTCCAGCAGATGGGTGTTCTCCAAGGAGACGGAGGAGAGGTTGCGGGAAAGCATTGTGAGAATACTGAAATACTTGTACCGCCTGAAACTGCACCGAGTAGAGGTGGCGGTGGCTGCAACAGTTTTGGATTTGGAAGAACTTGGTATTGAAAGTAGCGACTTCAACTGGGATTCACTGACAGAGATAGACAGTGATATCGTGCCGAGATATGGTGTTTCCAACAGTAGTTTTCCCATGGATGACATGCATGAGGAGCTGAGTTTGCCAATACCTATTTGGGACCTCTGATCGCCATATATATATATATATGTTTAGTTGATCTAATAATACTATATGCATGTATGTTCGATTTAATTTGAGCTACAATTAATATAATTAGATCTAGATGAACTACATGAGTAAACAATTTTTCCATAATAAATTCATCATTCCGATCGATATATAGTACCTTGTTATATTTGAATATATGATTTAACTCGAGTTTTTTTTCTCCCCGCTTATCTGAACTAGCTGGTATAACAATTAATAATTTAATGATTGAACTTAAAATTAAGACGATAAAATAGCTTTACCAAATAGTATTGATCCTCCGTTTCAACAAAGCAAGATGTGCATGCTTTAGCCGAATAATATTATTGTATATATATATATTAATTAGTTTCAATGAAACAATATTAATTTCTAGGTATTGCCTATTCGCTTCTGATGATGCCAAGGGGCGAGAAGGCTACGACTTCTGATGATTGACTGTACTGTTATTAGTTATTACCCAATTAGCTTACAATTAATACTGGTGGTTTTAGAATTGGGATAACTTTTGCAGCAATCGATCTGTATATATTGCTGACTTATTTTGTAATTGTCGTTAGCATGTGTCGCGCGTGTTGCCAAAACAATTAATGTTTGATTTGCTGTTTTTCATTAGGGCCGGGTTAAGGAGAACGGGACATTAATTGCGTATCGATCAGGGAAATAGCCTCAACTGAAAACATAATTAGGATTTGTAAATTAACGTTTCAAGAAACGGGCCTAAACCGCCTATTTTAAGAAGAAGAAGAAGAAAGAGTGAGGCTATGGTGCTATGCATAGCACCAATGGCTAGTGTACTACGGCTCAGTATGGTACTTTTTAAAATCCTAACGGTCGATCCGACCGTTCAATGTGATATCCATATGAATATGTACTTGCAAACTAAATTTTATATTTTTTCGAATTTTTTTACTATTTTTTTAGATAGGTAGAAAAATCAGTGTTTTTTGACAATTCTGGACCATCAAAATTCTACCTATCTGAAAAAATAGTAAAAAAATTCGAAAAAATATAAAATTTAGTTTGCAAGTACATATTCATATGGTTATCACATTGAACGGTCGGATCGACCGTTAGGATTTTAAAAAGTACCATATTGAGCCGTAGTACACTAGCCATCCGTGCTATGCATAGCACCATAGCCTCACTCAAGAAGAAAACTCCAGCATATAGCAAGATTTGTATTGTTATGCTTAAATACATTCTAATATGAGTGGGGTTATAGTACTATGCATAGCGCATATTGGTTCGTACTATGAATGCATATCTTTATTTTTAAAATCCAAACGGTCGATCTGTTCTGCTCAATATGATTTTCATATGAAAATGTGCTTCGATGTCAAATTTTACATTTTTAAATTCTTTTTACTATTTTTTAAAGAGGAGTGTTCAAATGCCTCCGTTTTTTGTACCTCCATCATGCCTCCATTTTTAAAAATTTTAATAATTCAAAATTTAAAACTTAAAAGTCAAAATAAAACCGCTGGATATGATCTACATCATTTTATCTATGCACGTGTAAAAAATTATAACATTTCAACTTTGTTTTGGTTGTCCTCCAGAGCTTGTAAAAACGTACTAATGTGGATAATTTCTAGACGTTGATTTTTCAACTTATTGAATCACATATAAACAAAACTGAAATGTGATAATTTTTTATGAGCACATAGAGAAAATAATATAAATCACATCTAACGGTTTTATTTTGACGTTTATGATTTAAATTTTTAGTTATTAACGTTTTAAAATGAAAGCATGGTGAAGGCACAAAAAATGGAGGCATTTGAACCCTCCTCTTTTTTAAATAGGTACAAAATCACTTGATCTAAAGATTCTAGACCATTCGACATTAGTGATTTTCTACCTATCTAAAAAAATAGTAAACAAATTAAAAAATGTATAAATTTGGCCACCAATTACATATTCATATGGAGATCATGATGAACAGATCGACTATTTAGACTTTAAAATAAAGATATTGATATGTAGTTATGGACCAAAGTGCGCCATGCATAGTACCGTAGGCCAAACGATATGGTTAGACTAGCAGGTACTCAGAAAGCATACTCTTGTTGAATTCAGTCTGATGTAACACCAAACATATTTCATCACTGAACAACCAAAACCCGAGTTATTCACAAATTGTAAGTTTATCTTTACATTAAGAGAGGAAAAAAAAAAAAAAAAAAAGATTGTCTTGGTTGGAATATATTTTCTCAAACATATTTGATATTTGCAGCTCCATACCGAAAACAGTATTCTATTAACCTTGAAAAAACTAAAATTAGTTAGCTAATTCTGGGCCCCCTTTTGTCTAAATTGCGGGGGCTGACTGATTAGCTAGTGGCGGGCCTGCTTATTTCCAGCCAGCTGAGCTACGAGCACCAGTCCATCTGCCCCTCTCTCTCTCTTTCTATAAAAAAAATCATAGTATCAAAACAACAAGGAATTGATACATGGAAAAATGGACTCAATTGTTTTCTTGGAAGCACCAATGGCAAAATAACATAGGATAGGAAAATGGAGATCTCGTCCAAAATTAAATTAGTTTCTAGTTACTCAAGAGTTTCGTAGTTTGTATAATTTAAAGTCAAATGAAGCTAATTTTGGGGAAATAAAACGAGAGTGTGCTTCATTTCTTGAACCGACTTACAGTCATGTTGCACTGGTGATCTCAATCCGGATGCTAACTTCCCCTATCTAAGACAGTACCAGCATTCAAAAGCAATTATAAACTCTCAAGCTACAATGTAGCAGCATATTTTGAAAACCATCAAAATCAAAGGGAGAATTTATAAGCAAGATTTGCATTAGTGCGGCATTATCCATATTAAGACTAGCACACCTCACACTGTCGGCATCTACCAGTGAACCTGACAGGCTCAGTATCAGCTAGATTTGGTATTGAACTTCAGGTTTCTTCAATATTCTTTGGGCTAGAAATTAATTCTTAAAGCAAGTCCAAAATGACAATCACAGAACCTTAACAAGCTGAAAAGAAGAATAAAAGTAAAACCAAAACAAAAGAAGGCAATTAAATTGAACAGTAGTTTGGATCTCTGAAGTTTGTTAGTATAACGATGATATCAGTCCAATTTTATTTGCTATTGACTCCTTTAGTCTAGGCAGAATACTCCCAAGTATTCCGCCTAGTATAGGCACCCAATTTAATCAGAGACCAAGATAAACACAGATGTCATAACAAAATTCTGAAAAGGGGACAATAAATTGAACAGCAGTGAAAGTGTAATTTAGGCTCTAAAAAGTTGTCACAAGGGAGGGACTGAAATGGTATTAGAATCAGGCAGAGAAACTAGTGGAAATACCTAGTTCCAGAGTTAATCAGCGCCATCTGCCGAGGTTTCTTTCTGTTAGAGTCACTAGAATACTCAATAGAGATCTCCTGTCCATTTATCACCCGATGGTTTAGGTGCTCCTTTGCCATTTTGGCGTCCTCGCCATTTTGAAACTTAATAAACCCATAACCTTTTGGCATCCTGCAGCAGTGACACATGCGCACAAATGAAGACTGCTTATTATTTGAGAGTTCTTTCACCTTTACAGTTTACTTATGAGAACTCAAAACAAACAAGCACCACAGGTGTCAGATTTTGCATGATTGCAGTGTCAACGCTTGCAAATTTAATAGTTTTCTTTCAACAGGAAAAGTCATGAGTCAACACCAAAGACACAGGTTTCAAACAGTTTCAGTGTACAACTGATAAAAAATGTACCTGCCAGCATGCTTTGGTATTGGCTAAAAATAGAACTGGTGGAGCAGTTAGATCAATTGGTGATGATATGGGCACTACTGAAACGAAAAAAGGGAGCACATGAAGCAGGTTCAAGATTTAATATAAGTGCGGCATTATGCTCATGAGAACTATCAAAAGAGCATCTATCCATAGTGATATTTCTCCCTACTTCCACTGCGCACAATGACTAGAGACTATTGTAGTTTGGGAAAAGGGTACAAAGGGCATTTGATAAATTGTAGGTGCAATGAGATAAATCAACACTTTGTAATGATTTCCACACAAATTAAATTCCATGTATTAAGCAAAAGTTACATCACAAATTCTATGCTAATCATTGTGCATGTAGTTCAGGACTAAAAATGTTCATGTATATTATTATATGGTGTTTGGGGTACTTGTGTTTCATAGGGTTACTATAGCAAGGAACATATATAATATAGGAAATATTTTTTGCGTAGACAAAAACAAGAAAACACAGGGACCATATGCATAAATTAATAACCAGAGCAGCTAAAAATCATTACATATATAAATCAGATATATACTCACCCAGTGGAGAAATCTTTGGGAAGGTAGACATCTCTAATAGGCCCAAAAAGCTCAAATTCAGAACGAATGATATCGGCACTACAGAACAAAGGAAGCAAATTAATATAGCACCGAGATTAGGAGGGGAAGATCAAAAGAGATCTTATTCATGTCTTTAATCTAAGACAGTTGGGATAATCAACAGCTGAAAATAAAAAAAAATAAAAAAAAGGGGGAGGGAGCGGAGCAAGAAACCTAGTTTCCAGAGCAATATTACGGACGAAGAGGCTGTTGGGGAGGGCTGCGGCTGGCTGATATGTATCTCCTTGTTTTTCGCCTCCACCGTACCGGTACCAATCCCAGTCGTTCTTCCCTCTCGGATTCCCCATCTCTTTCCTTTTTTTTTTTTTTTTTTTGTATTTATTGTTTTGTTTTGTTGTTTAAACGGGAGAGAAACGAACACCCGATATTTTTATTAATAACCTGAAACAAAATAAAAATATCAAATACAACTTGAACTTATTTTCAAATCTAACCTAACCGCCTAATAATTGGGCGGTCCACTCTGCCTAGCTAACCGTCCAGTAATGGGGCGGTCCAATACCCCCATCTAACCGCCTCTCAATCGGGCGGTTAGCCAATTTTTTTTTTTTTTTTTTATACAAATATGTTAGGATATTTTGTTTGTAGTAAGATATATTTTTAGTAAGATATATTTATAAGATATATATATATTTTTTTAAGATATATATATTTTTTAAGATATATTAAGATATATTTGTTTTTGTAAATGTCTTTTCATTAAGATATATATTTTTTTTATAGATATATTAAATTTTTTTTTTTTTGTAGATATCTTTTTATTAAGATATATTTACATGAAGATATATTAAGATATATATTTATGATAAGTTTGTATTATTTTTGTAAGATATATTTTTTTCTATTGTAATTTTTATATGAAAATGATTTATTTATGTTTATTGTAATTTTAAATAAAATTTGGTTGAGTTTGGATGCGTCGTTTGACGTTAGAACCGTCGATTCTTTTATAATAATTGTCGATTATGCGGCTGTTATATTGATTGTCGATTTGGCTAACGTGGTAAATATTTTTATATTGTCAATTTGTGTATATTTGATTGCGCTATGAAAATAACAAAAATGAAGCATACAAAAATAGTTACAAACTACGAATTAAATCAGTTCACAAATTTAGCGACGACGACCGAACAAATTTAGAAGTCGACGAGTTCTAGATCTGCTTCCAGTCTGTTGTGCGACACTACTACCGCTACCGGATGCCTCTGCATGAGTACTACCGCTACCGGTTGCCTCCGCAACAACTCGAGCATTTCCTCTTTCGTTGGCTTCGTTCATGGCATCTACATTCCAGTTAACAAAAAATGGTATGTTATTGAAATCGTAAAATATAAAATAAATTATAAAATATAAAATCAAATGTACCTGCTCGCTGCCTGTCACAAGTTGAACGGTGAGCCTGATGTCCCATTCGCCTATCCTGCATCTCATCCATTGTCATGACAGCACGCTTTGTGGGGCCTTCTCCCTTTTCTGATATAAAAAGAAGTTAAATAACTATATTAAAAAGAAGTTCAGTGCATACACAAAGTATTCTCCCTAACCTGATCCACTTTCTGGGGGGGACGATTTTATCCCCAACATAGGCCGGCCATGCATGTTGGTTGGGATAAAAATGAAAGGATGCACCCCAAGTACTCGCAAGGTAAGTGGTACGCTACATGTCGGCGACAAAATCATCCTCACGGAAGTTTCTCACTCGGCACACCGCCATAACATGAGAACAAGGTAGGTGAGCTAGTTGGATTCCTTGGCATGTGCATGTTACAGTATTGTCATCTCCGATAATGACAACATACTTGTAAGGCCTTTTAATAAACTCCATAGTCTCATCTGCTCTACGGCTAGTTGGAGCGTACTCATTCGGAGAGTGCACTTCGAATTCCAAGGTGCGATCCCCATACGGGACAACGGTCATAACTGAACCTTTCTCCCTATGTTTGCGTAATTTGCCCTCCACCCTTGTTGAAAACGTCTGGTTCCTGGCGAGTAATTCTTGTGCTTTAACACGGCGGTCAACGAACCATGCATTAATAATAGTAAAAAAATTCAAAGTGGTCCAGAATTTGGTTGCACTGTTTTTACTGTTCACTCGGATCAGCAATTTTCAAAGTGGCTTAATAAATAGTAAAAAAATTCCAAAAAATGTAAAATTTGGTCTCCAAACAGATTTTAATATAGATTGAACATCTAACGGTTTGGATCGACTGTTTGGACTTTTAAAATCCGAAAACGACTTGGTTGCACGAGGATCTTGGTGCAAACGTTTTGATATTAGCCACTCTCTATATGTGTGTGTGTGTGTGTGTGTGTGTGTGTGTGAGGAGAGATCAGATGACACCCTACATTTTGAAAGTCCAAACAGTCAATCTAAACTGTTCAATATGATGGATGTATTAAAATGTGCTTGCAGATCAAATTTTACATTTTTTTGAATTTTTTTACTATTTATTAAAATGGGTACAAAAATTCAATGATCTGAAAACAACGATTTTGTAAAATACTTAATAAATAAAAAAAATTCAAAAAATGTAAAATTTGATCTGCAAGCACATTTTAATATATTCATCATATTAAACGGTTTGGATCGACTATTTGGACTTTGAAAACTTTGAAAATGCACGGTGTCGTCCGATGTCACCAAAAAAGAGTGTCATCCGATCCCTCCTCTATATATATATATATATAGAGAGAGAGAGAGAGAGTAAGGCTGCTGTACTTTGCAAAGCAAACAGCCCTTTGTGCTTTGCATTTTCATCCATTAGATAACCTTCAAGATTCGTGCAAATCCATCTGATCTGATTATGAAATGTCGCTGAAAAAATTAAATGGACCCTCCATTTCAAATTTGAACCCTTTCTTTTCAGCATCCTGACTCCTCCCTCCCAGTGACTCTCTCACTCACTTTGGCGATTTCACTCCCAGCGACACCTTCTCCCAGCGGCGATCTCACGGACCCAGCGGCGACTAGGGTTTCGTCGATCTCCTCTCCTTCTGTGACAGTGGTCATCTCCTCTCCTTTGACGACAGCGCCACCTAGGGTTTCGGCGACATTAATTTCGAGGGTGACAGCGGCGATCACCACTTATTTTCTAACGGTTTGAATTTTGCCCTTAGATTTTGTTATTATGTAATGTGAAATTTTAGTGAGTAATGTGAATTTTGCCCTTAGATTTAGTCAGTAATGTGAAATTTGGGTGAAACGGTGATTTTCTAATTGGGTTCTCTGGATAAGTGGTGTTGTGGGTATCTGAAAAAATTGGGGTTTTAGAGCTCAAAGCAATTCATGATTATTTAGAATTAGTAGGTGATGACAAGCTTGTGACCTAAAAGCAGTTCATGATTATTTTTAAATCATGTGGTAATGACAGTAACATTAACATTCCCAGCATCTTACCAGTTGCACCATTTCTTTTTATGCTTATCAATTCATGCCTATTTAGAATTAGTAATCTAATTACAGTGATTAGGTCATATTGAAATCATTGCAAAACCCAAATCAATACACTGGGTAAAATTAAATTGAGTACAAAAGTGGAATAATGACTACTATACTGCCTTGTACAAGCATTTAGGAATAATGAGTACTATACTGCCTTATTGATTAGAACTATCTCTCAAAAATCCTTGTCCAGATTTTAAATCAGCCATACAAAGGTATTGAGTATGAGAAATAGAAGGGCATAGCATATATGCATCTATGCTATGCACCTTTGTGCAGTTTTGGCTTTTTTATGCTTTCCTTTTGATTTTTCTCCAAAGCATGACTTTTCTTAATTTTTTTTTTTTTTGTAGGCAAAATGAGTAGCCAAAATAGTCATTCTTCATTAAAGGCCTTGCAGTCACACCTTGTAATCCCATGTTCTATCTCAGGTGTAGCAAGATCCGTCGAGCATCCAATCAACCTCTCTTTTCTTTTATGTCATCTTGATTTTCCTTCTTTGGAACAAACATACCGAACCGATGACAACCCATTCTTATTAGTTGTTGAACTGTTTTCGCGAACACTAAATCCAACAAAACATGCATAATTGTTGTAGAAAGTATATGCATCTTCAGGTGTATTGAACTCCATGCCGACATACGGCTTAGTTGTATCATTTGACAAAGGCTCATCAACTTGTACTGCATCATAATAATGGATGTAGGGATCCGTGATATCTGACTGTTTCACATAAGCAAACCATAATCAATAACACTCTTGCTTAAGTTGCAATTGTAAATGTTTTAAAAATGTAAAATAACAAAGTTTATCTGCATATGAATTCTCGGATTATTTTCATCTTCATCGACATAAATGTCATTTGAGCCTATCTCTACACTATTAGAAACATCAAATGACATTGGTTCTTACACAAAGCAAGCTGAAAAAAGAATAGCATATTTTAATTATCACAAAGTTCATCAATTCTCTTTAAAAAAGCCAATTACATTATATCAAATTAAAAAAAAATAGGAGAAATATGCCCAGTGGCATTTCTGGCAAGTACTTTGAATTAAAGGCATTAAACAAAATTATATATACTTTAGATTGATAAAAGTACCAAGGTCATTTGGAATATTTTCATAATTCCTTGTACTTCAAAACAGTTGCTTTTACCAATAAATCGTATCAATTATAATTTGGAGAGTATTTGACCAATCAGCAATTACTAAAGAAAACAAATGTTCAAATAAAGCTCCATTACTGAGAATTATCAATTATGGGACCAATGTTCAAATAAAGCTCCATTACCATCTACTTAACAAGGTACATTAAGCTGATTTGGTATCATAGTCCAATGTAGCTGACCACGGACAAGTAAACTGTAAGTGTTCCATAGAGAATAATCAAACCCATCAAAAAAGAGAAAAAAATGAGCAAATTACATCAAACTGTATTGATCTTTTACCAATGGAGGACGAGCGCTGTTGCCAAAACCCTAGTCGCCGAAGGAGAGGAGATGGCCACTGTCACAGAAGGAGAGGAGATCGACGAAACCCTAGTCGCCGCTGGGTCCGTGAGATCGCCGCTGGGAGAAGGCGTCGCTGGGAGTGAAATCGCCAAAGTGAGTGAGAAAGTCACTGGGAGGGAGGAGTTGGGATGCTGAAAAGAAAGGGTTCAAATTTGAAATGGAGGGTCCATTTAATTTTTTCAGCGACATCATAATCAGATCAGATAGATTTGCACGAATCTTGAAGGCTATCTAATGGATGAAAATGCAAAGCACAAAGGGCTGTTTGCTTTGCAAAGTACAGCAGCCTTACTCATATATATAAATGATCACGCTTAATTTGTTCTGTCAATATCCGTGCGTGCATCAATATTCATTTATAGTAACGGTCCTAACGGATAGCACTGGAAACGCTGGTAACAAAGAGTCATTTCCCTATAAATTATTATAACATGGCAAGCTACATAAAAGTACATATTTTTTCCCCTCTTCAACTGGAAATCAAGTTTCCTCAAAATCAAATACGAATTTTCCTCCAAAAAAAAAAATCAAATACGAATAAAATGAAGTCTGACTCCGATTCAACCAGAAATTCTCCATACATACCAAGACAGGAAATTGAAAGGTCAGAAATCAAAGTCTATATCAAAGGTTTGAAATATTTGGAAAGGCTCCAACCTTTTATCATCAAACACATACATTATTGTGAAAAAATAATATTATTGTTCAGCCGTCAGTTCTAAAAACAGTTCTCTAATAATCTACCAAGATGCATTAAACAATCCTTTTGCTAATGCAAATGGGCATATAATGCCTCTTTTCAAAATAAAAAAAATCGACCAAGATGCCCATCAGAACATACAAAACCACAACATTATTTCAAATTCGGGTTTTTTTCGTTGAGTTACAAGTAACCCAAACATGGTGACCTTCGCCAAAGCCCCAAAAGGGAAGCAGCATACAGACCAAGCATTTACAAAGCTATATCCCTCAACAACATCTTCAGAAGTACCTTCTTATAAATTCCATCTCTCAACTTGAAAGCAATCATGCCAATAGCTCTTGCATATGTATTTCAGAATAAATAATATAATAATCACCTTTACCTCGATCAAAACCCTGGAGTTATTTCAAATGTAACATCTGCAGGCTATAAGTCCTGTACCATTGGCATTCGGTGTAGTAGATTTGAAAAAAAAATTCAAATTTTGGTCAAAAGCAAGGACTGCTTTTAAATTCTACACAAGGAAGGAACATTGGTTCAAAACAGTTATAACAAATCACTCTGCAGCTGTATCTCATCTAGCACCAAGATACTACTTGATAAACTGCCGCTGCACAACTGTTCAACAAGCATGTACCATACCGGTACCTCCAAATGGTACCGCATTTCAACCATTGCATTGACCACAAGCAATGCATCTTGGATCTGACGACCCAAACAAAGAGACTCGATTAATTTATTCAGAGTAACCCTCTTGGGTCTCTTATTATTTTTCAACATGTTTACCAACCACGCCATTCCCTCTTCAGCCATGCCGACCTTGCAGAATGCTTTTATGAAGCAATCATTTGTTCTTTCCAACGGCTGAAGTCCCTTTTCATCCATGCATCTCATAAATTCAATCGCTTGGGAAATTTTCCCCTCTTCACACAGTGCCTCGATTATCGGTGTAAAAGTTAAAAGAAGAGGCTTCATTCCACAAGAAACCAGCTCGCTATAGAGATTTATAGCTTTGTCTACTTCTTTGGCCCTACAAAAAGCCTGAACTAATGTAGTGTAAGAGACCACATCCCGTGCAATTCCTCTCTGCGGCATTTCATCAAACAACTTCCGGGCTTCATCTATCCTCCCGTGCAAAGATAGGCCCCCAATTAAAATATTACAGCTGACGGTGCTTTCTTTGAACCCTTTCTTAAGCATTTCATCATACACCTTTTGCGCCATCTTAAAATCACCCACTTTACAATGTGCATCAATAATCGTGCAATAGCAATATTCATTTGGTCTAATTCCTTTTTCCAACATTTCCTCCCAAAATATCACTGCCTCTTCTATTCTTCTCGTTTTCCCCAAACCATCAATAATGGTACTGTAAGTGACCAAATCAATTCTATAACCTCTATATTTGATATCGTTGAAGACCCTTAATGCTTCTTCCATTAACCCATGACGACACAATCCATGTATCACCCGCTGATACGTGTATATATCGGGCATGACACCAACTTTGATCATTAAATGCAGAAGCTGAGAAACCATGCCAAATTTCCCCGCCTTGCTAAATCCACCAACCAAATTTGTCAATGACACTAAATCTGGCACAAACCCGCTTTTTAACCCCTCCTTTAAAAAGCAATAAGCTTCCATTAACCTCCCTTGCGCACACATAGCACTGATTAGAAATCCAGGCTCACTGTCTGGCATTTTTTCATGGATTTTAAAAACGAGGTCAGGCTGATGGATCCGTAATGCGGTGGAGAGAGACGCATGGTACACTCTATTGGAGAAATGGAAGGGCGAATTGGAGATTAAGTCAAGAACGATTGCAGTAAAGCCTGGGGGATATTTGGTGGAGAGGAGGTCGAGGAATAGGGAGGTTATAACAGGCGAATCAAGGGGAAGGGATGAGGGAGAAAAAGAAGGTAAATTTGAGAGGAAAAGGAGGTAACGGATGGAATGAAGAGGATGGGAATTGGATAGAGGGGACAGAGTGAGAGAGACGCAAGAGGGGTTGAGAAGGACAGAGGAAGGGTACAGGGAAGGGAGGAGGGATTCAAACTGAGGTTTTGTGATGATTGTTTGGAGGATTGATTTGGAGGTTTGAAGAAGATGCGGTTCAGGTTGATCTTGGGAAGGAGTAGGGGGGGCGACCGTGCAGACGAACTGTTTGTTGGAATGCCTGAGAGAGGTGGCGGTGCGCCGCAACGGTAGCATTTGGTTTGACCGCTTGAGAGTTGAGAGAGGTGCGAGATTGTCGTCCGAGTTGCGAGGAAAGGGATAAAAAGCAAACATACGATGATAGTTTGGTTGGTGTCGACCGTCGACTTTACTAAATTCGGAACCCTGAATCAACTCAAAATTTGAATTCGGATCCTGACCGTTAGATCAAAATCTGCACGAAAGTTAAAAGCTCTCAGACCGAATTAATTCGGATTCCGATCGGACGGTCCAGATCCGAACTCAAATTTTGAGTCGATCCGGACCCGACGCGGACTGATTCCGAAATAGTGAAATACTTGTTACAAGCGGGCTTGGCATGAAAAATTAAGAAAAGTTAATTAAATGGGTCGGGTTAATTTTAGGATAAGAATCCTATTCAGCGGGCCTTTTTCTCTATTTTTGAATGCGTATCCACCGGATCCGTATCCTCTGCATTAACTCAAAAGAGAATTTTTGAGTTAATAAATTTCAACTGTCTGATTTTAAACGGAGCCAATCCAGCTCGTGTTTATAACATAGAAATTCTTTAATATTAGTGCAGATTTAGTTCGCACGAATCTTAAAATAGATTGGACAGTCAAGATTCATTAACTCAAAAGATTCTCTTTTGAGTTAACGCATAGGATATGAATTCGTATCCACCAGTCCCAATGTACCTATGAATTTTTTTTTTCTGATTTTGCACGATCTTTGACACGTGCCTTCTTCTTACGTCAACATTTTCAAGTGCTCGAAGAAAACAAATCGACGTAGAGGAACTAAAGGAGACAAGACACAGTGGCGGAGCCACTATATAAGAGCAGATATCTAATTTTGAATTTTGAAATTTTTATAAATCCATATGATATTGGAATAAAAAAAGAGAAAATATTTTTATACCCAATCAATTGTACCCGGTTTTTATCCATCCGTTTGGATAAGTTTATTAACTGTTCAACCTTCTTTTTATAAACCTTTACAATCTGTTCATTCGCGACCTCTCTTCTCCCTCTACAAAAACAAAAACTTCTGATCTCCTCCCGATCTCTCTCCTCCCTCCATTTTGCTCTTTCCCCTCTCCTCTCCTCTCAACTATGCGCGACGGCAGCGACGGCGACGCGCGACGGCAGATCACACCAGGCTCCGATCAGGCGTGAATTTGGCAGCAGCTCCAGCACTTCAGCTAGTTCCCCGATTTCAATAATTATGTTATTTTATTCTAGTTCGCGCTGAGGTTTTGGTTTCTACCCCTTTTGATTCCGTCCTTCCATTTTTTAGTTAATTTACTGTGGAGCTTAGTTGTCAGGTATAGATTGTTTGAATTTGTGTGTTCATTTGAACTTTTCTTTTGTAGTTAGCTTTGTTGAAATAATTTGATTTGATTAGAAGTATAGTAGTCACATTCTGGCATCGGAATGATCTAGATCCAGACTATACTGAATTCTTACTTTATCAATGCTTGCATTTATTTTTGTTAACTGTATATTGTCTTCTTCTTTTGCATTCTTCTTTTGCATCATAACATCTTGACTGTACAGAAGCTTCAGGCGTGTCTTCAATCGAAGCTATAATCGAATTTTCATCATCTCCAATAAGATTGAAGAGGACAACGAAATAGAAATTGAATGAGTTCTTTACCGATCTATTTAAGTTTCCTTCCTTCTGTTGATTGGAATTGATAATCGTGATTTTCTTCCTTCTATTGAAATCAATGAAGATGCTTTCTGCCACAAACCAGAGAATTTTCATTGGAGATTGTCAACAATCAAAGATTTGATGAATCATGAGCTCCCAATTAGCAGTGAGGTATGATTTGTACAATATTTTACATTATTTACTTAATAGTTTTATAGGATATATTAGTTATTTCACAGGTTTCATACAATAGTTTACTGTATATATCAGTTTTGTAGGATATGCAGCTTTTTCATATTTTATTAAATGTAAAATATTTTACATGATATACTTAGCATTTTTATATGATACAACAATTAAATTTAGTTTACATATTATTGATTGATTTTGCAGCTCGATGACACAGTCCTATCATGCCTTAGTTTACAATATTTTTATAAGATGTACGAGTTATTTTACAATATTAGGACTTTATGAGTGTTTTCTTTAAAATCATAGTTTTATAAGATGTATGAGTTATTTTACATGATTCATTCCTTAGTTTTATAGAATACAACTGTTAAATTTAGTTTACATATTATTGATTGATTTTGCAGCTTGTTGACACAGTCCTATCATTAATGCAATATGAGACTCTGTGAATCATCTATGGTTTTTCATCACCCCTTATATATCCTAAGTTATTATGTACGTTTGTATATTATGAATTAAATTTTCAGACTTCAAATTTTGAAATACTTCAATCAGTATTTTAATGTTTGATTTTTTGTCTATTACAGATTCTGATGCATCAATATGATGAAAAACAGCATTGTAGGCCCTTCCGTAGTTGTTTGGGCCTCAATTTGAGAGCATCAGATGGTTGTTCATTTCTATTTGCAAGAAAAACCATTGGGTGCTTTTTGCAGCGAATATTTGTAATGTGCAGTTGCATTATTACACCTCAGTTGGTGAAGTTGGGGAATACATTTAGTACCACTGTCACACAATGAAATGGCTTAAACACTTTCTTGCCTAGAGGACTTGTGAGTGTTTTCTTTAAAAATTATCTATGAAACCTTTTACAGTATTCTTTAACTAGTTTTTCATGATTATGCCAATGGTTTACAGGATTAGGTGTTGAAATGGATTAAACTATTACATAATTTACTTAACAGTTTTGTAGAATATACGAGTTATTTTACAGGATTCATGTCATAGTTTATAAGATATATAAGTTATTTTACATGATTCATGTCTTAAGTTTATAAGATGTATGAGTTATTTTACAGAATTAGGACTTGTGAGTGTTTTCTTTAAAAATTATCTATGCAACATTTTTACAGTATTCTTCAACTAGTTTTTCATGATTCTGCCAATGATTTAAAAGATTAGGTGTTGAAATACATTAAACTATTACATAATATACTTAACATTTTTGTAGGATATATGAGTTATTTTACAGGATTCATACAATAGTTTTATAAGATGTATTAGTTATTTTACAGAATTCATGTCATACTTGAAGTTATTATACAGTAAAGATGTTGATATTATTTTTTTTCTTTCAGCTAAAGCATCATGAAAAGATGTTGGCATTATTCATGAGGATTGCCCAAAGCAGGCACCCAAATCAATGGACTGTGCTATGTTTGTACTGCGCTTTGTGTACAATCTGATCACTGAGATGCCTATGAACTTTACACATGTAATTTTTTAAAGTATATATTTTACTTTCAAATACCCGTAGGCTTCCATTTCACCAACAGTAATATTACATACTTTCTGATATTACATATTGTAAAAAGAGGGTAGTGTATACCCCTGATAATTGATCTTGTCAGTTTTGACTAATTGTGCTAACCTATGCGCCCTGTCATTTTCCTCTCTACTAATGTGCATAAATCTAAATCCCTTACAATTCTTTTTTGTTTTTGTAGGATGACATTTCTAAAGAACGTGTCGTTCTAGCAATGACTCCTCACGCATCCAATAATTCGCATCAGTGTTGTATGAAGTAACCATCCAAATATTGCAATGATTGAACAACTTTTTGTTTGTGTTTGTTTTATATTGATGTTAGATACAGTTGAAAATATTTGTGAATAGTGAAATGGTAAATGGTACAGTTGATGGTGAAATGAAATGGTTAAATGATATAGTTGATTTTAATGAACTTTTTGTGGTGAAATGATATACGTACAGTTTATGTTGTGGTGAAATGGCACAGTATATGAATTTTTTGTAATTGGTGACATTTTATAGTTTGTATATGATGTTTTTATAGTTTCACGTGTCAAATTTATAATATTGAAATCTTGTAGTTAACATTTGTTAGATTTATAGTTTGCATCTACTAATTTTACAGCATTGGAATCTTGTAGTTAACATCTGTTAGATTTATAGTTTGCATCTACTAATTTTACAATATTGAAATCTTATTTTACATGATATATATCATGTATAAATATTAATAATTGAAGAAAAACTGATGAATTAAAAAAAATTCAATTTTTTTTTAATTTTAATTTCGAAAAAAATTTAATTTTGATGCTAAAAAATTAATATTGCTTAATTTTAAGTGTAATTGTAAATAACAACAAGTTTTAGAAGTGTGTTTTTCAAATCTTCTAGAAGCTTGAAGTATAGCCGTACAAGTTTTGGAAGTGGTTTGTATTAAATCTTCTAGAAGCTGAAAGTACAGTTACTTTTCTAGTTACTAACAGTTTTTAACTAACTTGGGTAAAAACAGGGTTGTTAGAATTTTGAACTAGGTATTATGCATGATTTGTTGTTGAAGTTACAGTATTGATTATAGTATTTTACAATATTCGCACAAGTCAAATGACAGTTTTTTTGGGTAAAAACTGGGTACAACTCTTTGGGTACAATTAGTCGGACCCTGATGTGTGACGTGTGCTGCATGAAATAGAAACTGCTTAATCAGGGCTTGCTTTGTTGTTGAAGCATATCGGACGGGTGGAATATATACAAACTTAAATTTGTTAGCTCGGAGAATTGGAATTCGTGTTCCATACGATCAGGGCTGCTTCTTCTTCTCTTTGAATTTTGAAATTCAGTAGAAAAATACAAATCTGATGCCACTTTGTCTTTCTTTATAAATTGTTTTGTTCTTCTCTGAAATTGGAAAGCCTGCAACTAGAAAACTTGCTAGACCAGTCTAAAAAAACTGTTAATGAATTTTTTTATTATTTTTATATCAATTTACGGATGACTCCTTCGATCCAATCACAAAGATCTTGCAGTGAATGTTAGATGCGAATGCAACGGCTAGAGATTCATTAGTATAAACATTCTAGCTAGCCGGTGGTGCATGATCCAGCCCGGGAAAATAAGTTGTCCTCTTTTTATTATTTATTTCTAATTGTAAATATGTCTTGGTAGATGGATGGTATTAGTTTCTTGTTGTAGATTTCAGATCGAGAACAGATTGTTTTCTTTTTGTCGTCGTGACTCGTGAGTATAACTATCTGGATCAAACTTGGTTAATAATACAATTCAGACGCGATGATAAAGGTCGAGTAAGCTAAGATTTTAAACAAAAACCCAACCTAAAATTTGCTATAAATACAGCTATATCAGATTCACTATCATTTCTAATAATTCCAATTTTATATAATCCGCAAATTTTAGGGAAAATGCGGGATGGACTTGATGGGTTTACCTAAAGTTAACTCGATGAAATCGTCTTATATTTGTACAATACAATACAATACAATACACGAGTAAAATTAGGGTGTTCTCAAGTTGATCGAGCTCTTTGTAAACTTAACTCAAAAATCTATCGAATTGGCTCTAAACAATGCATTCAAACCATTAAAATCAATATATACTTCACGAGTGATGTATCTACATGTCAAATTTATAAATTTTCGAATTAATTTAGCATAAAATCAAGCGGTAAAAAAATAATAGAAAACAAACACATTAAAATTAACTTATAAATTATTTTTTTTACTGCTTGACTTTATAATAAATAAATTTATAAATTTATAAATTTGACATGTAAATACGTTACTCATGAAGTAGGCTAATTTTAACAGTTCAACTATGTCATTTAAAGTCAATTTAATAGAATTCTGAGTTAAAACTCAAAAAAAGCCTAGTGAGGAATTCACATCCTCTTAATTAACTCAAATTGTGAGATCTGAATCGTCTGATTTAAATCCGCACTATGTTAAAGGTCTCGTGCGTTACAGGCGTGAACCGGATTGCGCAAATTCTAATTACAGGACCGAAAAAATTAACTCGAAGAATGCGTTACTGAGAAAGAATATGGATTCCTTGGTGAGTGGGTTCTTACTCTTACTCTATACATTACATTACACCCCTAATTGTACTTGACCGGGTTCGACGCTTAACCTCTGAGATATCTCAATTTTTGCGTGACCGGCGTGTCCGGTGCCTATTCGGGGATAGTGTGGGGCCAGTATTATTTTTGATTTGAGATTCGCCAGAACGTATTTCAACGGTTGAGATTTTACAGAAAAACAAGCAAAAGTTGAGATATCTCAGAGGATGCGAATTCCCTTTAATGACCGAGCCGTGGCAAAATGACGATATTTTCCCATTAATTTACCAAAATGACCGACTTCACTGGTTTTTTACTTTTTAGGCTTCAGCAGTTCAGCTTCCTTCGCACCATTTCGTCCCCTCCCCCTCCCCTTCCCCCTCCTACTGTTCCGAATGAAACCTCGAGAAAGAGAGAAATACAAATAAAGAGAAGGCTCAAGGACGGACGTAGATAGAGTAGGAGTCTAGGAAGCCGAGTTCGCGTCCCCTCCTAAACCCTAGTTTCCTTCTCCTTTCTTAGGCCTCTAGGGTTTTACAAGATTAAGCCATGCCACCACCTATTACGAACTACGAGCAGCACGCTCAGCGCCTCATCGAACCGGACCTCCGTAAATTATTTCTCTCTCTGTTTACGCTCAGAGAAGTTATTTTTTTATGGCCATTTCGAGTAACAGTTACCTGATTTTTCTGATACCTGTCTACTAAATTCCTTTTCAGGATGTTGAATTTTGTTGATGTTGCACAGTGAATATAAGAAATTATAAATTTGTCAGCAAGTTTTAGTATTTGAACATTTGACCTTAAATTGAGAAACGTAGAAGATATTCTTCATGGATTTAAAACACTTGTATATATTATCTTTTGTATATCTGTATCCATGCAACACGGGATTTGTTCCTGTATTGAAATTCATGCTGTCAATTATGCAATTAAACACCTGCATGATCTCCCTGCAAGATTGCAAGTTCATTTATTTAACAGAATTTAAGTATGCACATCATAATCTGTGCAGAAAGGGCAATTTTGTTTTTTTTTTATGGTTCTGATGGTTCTCTGTTATTTGTTGGACAGCGATATCGATGAGGCTGCAAATGGCTGCAGAGGTGCGGGACAGCCTGGAGATTGCACACACCTCAGAGTACCTCAACTTCCTCAAGTGCTATTTCCGTGCCTTCTCAGTAATCCTCAACCAGCTCACTACTCCGCAATTCGTTGAAACCCCCGAGCACAAGCTGCGCAATATTGTCGTTGAAATTCTCAATAGACTCCCTCATTCTGAGGTTCTCCGCCCCTTTGTGCTGGTAATAAGATTAGCCTCTCCAACTACTTATTTCAATCTCTTGCATGCATTTGCTCAAATGCTTAAAATAAGGGGAACTTTAATTTGTATTCTGTGTAATGTACAGGCAAGATAAGTATACTTATATAAAACCTTATCTTCATTTCCTTTTCATTTGCTGCATTCCTGGCCATTATTTAAAATTAAAAAACTTGTTAGCTCTCTTCGTTTTCTCTCTCTCTATTAATTAGTGAGAAAGAAGGGTAATTTTGGACAATTTGTTGGTAAGTAGTCACTGGCGAATATGGGAGACATGCTGTATGTTTTGTAGGGTAGAGGGTATACTGTTTTCAGTCAGGGTACAAATTCTAATTGGATGTTTGCATGGTTTTGTGGAAAGCCTTTCACCTTAAAACAATATTGTGAGTCATGTGAGTACCCAGACAGTTGCATATGCTTCATCTTTGTTTTTTTTTTCTTTTCTAGTACATCAAAGGAAAGTATCCCTTACAACTTTCATTATTAAAACCTTTTCTTTTTTGTAGGATCTGTTGAAGCTATCGCTATCAGTGCTCACTAGGGACAATGAGGAGAATGCACTGGTGTCAGTGCGGATTGTGTTTGATCTCCTGCGCAACTTTCGCCCCACTGTGGAGTCTGAGGTACAGCCCTTCCTCGACTTTGTGGTCACTATCTACCGCAACTTTCCAGTTACTGTTGCGCACTTTTTCTCTCAGCCTGCTGCCCTGGGTCCGCCAGCCCCTGTGCCACCTGGTACTTCTTCAAACTTTTTTTCTTTCGTTGGGTGCCTGTGTTAGTCTGTGGGTATACCTTTATACTTGCGTACATGTTTTGGTGCACGTTTTATCTGGGCTGTTGAGCAGATTTGTGTGTATTGCAATTTTGTGTTTGAAGGCCATTTTGGTGTAGTCTGGTATTCTATATTCTGGCTAAGGTTCTTTTTTTCTTTCTTCTTTCTTCTTCTTTCTCTCAATGTCAACTCAAACATAGTTTGTTTATTGTTCGTTTTGTTCTCTTTTAGCTTGGTTGCTTAATTGTGTTCAATGTCCTTTAAAGAATGATGATGGTCAGATAATGTCCTATGAATAAACATAGTTTGTTTATTGTTCCTTTTGCTGTCTTTTAGCTTGGTTGCTTAATTGTGTTCAATGTTCTTTAAAGATTCTAAATTTCCTTGTAGTGAATCTGTGATATGCACTAACTGTGGTGTTATTTCATTTTTGTTTTTTTAGAAGAGGATGGAGTGGGTATGGTTGCCGGGCCGCCTGGTCAGCTGAACCCTAGCACAAGATCATTTAAAATTGTGACAGAAATACCTCTGGTGGTCATGTTTCTTTTCCAACTCTACACAAAGCTTGTACAGACAAATATACCATTTCTACTCCCACTCATGGTCACTGCAATATCTCTACCGGGACCGGACAAGGAAAAGTTGCCGCCTTATCTGAAGCAGCACTTTTTGGAGCTGAAAGGAGCTCAAGTCAAGGTAAAATATACATCTTCATTTTGGTTGTCATTAGTTTTTCCCTGCATAATCCTTTATGTACAGTTCTGCTCTGTGCAGTTCTCTTTACCAATGTGACTGCATAGGTGAATGGATTAAAGAGGTCAAGAACATGTCATATACACACTGCATGATAGAAATGTTATGCCTTGTGTGATAGCACAGAAATACCATGTGCACTATATAGTGAGAAGATTTTTGGAAATCACATTATTTTCTTTTGCTTTTCAAAAGATAACCATAGTAATCGAGGGAAAGAACAATGCCATTCTGCATTATTATTATTATTCTTTAAAATAAGAGGGGACTGGGTGTTGTGTGGTGATATTTCTTTTTTTATTTGGGGTTTACATAAATATCTGCGTTATTGGGGCACATTTGAATATTCTTTTTCATTTGAGTATCACTGGTTCGATTTGGTAATGCCAGTTCTTTGGAGTTATCCTAATACCATTTAGTTGTTACCCTCCTTGTCCTAATCCAAGCAAAACCTTAAGTCATAGTAGTGCTTCGAATTCCAATTTCTGTGACACTGACTTCAAAATTATATTTTAACTTCTTACTTTTTGCAGACTCTATCATTTCTAACATATCTACTGAAGAGTTATGCGGATTGCATAAGGCCTCATGAGGAGAGCATTTGCAAGAGCATCGTTAGCTTGCTTGTTACTTGCCCTGATTCTGTTACTATCAGGAAGGTTGGGTCCTACCACTTTTCCCTTTTCATTTGGAAAATATTTCAGCATTGTTGTTGTCTTTGGTGCTGTGTTGAATGTTTTTGGATTATTTTATGTCTTCCTACCTTATGAGTAGGAAAAAGCAAATAAGAGACAAGCTTTATACCTTGTCTGGATGAAGAGTAGAGGAAGGGAGGGGAGTGGAGGGGAATAAATTTCTTAATTAATCCTTGTTTGGATGGATATTTAATAGGAGGATAAGATTAATGGAGGTTACTAATTTAACCTTCTAAAGCATATATTTCATTACTCCCCAAATTGGAGTGTAATGGAGGGAAATAAGACAAACCGACAAGAGAGTGGAAAATATGTTAAACCTCCCAATCCGTTTCTATCCCTCCCTAGTCTTCACCTTCCTCCTTTACCTCATGTGAACCAAATAGGGTGTAAGGAAATTGAGTGAGGCTGCTGCTTTCCCATACTGGTGAAAGGAACAGTGTAGTACAGACCAGCCAGTATGACGGTTACTCTACTTCTCTACTAACAAGCATAGGTGTACCCTGAAATGTGAACCGTACGCAACTTTTTGTTATTTTGCTGAAGGTACTGCTTCATGTTTTCATGTGATATTTCTTAGGAGCTTCTGATAGCCTTAAAGCATGTGAACAGCTCTGACTTCAGAAGAGGCTTATTTCCTTTGATAGACACCCTTCTAGATGAGAGGTACTGTGATTTAGCTATTTCACATTCTTGGCAACGTCTAACAGTTGGTATTGTTCCGATGTTATTGTGATTATCTTTTTGGTATGTACTATCTCATTGTGTCTTTTTGGGTGTTTAATTGCACAATTGATGGGAGATTGATGCTAATTTGGATAATTTAAAAAAAGGTGAAGCCTATTTGAGTCTTAGTTTCACAGTTGAGGCCTTAATTTGAGTTGTGGGTTTATTTTGACAGACCTGTCCAGGTTATAGTGATGTCTACTGCCTGAAATGGATTCTCTACACATGCGTTGCATCTTTATTTTGATGGAAGCTTATTCTATTGTTTGTTCCACTCTTTTCCTTTAGGATACTGATTGGAACAGGGCGTGTTTGCATAGAGACACTTAGACCGCTGGCTTACAGTATCCTAGCTGAGATGGTGCATCACATTAGAATGGATATGTCCATGCCTCAGGTCGCCCTTTCTCTCTCCCTTTCTCAGGTATCTCACCTGTCTTCATCTGTGTGTGTTCACACACGCACAAAAAATGTGCATATACACGCACATATGAACACACCTGGGTCATATGCATATGGATACACATGCATATGTATTGTGAGGTTTGGATAATCTTAATGATAAGCATACATGATGTTCTTTTGTTATGCTCTATTTTATTTATTCATTTTATTTAATTTTGCAGTTGTCTCGAATTATCTACCTGTTCTCCAGAAACATGCATGACTCTTCGTTGAGCATTGTCATTCAAACAACATGTGCTCGCCTGATGCTGAATCTGGTATTCTTGTTTTCTTTCATTATCTATAGTGATGCTACACTAATCAGATCTTGTAACTGATTCTGCTTGCTAATTATTAATTGATTTAGGCTAAACTTTTGGTGTGCTTATTTGAATAATTGGGGTCTTCATATTGAGCCTTACACTTTAATTTGTTTTGAAATACAGCGGACATAAAAAGCTTGCTGAACTAGTTTGTTATACAGAAGCCTTTTTATTATATTTACTGATCCAGTATGCTATGATATCTACTAGACACATAGTAAATATTTTTTCCTGGTAAGAGTCTGGCTTTATATTATTTTTATTATAATTTGTTGTATTCAGGTGGAGCCTATTTTTGACAAAGGTGTTGATGAAAGAACCATGGATGAAGCTCGGGTTTTGTTGGTTGGTGACCTAACTTTGCTATTTTTCATTTGACTCCTGTTTCATTTTATTTGATATATGTTGACATAATATTTTAACCCTGTTGTCGATTGCAGGGGCGAATTCTTGATGCCTTTGTTCGAAAATTCAGGACAGTAAAGCGGGCTATAACTCAGGTACTTAACTTTTGTTTTGATAATATCCTTTTCTTTGTCACTGGCTCCTCCACTATTATCTGGTTACAAATTCATTTTCTTTTATTATGATATCATGACATCACATTTCTTAATCTCTCTCTCTCTCTCTCTCCAGTTGCTGGAAGAAGGCGAGGAAGGTAAGGAGCGGACAAGTCTGAGGCAGAAACTTGAACTTCCTATTCAGGTAATTGCTTCTCTTTATCTTTTTGTTAACCTATTTCCTCCCCTCTTTTCCCTTATAACAACCCTTTAAGCTAAGCAACCTTTTCTTTTCTTTCTGAAACATGCTTAATTAAAATTAGAAGCCTTCTTTATACATGTAGACATGAAGAGCTTTTGTGTTATTTTCATTGTTAATGGTGTAATGCTATATTAAGGGCATAGCATCAGGACCAAACAGTGAAAATCAGATCACTCTGGTAACAAGTAACAGGTCTCCATTTGACTAATTAGGCCTCAATTGATATTTGATCTCCAATTAGATAGAAAGAGTACAATTAAAAGATATTTACAATAGGTTATGAGGGGATTAAGCTGGTTCTACATCAGTTGGTCTTACTCTTTTTTATACAGTCAATACTTAACATGCAAACACCAGTGGAGTACTCAAAGGAAGTAAGCGAGTACAAATCGATGATAAAGACTCTTGTGATGGGTACGTCTTTTTCTATAGTTCCTGCTTATAAATGAAACTACACACTGTACAATTTGCCAAGTTGGTTTATGCTTATAGCACTATGTCTACATGCTTGAAGAGAAATTAAATAGAAAACAAATCACTGAAGACTTTTGAAACCAACAAGAGCGTCACTAGTAAAAAGAACACTTGAAAATGTGAAGTTTCTTGTTATTGTATTAATAAAGATTGTACCATATCAAATTTTTCCTCTTTTATCTATTTTTTTTGTGCTTGGTTTTATGTTTAGTCAGATTTTTGATGAATAAGAATATTAGTATTAGCTAAGGTTAATGTTGGAAATCTTGTAATGTTCTTGTACTTGTCAGTCTTTATGCTGACATTCAGTATCTATTTGTATGAGCGAACTGGTTTCGCAACTTGTACAGTTTTTGACATTCTTTCAGAAGATTTTTGTTCTTTTATCGGATGTACTCTCTGACATTGTTATATGTGTTCCAGGAATGAAGACTATAGTGTGGAGCATCAGCCATTGCCACAATAAACGGGATAAGGTCATAATGCCATCCTACTTCTATATGTTAAAAACCATCATTCAATACTTAATATATGTGCAATAACTTTTGTTACTTCTTAACTTAAAATCAATCTGTATTTCTTAATACAGCCGCCACCTCAATCCCATGCGCAACTTCAGCAAGTGCAGGTTCCGCATCCTTGTACTGTGATGCAACCTTACATGTCTGTTGGGCTGCGGGAGGATGAGGTACTTCTTTTTTAATCTCAATTTAAAGGATAAACATGGAGTGGGTGGGAATCAATTCCCCAGTTCTTAGATTGTTTTCTTTTTCAATCAGAAAACTGGAATTAGAAAGTTTGTTTTTTTAAGGGACCCATATGTAGAGCTACTCTGATTCTGTATGAAAGTTCCAACCAGTAAAACTGCCAGGTTTCCTGTAGGCGGTGTTTGGTTGAGGCCTAAACCATAGAATAAGGGGTTTAGGCCTCAGTTCCATCAAACGTGGATTAATTAGGCTGGCCTAACTAGGTGTAACTCTAAATTTAAATCACCTCTCCTGGTGGCTTAAGAGTTAGTTCCCCTACGTCCATCTCCCCCCCCCCTCTCTTCTTTATTATTTCTTAATAGCTTAGGCCATGACATAACTTTAGATCTTAACCAAACATGAATAGCTGAGACTGGCCTAAGTTGGAAGAACCAACTTAGGGCTCCAAAACTTTAGGCCTCAACCAAACTCCACGATTGTATTCCCCCTTGTCTTTTGCGAGTTGTGCTAATGAACCAGAGTCTGTTGCACCAAAACAGCCGTAGCCCCACAAAAGGACGCATAATAGATCCTAAACAAAAACAAACTTAAAAAGAAACGTGCAATCCAACAAACAGATGATTCTGTGTTTGTTTAACATAATTAGAGCTTATTAGGATTGTATCACATTGTGTGGTAGGAAAAACTCTGCTCTGTGCAATTTTTAATGGTAAATCATGTTTAACATATTTCTTTTTGTTTCTTGAACATAGGTACGGATGATCGCGGGGATGCTGAAGAGCGCAGCACACTGCTTCCCACTCTACAAGGAGAAAGAAGAGGAGAGAGAGATACTTAACCACTTCTCTCAGATCCTGGCCATCATGGAGCACCGTGACCTCATGGATGTTTTCTCTCTCTGCCTTCCAGAGCTGTTTGACTTCATTGCCACCAACACCCAACTTCTACATGTCTTCTCTACTCTGTTGCAAGTCTCCAAGGTCATCCGCCCCTTTGCTGACGTGCTCATTAATTACCTTGTCAATAACAAAATGGAGACCCTAAAACAGCCTGACACCCCTGCTGCCAAGCTCGTGCTGCAGCTGTTTCGGTTTGTTTTTCTCACTGCCTCCAAGGCCCCAACTGAGTGTGAGCGGGTCTTGCAACCCCATGTGCCCGTCATCATGGACATTTGCATGAAGAATGCACCTGAGGTGGAGAAGCCTTTGGGTTACATGCATTTGATGCGCAGCGTGTTTCGGTCTCTGAATACTGCAAAGTTTGATACCTTGATGCGTGATCTTATACCGACTTTGCAGCCATGCCTGACCATGTTGTTGGCAATGCTAGATGGGCCTATGGGGGAAGATATGAAGGATTTGATACTTGATCTTTGTTTGACCTTGCCTGCTCGACTCAGTTCACTCCTTCCACATATTCCAAGGCTCATGAAGCCTCTCGTTTTGGCCTTGAACGGGAATGATGATCTTGTTTCTTTGGCTCTTAGGACGCTAGATTTTTGGATTGATAGCCTCAACCCAGATTTTCTCGAACCAAGCATGGCTGGTGCAATGTCAGATGTCATACTTTCACTGTGGGCCCACCTGAGGCCCCCTCCCTATCCTTGGGGAACAAAGGCGTTGCATTTATTGGGGAAATTAGGGGGTAGAAACCGAAGATTCTTAAAAGAGCCGCTATCATTAGACTACAAAGATAATCCAGAGCACGGGCTCCGGCTTATCCTGACCTTTGAGCCATCGACACCTTTTTTGGTGCCGTTGGACCGGTTTGTTTACTTTGCCATAGCAGCGGTGATGGGTGGAGGTGCTACTGGTGGAATGGATATCTTCTACCGGAGGCAAGCATTGAAATTCATTAGGGTTTGTCTTGCATCTTCCCTTAATTTAAATGGGAACATAACAGATGGAGTGAGTCCTGGTGTTTTGGGAACGCTTTTGATGTCTGCTGTGGACCCCTCAAGGCGTAGGGTTGACGCTACAGATGTGAAGGTATTTTTCGAGCTTGTTCTTTTTTTATTAAATGTTGTTGTTACTTATCCTTCATGGACGAACTGTGTCTGAGATCTCTTATATTTCTTGTTCTATCCCTTTTGTCACTACACAAGTACCCATGAAGTAAACTTTTATCTTGGGCTTGAAGTCTGTGTATTCCTCTGTCTATGCAAATGCTTCTGACCACTTGACTTTTAGGCATATTTATAGCAGTAGGTTGAGTGTGGTTTATGGAAGAACTTGATGTCCTATATTAATCTTTTCAGTTGAGTTTTATTTAACAAGTCCATTTGCTATATTACTTGTTTACACAGGTTGATTTGGGTGTGAAGACAAAGACCCAGTTGATGGCCGAGAAATCAGTCTTCAAGACACTACTTGTTGCTGCCATTGCAGCCACTGCGGATCCCACACTTCATGACCCAAATGACGAATTTACCTCTGATGTCTGTCGTCACTTTGCAATGCTATTTCATAGTGACTCCTCTTCCACCCCTGCCTCATCCTCATCCTCATCCATAATTGGTCAGCAACTGGTCTCACACTCTAGACAGAGAAGCAGTACTGTTACCAATTTGAAAGAACTGGACCCGACGATCTTCTTGGATGCGATAGTTGAAGTTCTCTCCAGTGAAAACAGGGCCCATGCTAAGGCTGCATTAAATGCACTGAACACCCTTGCAGAGACTCTACTCTTTCTAGCACGCGCGAAGCATTCTGGTCTTGTTCGAGGAGGTGCAGGACCCAGCACTCCTATGCTTGTCTCTAGTCCTTCAGTTAACCCGGTCTACTCCCCTCCCCCAAGTGTGCGTGTTCCTGTTTTTGAGCAGCTACTGCCGAGATTGCTTCATTGTTGTTATGGTGCAACATGGCAAGCCCAAATTGGAGGAGTAACAGGTCTTGGTGCACTGGTTGGGAAGGTCTCTGTTGAGACCCTCTGTGCTTTCCAGGTAAGGACCTTTTCTTGTTCAACTGGGTGATGTTAAATGGAAAAAAAAAATGTCTGGAAGTAATGCTCAGATTTGCACCAGGACCCTTTTGGCTTGTATCTTATGTTAATAAACTTGACATGAACTTACCAAAATTTAGCTTTGCAATTCCTTTCCATCTTTATTTTCTATTGCATAGGTATCTTTTGTTTGAATTAGGTATAGATGAGTGGTTGGTTGCTTAACTGCACATCAGCATGTTAAGTAACCAAGTGTAAATTCTTTTCTCACAAATCAAAATTCCTTGCAACAGTGTGGATAATCTTGTCGTATTACTTTGTATACATTATACTTGTTGACACCATTGTAATATTTCAGGTCATGATTGTGAGGGGTCTGATCTACGTGCTAAAGAGGCTCCCGATACATGCGAACAAGGAGCAAGAGGAGACAAGCCAGGTTCTGACTCAGATCCTACGGGTGGTGAACAATGTGGATGAGTCGGCAAACAATGAGGCAAGGCGGAAGAGCTTCCATGGGGTAGTTGAGTTCCTGGCGCTGGAGCTGTTCAACCCCAATGCCTCGGTGGTTGTGCGCAGGAATGTGCAGTCGTGCCTGTCGTTGCTTGCCAGCCGAACAGGTAGCGAAATTTCTGAGCTTTTAGAGCCGCTGTACCTTCCCCTGCTGCAACCACTCGTGTCTCGGCCTCTTCGTTCCAAGAATGTAGATCAACAGGTACCCAAAGAGTTTTGAAGACTTATGTCATAGTACGATGTTTATGCTGCTGGCAGATTTGGAAACTATAATTTGTTATATATTATGTAAATTTGAGGTTTTCACAAAGTTTTAAAGCTTGATTGAAATTTGTAGATCTTAAACTAACTTGAGCCAATACTCTTTCTTTTAGTACCCATAAGATAACACATTTCATTATGAAATGTCTAATGGTTCTTAACTTCCTTTTGCAGGTGGGGACAGTTACTGCCCTGAACTTCTGTCTAGCGCTGAGACCTCCATTGCTGAAAATGACCCCAGAGCTCGTGAACTTCTTACAAGACGCACTACAAATAGCAGAGGCAGATGAGACAGTGTGGGTGACAAAGCTCATGAGCCCAAAAGTTGTTGCGACGCTCAACCGGCTCCGTACTGCATGCATCGAGCTGCTCTGCACAGCCATGGCCTGGAACGACCTGCGTGCTCCCACCTATAATGAGCTGAGGGCTAAGATCATAGCCATGTTCTTCAAATCTCTGACGTGTCGGACCCCTGAAATAGTGGCTGTAGCTAAGGAAGGCTTACGCCAGGTTATATATCTGCATTTTTGTTGCTTATTTCTGGAATATGGTTTGTGGTTTTTGTACATTATATTTCTGCAGTATTTTAATGCTGTTGTCAGTATTTATAAGTTCTTTTGATGGGTGCTAATCAGATACAGGCTGTAATAGAATGATTGGCACCATTCTGGTTTGGCAATAATTTTAACTTCAATATAATCTGACTTGACATTAGGTAATTCAGCAACAAAGAATGCCCAAGGAACTCCTACAAAGCAGCCTACGGCCAATTTTGGTCAACTTGGCCCACACAAAGAGCCTGACAATGCCTTTGCTTCAAGGGTTGGCCCGTTTGCTTGAACTTCTATCCAACTGGTTCAATGTCACACTTGGTGTTAAGTTACTGGACCATCTGAAGAAATGGTTAGACCTTGATAAGCTTGCCGCTGCCCAAAAGGCTTGGAAGCCCGGAGAGGAGCCCAAAGTTGCCGCCGGTATGTAAACCAAATGAAGTAATTAATTTCACAGCATCATGATGGAATTCTGTTCATGGAAATATCATGCAAAATTGTTTTTATTATTGTCGTTCCTGTAGGTAGTTGACTTGGATAACGCATAATGCTAAATATCGTGTTGTTTTGTTTTGTTTTTAAATTTAACAGCCATGATAGAGTTGTTCCATCTGCTTCCTCAAGCAGCCAGCAAGTTTTTGGATGAGCTGGTGAGCTTGGTGATAGACCTGGAGGCAGCACTTCCCCCAAGCCAGTTCTATAGCGAGATCAATAGCCCGTACCGACTACCGCTAACCAAGTTTCTAAATCGTTACTCTACCGAAGCCGTTGATTATTTCCTCGCCAGACTTAACCAGCCCAAGTACTTCCGGAGGTACTTACATTTTGTCTGAAGATGGTATCAGCAAGGTTTACTGTGTCATTTTAGTGCAATACAATTGGGAGTGACTTTGGGGGACTGAAGTTGTACCGAAACTTATCTTAGGTTTTTAGTGGATCAACAATCTATTCAGCAATGAAGAATTTTTGGAATTGTGGCTCTAATGGTTGTGAAGTTAAAACTGTGGCAGGTTAAAGCTGAATGAAAGCTAATTTGATTGTGCCAGACCTGAACACTGAATTTTAAAACATGAACCCTTGGGTCATAGATCATAAATGCCATAATATGTAACTGATATTAGCTCTAGTTACTCTCTCATACTCTCTAGGTAATATATGGATTGAAAGGCTAATAATTCTGGTTTAATATTTTTTTCAGGTTTATGTACATAATCTGTTCGGATGCGGGACTACCTCTCCGGGAGGAGCTTGCTAAATCTCCCCAGAAAATACTTTCCAGTGCTCTCCCACAATTCTTCACACAAGGACAAGGTTCCAGCCCTCTCATATCACAGATCCCCTCTTCCTCCTCATCAATAAATGAAGACACTCCTATGATTCCAGCTTCTGATAATATGGTTCCCATCTCTTCCTCATCGAGTGCTATGGCGAGCCCTGCAGCTTCTGATGCATATTTTCATGGACTGGAGCTTATCTCAACCATGGTGAAGCTGATGCCAGACTGGCTACATAATAATCGCTTGGTTTTTGATACGCTTCTCTTGGCCTGGAACTCACCTGCTAGGATTGCACGCCTCCAGAATGAACAAGAGCTGAGCTTGCTTCAGGTGTGAATCTACTATGCATCACCTTATGCTGCAAGAACTTTGGGTTTAATCATCTAGTTAGGGTGCAGCGCTTGAAACCATCTATTGGCCAGAATTAGGTCATTATAAATGAACCGACTCACTTATTATTTACTAAGTGGTTGGTTCTTTTCCAGTTTATTTCCAACTGAACAATTTTGTTGATCTGTGTCATAGGCTTGACTCACAGCTTTTGTTTCTTGAGTTATCAATTACATAAATTGTTTTGATTTGATGTTGATTATGTAGGTGAAAGAAAGCAAGTGGCTCATAAAATGCTTCTTAAATTACCTGAGGCATGAGCCCACTGAGGTTGGAGCACTCTTCGATATGCTATCTATTTTCTTATTTCACAGCCGTGTGGACTATAGCTTCCTTCGGGAGTTCTATGTAATTGAGGTTTGTTTCTTTTTCTATGCATCGAAGATTTCTTTTTTGCAACCACCCATGCTTTTCCCTATTGCAGAGATTTTGGTTTTGAGTATAAATTCACTCGTCTCCTTAGGTTGCTGAAGGGTATGCTCCAAATCTGAAAAAGACAATCCTGGTGCACTTTCTGAACATATTCCAGACAAAGCAGTATGGCCAGGACCATCTGGTTGTTGCAATGCAGATACTAATCCTCCCTATGCTTGCACATGCTTTCCAAAATGGACAAAGTTGGGAAGTGGTGGATGCCCCCATTGTCAAGACCATTGTTGACAAGCTTCTTGACCCTCCTGAGGAGGTAAATTCCATTATTGCAATATGGTAAAGTGATTCAGTCGTCTTATTGTACTAACAAAAGTAATGGGTTTTGTTCCTTGTTCTTTTCTTCAGATTACTCTAGAGTACGATGAACCACTGAGGATAGAGCTGCTTCAGTTGGCAACGCTACTTCTGAAATATTTGCAGTCTGACCTGGTCCATCATAGGAAAGAGCTGATAAAGTTTGGATGGAACCATTTGAAGCGTGAAGACAACTCGAGCAAGCAATGGGCCTTTGTCAATGTCTGCCACTTTCTCGACGCCTATCAGGCACCTGAAAAGATCATCCTTCAGGTCTTCCCAGTCTACATTGTTTTGTTTTGTTCTTTTCTTACTTCTGGTCTTTTGGGATGGAGGGGGGGGGGGGGGGGGGTGCTTACTTTGCGAATTGCAGCCTAGGAGAATGTAGTGTTGGTGATTTAAATTATACTTCAATGGATGCCTTTGTCATCAGCATTGGCCATCACAGGATTTCTACTTGTAGTCCAAGTATATTGTAAAATATGACTGCAGCCTGCAGTGCTATATTTGTTCATAGTTTACACCTTTGTACTAAGATAATTTTCAAAATAATTTGGTGAATTTCTTGGGTAAATTTCATGGTGCGATAAATATGTGTTTCTATATCACAATAGTGTATTTCCTAATTTAATGCGTTTTCATATATACATGCAGGTTTTCATTGCACTGTTGAGGACATGCCAGCCAGAAAATAGAATGTTAGTTAAACAAGCACTGGACATACTAATGCCAGCTCTTCCCAGGAGACTTCCTCCCGGTGACACACGTGTGCCCATCTGGATCCGGTACACAAAGAAAATCCTGGTAGAGGAAGGGCACTCAATTCCGAATATGATCCACATCTTCCAATTGATTGTGCGCCATTCGGATCTTTTCTACAGTTGCCGTGCCCAGTTTGTCCCCCAGATGGTCAACTCGCTCAGCAGATTGGGACTTCCCTACAACACTACCCCAGAGAACCGCCGCCTGGCAATCGAGCTTGCTGGTAAGTTGGTTAAGTGGAGTCTGTTTTTCTTTCATGTTTTTTATTTCCTTTCTGAATTCATATTGCATAAATTCTGTATAACAATGCTATTGTTAATTAAGCCAAAACATATTCTTACTGTCATCTGAATTTTCAAAAAGCTATTTCCTTTCTGAAATCAGATTGCACAAGTTGTTCTGTATAACAATGCTGTTGTTAATTAAGCCACAACATATTCAACCTTTCTGTCATATGAATTTCCAAATTTTTTTGGTAACTGCTTGCAAGCCTGAAGCACAACAGATTTTCGAACAATTCTGTTCTGAAGATCTATTTACTAGGCAGACCTTGAACAAAATGCCATAATACAATAGGAGATCGACACTTGAAAACAATTCTTTGAAAAAGGATAGTATAATTCATGCACGATAATCAACATGAGAAATGATGGTGTAATATGCTTTGCTAGATTGTTTTACTGTGTCAAATGTTACCAAAATTTAGCAATATACTGCTGATATAATTTTACTGAACTTATCAACTGATCGGTTGACAACTCGTAGGTCTGGTGGTTGCATGGGAGAGGCAGAGGCAGAACGAGATGCGGGTGGTGCATGAGTCTGAAGGTGGTCCAGGTGGGATCCAAGCTGCTCCAATGATGGTGGATCCAATGGGCAACCCCAACCCCAATGCTAATAATCCTAATCTTTTGGGAGTGGGTCTGGAGCAGAGACGTATGGTAGGAGACACCATGCAGGGGTTTGGCGAGGATCTTAGCAAGAGAGTGAAGATGGAGCCTGGATTACAGGCATTTGGTGTGATGTCACCAGGTGGACCTTCGATACCTAATGTAGAAACGCCAGGTGGGTCAGCTGGTCAACCTGACGAGGAGTATAAACCTAATGCTGCCATGGAGGAGATGATAATCACCTTCCTTATAAGGGTTTGCTAATCCCACCCCCCCTCCCACCGCCCCCCCCCCCCCCTGCGAAAAAAGATCCTCTTGCGCTTGCTTGTGTTTGTAGTAATACTGTGGTTCACTGTCGATTATACGACGGTAGGCAAGACATAAGACAAAATGTCCATGACTGTACCTGCTGTACCAGCACAATTAACATATCTGTTGGAGCAAGTTATCTTTGAGTTGTTACAGATTAATATCTGCATATTTTTAAGGTGTTATTTGCAGGATTGGTTATGATGCATTTCTTTTTCATCTTTAATTAACTTGGATAAGTCTATCAGCATTTTGTAAGTGGATTGTTAAACTTGATCAAAGCAATTTGTAATCATACTTACAATTCAGGTAGCACTTGTGATAGAGTCTAAGGACAAGGAGTCGAGTGCAATGTACAAGCAAGCACTGGACCTATTGACACAAGCGCTGGATGTGTGGCCTAATGCAAATGTAAAGTTCAACTATCTAGAAAAATTGCTCAGCAACCTGACCCCGTCCCAGTCCAAGGACCCTGCGACTGCTCTTGCACAAGGTCTTGATGTCATGAACAAGGTCTTGGAAAAACAGCCTCGCCTCTTCATCCGCAATAACATCAATCATATTTCCCAGGTTGGTATTGGGTTTCTGTAAACAGTCTTTATGGCAGCTCCACTAGCTTAGACTATCTTCAATTGGGTATTTATTGCAGTTTATTTAGCACGGATACAGATAGGAGTGGCCGACACGAAATTACACTGTACGATATGTTATTTTCTAAAAATTACGGACACACCACGGCTGTAGCAGTGGAAATTAAAAATTAGGGTAAATTTCGCCGGAGGTCACTAAACTTTGTCTTTTGTCACGAATTGGTCACGATTTGTCTCTCCATAACCACTGAACTTTTAATTTGTCCAATCAAGTTACCCTATAACTTTTCCATCCAAAATATTAACGAAATATTCTCATTCTGTCCAAAATATAACAGAATATGCTCATTTCATCCAAAATTTTAACAGAATATGCTCATTCCGTCCAAAATAATAACAGAAAACTTATATCCAGTTAATATTTTGGATGGAAAAGTTGTAGGGTGACTTGATTGGGACAAATTAAAAGTTCAGTGGCTATAAAGAGACAAATCAAACTTGAGTGACCAATTCGTAACAAAGAACAAAGTTTAGTAACCTCTAGCGAAATTTACCCTAAAAATTAACAATTTATTTACAAAGTGTTATGTATATTACCTTTGTTCAATGGATACACAACAAGAAAATAGCTCAGGTGATAGTGCTTGAGGCTTGCCTTCAATGACGCACGGGTTTGAATCACTGCTGTGTGTATTTTGTATGCGTCTTGTATAACTATAGTTGGCTTTCTCTCGCTCTTTCTCTGATATAATCATGTGACTCAACAAACAAAAGGACTGTATTTCTCAGATTCTGAGATACGTTTAGTAGTAGGTCTTGGACGATGGGCAATGAAAGAACATCCTTTCTAAATGAATTTGGTCTTTTGTCAACTGGCAAGGGTCCTATAATGTGTAGAAGTGTCCTGTCCGTGTCAATACGGTGACTGTGTCACGAATCAGAGTTGACTGTATCCAACATGTGTTGGGCACGACACAGGTGTGGCATCTTTCCCAGTGGCCTAACAGAAATATAAACAAAAATGATGTATGGTACTGGAAGCTTGTCTGTGTCCATGCTACTAAGAGTACCAAACTTTTATATTTTTTTCCCTCTCAAAAGCAGCTGATCCAAGATAATCTTAGGTATGTTATAGCATATTGTTGGTAATACCCTTGAAGTCTTGGCTAAATTTTGCTACAACTTAATGCTTAAGCTATTTTTCGAGCCCTTCTTAGTTTGAAATTTGTCAAATGAATGTAAATCCAAATTGGGATCAGAATAAAGAAATTGGTGCTCTGCAAGACCTGCACATACTGATACTATACTGATACTGTACAATAGCATAAACCCAAGACTGATAACTTTTGTACTCTAGTAACTGTTTTGTACCCAAATAGCTATCAGCTGAAAATTAACTGATGACGAAATGGGAAGCGTGGATTTTGTACCAATGCATTTACACAAGGAGATATTTCTAACTCATATTTGTCTCTTCTTCTTGTCCTTTGAAAATAGATATTGGAGCCATGCTTTAATAACAAAATGGTTGATGCCGGGAAGTCCTTGTGCACCCTTATAAAAATGGTATTCACTGCTTTCCCTCTTGACTCACCGACAACCCCTCAGGAGGTGAAGATTCTCTGCCAGCGTGTGGCTGACCTGTTACAGAAGAATCTTGCTGCGGTCACAGCTCCACAGATATCCCTTGAGGCTGCAAATGTGAACTCGATTATTAGTTTCGCACTTTCTGTAATGAAGGCGTTGTCTGAGGTCCAGAAGAATTTTATTGACCCCTTCATTGGTTTATTACTGCGTGTCCTTCAGCGCCTTGTTAGAGATATGGGGACCTCGGGTCTCCATTCGAGACAGGTAGGATTTTAGTTTGGCTTTTGCTGTAAACAAGTCCAGTTTAGGGTGTGAAACCTATTGATTGTTAATTGGGGCTATTATATGTTAAATAAATTCGGGCTTTATTGAGTTGCACCGTGACGTCCGTATAGTTTAGTGTAGCACCTACAATGGATGCTATTGTTAAGCTAATCGCCTACTATCGGGTTGTTATGGTATTAAAATTGGAAATAGTTTTTTTCCTTGTCCTGTGTTTTTTTTACAACAGTCATGTTCTATTTATCCTTATTCTATGTCTTAACCTGACATGACCCTGACCCGACTCAACCTGATATACCTAGCGCTGTAAACATATAAGCTTGAAGTCCTATTTTGGGCTACTAGTATTTGTTATTTTTTTTTATCTCTTGCCATTTCATTTAACATCAGGGGCCTAGAGCAGAACTGGACTCTTCTGCCAGCTCACGTGCAGGTCCCACAGATGCTGCTTCATCTTCTTCTCCATCTCTTTCGGTTATCTCCAATCTTAAAAATGTTCTACAACTCATCAGTGAAAGGGTCATGCTCTCACCTGACTACCGAAAAACAATAGGCCAAATCTTATATGCCCTCCTGTCAGAAAGGGCCACGGATCCGACAGTGCTGTTGTGCGTTTTGGATACAGTAAAGAGCTGGATCGAGACTGACTATCGGACCATGCCAGGTGCACCCTCTGGCGGTTTGAACATGAAAGATATTGTTGCCTACCTTCAGAAACTAGCCCTGGTTGACCGGAAGGCCTTCCCTCCTAATTTGCTGGAAGAGTGGGACCAGAAGTTTCTACAACTGCTATATGGGCTGTGTGCTGATGGGACTAAGTAATTTCTGTTTGGGTCAAAATATATATTAACTTAAACAAGAGTAGGGTCAAAATGCCCCATTGTTTTTGTGCCCCAATCATGCCTCACATCCTTATCCCTGTTTTCAAATTCCAAACAGTCGACTGAACCGCTCAACATGATCTCCATATTAAAATGTGATTGGAGACCAAATTTTATATTGTTTGGGAAATTTTTTTCTATTTTTTTAGATGAAAAACAGTGATTTTGTACCTATCTAAAAAATAGTAAAAATTTCCTTTATAGAAAAAATTTCCCAAAAAATTATAAAATTTGGTCTCCAAGCACATTTTAATATAGAGATCATGTTGAGCGGTTTGGTTGACTGTTTGGAATTTGAAAATGGGGATAAGGATGTGAGGCATGATTGGGACACAAACAATGGGGCATTTTAACCCTGCTCTTTAAACAAAATGGAGTACAATTTTTTTACATTTGTGTATACGATGTGTCAACTTTTGTGACTAAATTTTGCTATACAGCTTTACCGATATGCGTGTTTATTTTTGTTGGAAATTCCAGATACCCATTACAGTTGCGGCAGGAGGTTTTCCAGAAGGTTGAGCGCCAATTCATGCTGGGCTTGAGAGCGAAAGACCCGGAGACCAGACAGAGGTTCTTCCTGCTCTACCATGAATCACTGGCCAGAACCCTCTTTGCACGACTTCAGTTCATAATCCAGATTCAGGATTGGGAGGCAGTGAGTGATGAGTTCTGGCTAAAGCAGGGCCTTGACCTTATTTTAGCACTACTGGTGGAGAATGATCATATCAGCCTTGCGCCAAACTCTGCACTCGTTCCCCCATTGATGCCACATGGTCTGGTACTGGATCAGGGACCTATGATGCAAGCTCAGGTTGGCGCTTCAACTGATGGTTCAGATGGATCTGATGGTGGTGCCCCTTTAACGTTTGAATCTCTCACTGCCAAGCATGCCCAGTTCTTGACTGAAATGAGCACGCTTCAAGTAAGTTTTTGTCTCCCTTTCTTCACGAAAAGTAAATGGAAAATATGAAAATGTGACAATAGTAAAGATTTCCACCATTTCGAGTACTGTTGTTAGCTGTTAATTTCAAGTATTGTAATAAGTCAACTAATGTATCTAATTGTAAGTGTGCCTTAACTGCTTAATTTAGTTGATTGATGGGTTTTTGTATCTTTATGTGTTGTACCACTGTCATTTCTTGTTTCTTTCTCATGGTAAATAAAATTAGTGAAAAGCCTTCTTGTTGCTGGTAAACTGTAACAAAGTTTTTTTGTTCTGTTATGTTTCAGTTGATGGATTTGCTGGTGCCTTTGAGAGAGTTAGGATTTGCTGACCCAAATGTGTCCTACCATTTGTGGGTCTTGGTCTTCCCCATAGTGTGGATAACCCTACAAAAGGAAGAACAGGTTGCTCTAGCAAAACCCATTATTGCATTACTGTCCAAAGACTACCACAAGAGACAACAAACTAGCCGGCCTAATGTAGTGCAGGCCATTCTAGAAGGCCTTCACCTCAGCCATCCGCAGCCTCGCATGCCTAGTGAACTTGTTAAGTACATCGGGAAGACATACAATGCATGGCACATATCCCTAGCTCTGTTGGAGAGTCATGTAATGCTATTCAACAATGAGGCTAAATGCTCTGAGTCACTAGCTGAGTTGTACCGGTTACTGAACGAAGAGGATATGAGGTGTGGTTTGTGGAAGAGGCGGTCAATCACTGCTGAGACTCGTGCTGGGCTCTCTCTTGTCCAGCATGGATACTGGCAGCGGGCCCAGAATTTGTTCTACCAGGCCATGATCAAGGCAACACAAGGCACATACAACAACGCTGTCCCTAAATCAGAGATGTGCCTCTGGGAGGAGCAGTGGTTACACTGTGCTGGTCAGATGAGCCAATGGGAAGTGCTGTCTGATTTTGGAAAGAGTGTTGAAAACTATGATATTTTACTTGATTCTCTTTGGAAGGTTCCAGAATGGACATACATGAAGGAAAACGTGATGCCGAGAGCCCAAGTGGAGGAGACTCCCAAGTTGAGATTGATACAAGCATTCTTTTCCCTCCATGACAAGGGCACAACTGGTGTAGCTGAGGCTGAAAATTTGGTTTCGAAAGGGGTGGAGCTTTCGCTTGAGCAATGGTGGCAGTTGCCTGAGCTCTCGGTCCAGGCTCGGATCCCCCTCCTCCAGCAGTTTCAGCAGCTAGTGGAGGTGCAGGAGTCATCCAGAATTTTGATGGATATTGCTAATGGGAGTAAGGCACAGACTCCAAGTAACTCAGGGGCTAATCCACAGAGTGCGTTTGCCGACTTAAAAGATATTTTGGAGACATGGCGACTTCGGACTCCCAACGAATGGGACGGCATGACTGTCTGGTATGCTGTATTCTACAATGTACTTGAGCTGAAATGATAGATACCTTACTAGTTTATATTGCTGCGCAATGGCACCAAAATGCTATTTGATACGATATTTAGTACTAGAATACACTTCTGACATCCTTGAACTTAACAAAATCTTCAGGTATGACCTGTTGCAGTGGAGGAATGAGATGTATAATTCTGTGATCGAAGCCTTCAAGGACTTTGGTCAGACGAACCCTCAGCTGCACCATCTCGGGTACAGAGATAAAGCTTGGAATGTCAATAAACTGGCGCATATTGCCAGGAAGCAAGGGCTGCAAGAAGTTTGTGTAAAAATTCTTGATAAGATGTATGGTCATTCCACTATGGAAGTTCAGGTGGTGTTTCTTTGCATGCATATTGATAATTATGAACTTGAATGCAGATATTATCTTATTTTACTTGTTTTTGTTGGCTGGATTTTAAGGTACCCATGTTACTTGCTTCAAGCACACTTTTTGATGATTAATTTGTACCATTACAGTGGAAAGCACTGAATGCTTTCTGTTCCAGGACTTAACCAGCTATATCACATTTGTTATGCCTTTCTTTCTTTTGTATTTTGCAAGTGTTTTTTGGTAGTTAATTTAGGATCACCTTTGTAGGCTTAAGCATTATGTTTGTGCAGTAAACTTGTGATCGACAACAAATTTCCTTTTGTGTGACAGGAAGCATTTGTTAAGATCAGAGAGCAAGCAAAGGCGTTCTTGGAGATGAAAGGAGAGCTTGTTAGTGGCCTCAACCTGATAAACAATACCAATCTGGAGTATTTTCCTCCGAAGCACCGTGCTGAGATCTTCCGCCTGAAGGGCGATTTCTTGTTGAAAATGAATGACAGTGAAGCTGCCAACACCAGTTACTCCAATGCAATTATCATGTACAAGCACCTTTCTAAGGGTTGGATCAGCTGGGGCAACTACTGTGATATGGTAAACATCAATATTAAGAATGTATCACACATTAGCAAAGAAGAGATAAATCTTGCCCTTGTTTGTGTTTTCACCATTAGAAGTCTTAGAATGTATCATTGTATAAGCATAGATTATTTTATTTGGCAAATATTTATTAACGAAATATAAGCACAAGTAGGGTGGGAACTTGGTATTTTTGGTTTTATATAGGAAAGGATCAGTAATTGAGCTAACGAACAGTACTTAAATAGATAAATTCTATATACATTTATTTATTTATTTATCTTGCAGGTTTACAAGGAGACAAGGGAGGAGGCGTGGCTGGAGTATGCAGTGAGCTGTTTTTTCCAGGGGATCAAATACGGGGTCTCAAATTCAAGGAGTCATGTGGCTAGGGTTCTTTACCTCCTGAGCTTTGACACGGCAAATAAACCAGTCGGGAGGGCTCTGGATAAGTATCTGGACCAGCTGCCTCACTGGGTATGGCTCTCTTGGATTCCCCAGCTGCTACTCTCTTTGCAGAGAAATGAGGCGCCTCATTGTAAGCTTGTCCTCATGAAGGTTGCTCAACATTATCCGCAGGTACTTTTTAAGTGTTTCTGTACTAATAGATTTTTCGCCCCTCTTCCTGACTGAACATAAGACTGCAACAATTGCTAATTATATGGAATCTGGCTTGGCCCCAGAACAATTTTTTGCTTCCATGTAATGGTACTGGACTGGACTGGACTGCTACAGTACCGAGGTCTTATTTGGACTCGTCATTTATGCATATGCGTATCAATATATTATAAAACTATAGTTGTACAGGTTTATTTGGAGCTTTAGTTGTATGTAAACCATATTTTTGTTATGGATATATGCCTGGGCTAACACAGTCGAGAGTGTATGTATGTGTTGATTGTATTTATAGATAGCATGCAGATATGCCCATAGATTATGTTTGATGTGCTCCTTGGTGGCACATTTTCTAGGGAGGAGTTATTATAGACGTATGTATGTTTGATGTATTTCGTTTCAACCTCCAATGGCAGGCATTGTATTATTGGCTCCGCACATATCTAATGGAGCGGCGAGATGTAGCTAACAAATCAGATATGAGTCGAAACATTGCACTACAGAGAATGCAACATGCCATGTCTGTAGCTGCCACTGGAAGCTCTCATAGTGGCAATGTACCAGCACCAGATGGTAACCCTAGATCAGCCACAGGCCATCATGGTGGACCTGGTGCTATTCCTGATGCTCACTCCAATGAAGGGGGCAGTAATCTGCAAGGACAGCAGGAGGTAGAGCGTTCTGGTCCATCTGATGGTGGTGGACCCCACGACAACCAGCATAATATTTCAGATGGTGGTGGCCCGATGCAGTTGAGACGCACAAATAATGCTGGGGCTGGTAATGCTGGTGGTGCGACCAATTTGGTGGCATCGGCTGTTAGTGCATTTGAGGCGGCCAAGGAAATAATGGAGGCTTTGAGGACCAAGCACACCAATTTGGCTAATGAACTTGAGGTCTATACTCTTTTTGAATGGTCTTTATGACTGTCAATTTCCTTTTCATTTGTTTTTCGACTACCAACTGCTTCTATGTATCAACCAATAGCTGACGTGAGAATTATTTTAAATAATTTTTGTGTATAAGCAGATTCACCTTTGGTATCTACGACAACCAAAATTATATACCCACCATGAAAGTGTTCTTTTTTAACATGCAAGTGCCCTATTTCTTTTTTACCTTATTAAAATTTCCTTTCCTTTACATTCCATTTCAGATTTTACTGTCTGAGATTGGGTCTAGATTCGTGACACTTCCAGAGGAGCGCCTCCTAGCTGTTGTCAATGCCCTGCTCCATCGTTGCTACAAGTACCCCACTGCAACCACTGGTGAGGTGCCACAGTCACTGAGGAAAGAGCTTTCTGGGGTATGCCGAGCATGCTTCTCGGCTGAGGCTGTAAACAAGCATGTGGATTTTGTCAGAGAGTACAAGCAGGACTTCGAACGGGATCTTGACCCTGAGTCAACTGCCACTTTCCCGTCCACCCTGGCTGAGTTGACGGAGCGCCTGAAGCATTGGAAGAACATTCTTCAGAGCAATGTTGAAGACAGGTTGGATTAAATTTCTTTTTTTCTTGTTGCATTGTCCAGTTGTTAATGCTAATGTACCTGTGGCATTTTCAATAGATAAATAGCTCAGTATCATGTAGGTTAACATCAGATTATCTAATAATATTTTGTTTTACGGACTGATTTTATTTTCATATTTTTTATCTATTAAACATTGAGTGCTGCAGGTTCCCTGCTGTTCTTAAATTGGAGGAAGAGAGCAAGGTGCTAAGGGATTACCATGTTGTAGATGTGGAGATCCCTGGTCAGTACTTCAGTGATCAGGTTTGGTTGTTGTCTCTTCTTTTTTATTTCTGAAATTTTCTATTCAGGTTTAATGTTCCTATATTATTATTTATTATCTTTTTATTGTGTCAAAAATAGAGGGAACCTTATGGCAAATCCTTGAAGTTGGAAGAGTCATTAGTTCCTGTCCTAAATAGAGAAGGATAGATAAATGGGATATTCATGTGATACTAGGGAATTTCACTTCATTTCTTTTCCTCTAAAATTATATGAATTCCAAAGAGCCTTTCCTATTATATCAGCTTTTCCAAATGATATGTTGAAATTAGCAGCGCATGATCCTCTCAAGAGAAACTTGTTTTCAGCTTATTTTCTATGCAGTTACACAACATTTTTCTTTTTGTTTGTGTGCGCAGGAAGTTGCACCTGACCACACAGTGAAGCTAGATAGGATTGGGCCTGACATTCCTATAGTTAGAAGGCATGGGAGCAGCTTCCGCCGCCTGACCTTAATTGGATCAGATGGTTCTCAGCGCCATTTCATTGTGCAGACATCACTAACCCCTAATGCTAGGAGTGATGAGAGGATGCTTCAGCTGTTCCGTATACTCAATAAGATGTTCGATAAGCACAAGGAGTCCCGGCGCCGCCACCTTGCAATCAACACCCCAATCATTATACCTGTTTGGTCTCAGGTGGGCAAGCTGAAAATCTTTCCCTCTTAAAAAACTTGGTAGTGGCTGCCAAGGGTTGAAATATCTCTTTTTCTCTCTCTGTTTTTTTTAGAACTTACCAGCGGCCAAGGGATTCCTCTCTCTCTATAAACATGCATGTCTATTTTGGTGGGGTAGCTGTGGGTTTGAGGGGATTAGGTCAGAATCTCGCTTTTTTTTTCATAGTGGAGTTTGACTGAGCAATTTATGGAACTTGACCATGTGGAATGGGCATACTAGCATTTTCCCTATATAGATTTCTTCCCAACATCTCCATGGAATGTTATGCAGACTTGTAACCTTTTCTTTGAAACAAATCAGGTACGCATGGTAGAGGATGATTTGATGTACAGCACGTTCCTGGAAGTTTATGAGTTAAATTGTGCACGATACAATCGCGAGGCTGACACGCCAATTACCACCTTTAAGGAGCAGTTGAACCAGGCCATTAGCGGCCAGTTCTCCCCAGATGCTGTGATTGATCTGCGTCTGCAGGCTTACAATGAGATCACCAAAACTGTGGTCAATGATAACATTTTTACACAGTTCATGTACAAGACGCTGCCAAGTGGGCCCCACCTCTGGACCTTTAAGAAGCAGTTTGCAGCCCAGCTTGCTCTTTCATCCTTTGTCTCATACATGCTTCAGATTGGTGGTCGGTCTCCGAATAAAATCCTGTTTGCAAAGAACACTGGAAAGATCTTCCAGAATGACTTCCATCCTGGTATGGTGACCCAAGGCAAATAGCCGCCGTTTCCTTTTAGTTGTATATTATGCTATCAGCTATATCCTTTTCAAATGACAGTTACAAGGTGCCTGAGATGTTTTATGGTTTTACAAACTAATTTTACAATGAATGGCCTGGCTGGCTGTCTTTGACCTTTTGGAATCACATTTTCAAGTGTTTTATGGGTGCTTGCACTTCATTTCTAATTTGTCTTCCTTTTGGACTGTAAATGCAGCTTATGATGTCAATGGCATGATCGAGTTCAATGAGCCAGTTCCATTCAGGTTGACGCGCAACATGGAGGCTTTCTTTTCACATTTTGGGGTTGAAGGTCTCCTTGTTTCTGCTATGTGTGCCGCAGCTCAGGCTGTGGTTTCACCTAAGGTTATTCTTCTTCTATAACAAGTTTACTCCCTGCTGCAAATGTATCAAGATCAGATCTTAATCTGCAATCCTTGATTTAACTGATAAGAAGATTTTTTTTTTTTTTTTTTTTTCTTCCTTTGCATGTGCAGCAAAATCAGCATATATGGCATCATCTGGCGATGTTTTTCAGAGATGAGCTTTTATCTTGGTCATGGCGGAGACCTATTATGCCTTCTGTACCTGTGCAGGTACTGAACCCGCTAGACTTTGAGCAGAAGGTGACAATTAATGTGGACCAGGTTATTGCTCGCATCAGAAGCATTGCCCCACAATTTCTTTCTGACGAGGTAAATCCAGAGCTTTTTTCTCCCTAAATGTCTACCCAAAAGTCTAATTCTTCATAGTGGAAAAGGTAAAAAGAAAATGTTATTTTTTTTTTCAAAAGTGAAAAACCATGGTAATTTTCTATCTTACAGGAGGAGAACACAACGGAGCCACCACAGTCGGTACAGAGAGGTGTGACGGAGCTGGTAGAAGCTGCCTTGTCACCTAAGAACTTGTGCATGATGGATCCTACCTGGCATCCCTGGTTCTAGATTATTCAGCTGAGGCGAAGTATTGTCTAATTATCTGATGTTAGATTATTTGTAGAGGATTTCTAGATTATTCCTCTGTAGTTGTTTGTGTATATGCTGGCTGATGAGATCTGACTTTCTCAACTGCTAACTATTAATTTAAGTATTCATTCTCAGTATCAAGTATTATGAAATCTCAAATTAGAAGGTTCTGCTGTCTGTTAATTTTGTGCACAAATCACAAACCCCCTGATCCAAGTAGAATCCAAGTTACTATAGGCGCGTAATTTATGACTTATTCAAGTGAACATCATTTCTAGTCTACCAGCAAAACTAAGACCCATTTATGCAAGACTTGTTCATTTGAGTGCATCAAACATTCATTGGACAATGTGCCTCAAACAAAATTTTAAGAATATCCTACGATTATTCAAATTCAATAAATAGTTTTCCACAATATAACATGTGCCTTGTGCTAATTCCTTCATGGTTAAAAAAGGTCTTCCAAATTTGTAATGAACAAACATATTATTATTGTATTTAAATAGGTACACATTCCAAAAGCAAAGAATTTATGATATACTTATTTTTGTCATAAAATTAATGCATATGTGAAATGTTATGATATTTTGATTTTGCTTTCATTAAAATAAGCTCGTAATTAAACCCTAAAAAATAAAAATAGAATAGTACTTGAACTAATTAATATAAGTTGTAATAAATACTATTGCTTTAACAAGCAATAGGTCAATAGTCAAATCCTCAACGAACAACAAGCCAACAAATCGGATCTGGACTCTGGAATCTGGCAAAAAAAAGACACAAAAATCGAGGGTTGGTGTTTTCCCATCAGAATACATTGATTCAACTCGGCACCAAGGATCCAATCAATCCAATCATCCGTCCTCTCTCTCTCTCTCTCTCTCTCGCGCATCAACGGAGAAGGGCAAAGGCATGGCGCGGCGCTGGAATGTCGACTTTCCCGACTCCTCTTCCTCTTCTCACCCCACCGTCGCTGATCCTCCCGGCTTCGCTCGATCTACTCCTGATCTAGTACGAATCTTCCTGCCCCCCTCCTCCTCCTCTCTCTCTATTCTCTCTCTGCTTTACTACCCCATCAACGGCGTGTGTGCATCTGTGTGTTTTGTTGTTGATCTTTAGATATTTTCTTTGCTGCATTAGTTTTATTTCAACTAAAAGAGCGTTACAGATTGCATTAAATCGATGATTTAGGATCCAGCGTGCAAATTAGATATGATTTTTCATCAAAAAATTCAACGCAGTCTGAATATTTAATTTAGCTTAATTTAGGATCGGGAGTTGAAATAAGGAATTGGATCTTTGGAATTTGATTGTGCTTCGTTCCTATTCCCTCCTCTAAATCCTTAATTGAATTATTTTACCTGACCACACCGAAACTGTGCAAGCTGTAACTACCCCAGTTAATTTTGTTATTAACTTTAGCTCTTAAAACTGTCAAGGTTTGATACAGCACTTAATTGAGTTCTTTTGGAACCTGGTCTCCCACAGCAGAGGGTATGACAAACTGTGCTAGGCGTGTTCTCTAGTTCTTAATTATTTATTTCATCTTTTTTTGTTTTAGGACGAAAGCAGTGGATCCCGTCAAAGGAATGATGCCGAGGCTGCATGGAAGTCTCAGGTATTTGGTCATTCTTTTTTTAGTGCCACAAACACCTTAGGAAACCCAAACTGAAGAATTGAAAGCCTAATTAATTAGCCTTAATTATGTTTCAAATGCTTTTCTATTAACTAAAATCTTTACTAAATAATAGAAGAGTCATAACAATGCAATTTAAAATTGAGTTAACCCAAGCAAATATAAACAGTAGTTGCTCACGTTTGATACTGTATAAATTTTGACCTAATATATATTTTTTTTCTATTTTTAATTTGAAAACCTAAAAGAAAGCATGGGAGGTGGCACAAGCACCATTCAAGAACCTTTTAATGATGGGGTTCATGATGTGGATGGCGGGAAACACAGTGCATCTCTTCAGCATGGGTATCACATTTTCTGCTCTTTGGCAACCCATTAGTGCGCTAAGCAGTGTTGGCAAAGGTATTTCTATTTCTACTTGTACTTGTACTTCTACTTCTATCAGTCCCCCAATTTATGTAAAAGATGTTTCCTGCAAACTAAAACTGAGGAAAATGGTGCCATCATTAGCTAATATTTTTTGTATTTTCAATTGCAGTTTTCGAACCATTTAAGGACCCAAGGGTGGATTTGAATGCACCGAGATTGTTATTTATTGCCCTTAATTTGGGTGGTATGGCTCTGGGCATGTGGAAGGTGATTTATTACTCTCTAATAAATAAAATTTTATGGTTTGGGATCCATTGACAATATTTTCTGACAATGCTGGCAACATTGAGTTTAGTAGGAACTGACATTGGTTTGAGTGTGACCTACATGTTATATGTACTGAAAATAAAAATGTTTGGGATGTGATGTATGCTTCATCAATTATAATGGCAACATTGCAATATTATGTATTTAACTCTATTTGATGGATTATCAAACAGTACTCAACATGCATATATTTGAAAAGGAGAACTATCTATATTTCCCATTAAAGTCTTTAGTTTCTCATTTATTTGGCTTGACTGGAAAAATAGTCGGATCCTACCTTATATTTTGTTTATTTATGTATGAATGTTATATAATTTTGATGCTGTTTTGTGTAACAGCTGAACACATTAGGTCTCCTGCCAACTCATGCCTCCGACTGGGTCTTTTCCCTTTCCCCTGCTAAGGTTTGTATTTAAACCCTTCTTTGCTACATTAATGCTTAATTCCGTTAACATAACAAATTTCATTCCATTGGTCTTTAGTCTTTACCCTTTCAAATGTAGTTCACTTTATTTTTGTTGGTTGGACTTTGAGTTGGATGGTTGTGGTAGAAGGTAAATTGGGTTGGATTTTGGTTTTTATACTGACTGGGGACCAGGTTGGGCTGAATTTGGGCTAATTACCCCCATGATACTTTGCAAATAGCATATCATGTCAATATCCTAGCCTGTGTAAGAACTACATCTGCAATTTGCAACTTATTAATTCATGGAATTTTATAGACCTAGTCATCAAAGATGCAATACTAAGAGCATAATGTATTTTCTTTCTTCAGGAAGTTGAATTTGCTGGTGGAGGTGCAAGTTTTTAATGACTTGTCATTGCCTTTTTTTCATTATCTTTGTTGCTTAAGAACAATTGATGCCACTTTGCAATATCACATTAAAAATACAAGTCTAGTTATTTATTTGATGGTTTTGAGTTTCTGTGTCGTTGACTGTACTATGGGTCCATGATGCTATATGATTTTGTTGTTATACACAGTTTGACCTAAGAGCAGGTTTGGTGCATTATATTTATATGGATCAGATAATGAATTAAAAAACTAATATAATTGTTGTTATAGCCTATATAAACTCAACTCTCCTATATTTTGTGGGGAGCTCCAGTTCCGGGGTATATAACGAATGGTTAATTTGCATCTATACTTGGGAGGAATTCTTTTGAATACTATGGGCTTGTGAGGTTGTTCTGTTGTAAATATTCCTAGTACTAGTTTTTTTTATTACTTGTTAGAAAATCACGGCATTAGTGCTTTGCTATTTAATTGTTGAACAATACAGTAGATACTTAAAAAGAGAAGACATTTAATAGCCTTGCTTTGCCTTTTCTTTTTTACTAATTTTGAATGTCTGGTTATATGCACAACGACTTTATTTGATAGTTGAAATTAATTGAATTGAATGTTTATTAAAAATACAATTAGTATCAACTTAAACATAAATTGCGCATTTAATTTTAAAAATTAAATGAAGTTATAGAAAAGGAAATCTTTTCTGTAGTTTAGATAAATTGCGCATTAAATTTAATGCAATTTAGGAACTAATTGTTATCCATCAAGCTGTTTGAAAACATTAGCGATTTAGTATTGACTCTATAGATAAACTGTACCAAATTCTCGACTCGTAAAAAACATATCTACCATTCCACATGGTTCCTGTGTGTTTCACTTTCCCCCCAATAATGATCAATTAAGGCTGTGTAAGAAAAAGGTACTGAAAATACCGACAATTTTAGTCATGTGGTAAAACTTGTGCTATTGGCCCTTTTCTCCTACATGAGTTGAATCTCAAAATCATCTCTCCATGAAGATTTTATTGATATAAAAAATAATGTTCTCAGCCTACACGATTTTTTTTCTCTCTGGGAATTGGGTTTTGTCAATGAAAGATTTTGAACAGATTTTATCTAAAGTGAGCCTACATCGCCCGATCAGCGTTAAAATTCGTGCAAAAGAACTTAGAACTTGATAAATTTAAACAATTGAATCTAAACTAAACTGTTCATGCTAATTTTGACGCGAATGCAACGGTCTAACCGGACTTTAAATAAGATGCCCAAGTCTCTTGTTCTATCTCTCCTCATCATGCCATTGCCATATATATCATATTGTTCACTTACGGTATTCTTATAGAGTATTAATAAAAAAATCGTTAACTTAGTGGTATAGATAAATTGCTTTATACGAAAATACTTTCACCCAATCTGTATCGCTTATCTCTGTATACAATAATAATTGTTAAAAACGATAAAGGGGATGTAGCTCAGATGGTAGAGCGCTCGCTTAGCATGCGAGAGGTACGGGGATCGATACCCCGCATCTCCATCTATAATAATATTTTGTCTATTTAGAACTTATATAACATGCAGATTTAATAAAACTCGGTCCTCATTGCTTTTATTTATACAATTAATTGAAATTAAAACATCCGTTATTTCTATTTCATCAAAGCGGACCAAAACTTTAAGATAAATTAAATTGAAGAAATTAAAAATGAAAACAAAAAAATTGAAGTCCCTGTGCCTGTCTATCGTCTAGCACTGACCAACCAACCCTCTCTCTCTCTTTCTCATCCCTTGTGTGGTAAATGCATTAATCCAAAAGTAAACATTAATCAATCCATTATAAATACTAAAATCATCCATCCATCCCTTTTATTGCCTCATTTCAATTTTCATCTTTAGTCCTTTCTTCTCCTAGCTCTCCCCTAAGCTTTAATTTGTTACCTCTTTGTCGCTTCCCTTCCCTCCGGCGCCATCTCCTCTCCTCTCCTCTCCTCTCCTCATGCATGCATTGCTTCCCAATGAAATTAATGCTGGAAAATTGAATCCTTCAACATCTCATTCTTCTAGTGTACCAGAAGATGACTGGTACAAATCATAAGGTGCCCATAAATAATCGACGGTACACGGCTTCCTTGAGTCGAGTCTAAGCCACGGCTTCCCCTTCCCGCTCCAATGGAGCAAGCTTACCGGGCCTGGATGCAGGCTCCGACATCGCCCCTCCCAATTGTCCCCTCCAAGACCATGCTGATTCCATCTATGATCAACAGGCCTAATGTTTCCAGCCAAAACAAGCAAAAACGGCGGCAACGACCCGAGATGGTATATTCTCTTGTGTTTCTGCACCATCATCCAATCCTCGACAGTCTTGGTGTACCCTCCTTCTCTCCACCCCTTGACATCCATCACCATCACCCCCGTGTTGAAATAGCACGGCCGGCGTCCCGTGAAGGTTTTAGATAGCTCTGCATCCCCCCAGAAGGCATCGGTGAAATACTTGCTGAAATTAGTATGGCAGTACTCAGGAGCTGCTACGACATGGTTATCAAGGTTAACCTGCCAGAGAGTTCTGATGTCATCCACCACAATTACATCGGAGTCGAGGTATATGACCTGACCAACATCCAATGGAAGGATGTCGGCCAGGTAGATTCGAGCGTAGTTGAGAGGCTGGTCCAGGGCCTGGCGGATGGATCGGGAAATCCTGCCGCGGACTCTGCCAGAGTCAAAACGGTACACATGGTAATCAAGGTAAGGGAAGGTGGATCGAATGGAGGCGATGATGTTGTGATCTAGACGAGTTGCGAGGAAATGGAAAACGACGCTTTCCGGGCAAGCAGTATGCTGTAGGATAGAGAGGATAGCGGCCATGGTCCCACGGAGGTAGTTTGCATCAAGGGTCATGGCTATGTTGATTCGAGCTTTGGGTGACAATGCCGGTTGGGGGCATTCGTCACCGTTGCGAAATGCTGGGGCTTCTCGAAAGGCTGGGAAATATGAGACCGGCTGTCGAATTACGTCTACTCTTATGCTTGTAACTGCCAGTGCCTGGCACCCGAGCAGGAGGAAAAGGAGAGTGGATAGAACAAAAGAGAACCGAGGCGACAATCTCATGTATATGTATAGTTGTAGTGACAAAGACAAAGACAAAGATGGCGGCAGTGATGACAAGGACGACCATGACGGGAACATGGTATTCATGCTGATATAATAACAACGATGACGATGACTGTAAAAGATGTAATAATAATAATGTCTGAGGAGAGATATGGAGGTGGCAACCATTCTCTTCCTAATTCTCCCTTTGGGAGGGAGACACGGAGTTTAGAGAAGGTAGAGAAAGATTGCCATGGCGAGGGGGTACAAGCAGCTAGCGAATGGGGGAATTAAGCTAGGGGGATAATTAAGTTGGGGATGGTTGGTATACGTCTAAGGAGGAGAGAGGATGGCGGAGATGCGAATAAAACCTTAAAACCAAGCACAACCAATTAATTGGTTACAATCTATCTAAATTTAGAGAGATTTAATTGCGGCTGCTTCATCTCAATTCTCAATTCTCAAGCCCCCAGGCCCCATGACTCTACTAACCAAAATGACACCTTTTTCGTTGACAGAGCTGCTTTACTTTCATACACCACAATCACATCAGTTGTATATATTTTTTATTTTTAGAGTGAATCTATGCTACTATATATGCATAATTGACACGATTTGGTCCGGATCAATATTTTTCTTTTCAAAATAATAACGGTAGATCCCAACTGTTCATTATGATTTTTATATGAATATATATATATACGTGCAGATCAAATTTTATATTTTTTAGAATTCTTTTTTTTTTTTTTTAAGATAGATAGAAAATCACTGTTTTTGGATGGTCCAGAATTTTCAGATCAAGTGATTTTCTACCTATCTTAAAAAATAGTAAATTTTTTAAAAAAAATAAATATAGAATTCAGCTTGCAAATATATATTCATATGGGTATCATGTTAACGGTTCAGATTGACCGTTAGAATTTTGAAAACGAAAATATTAATCCGTATTACGGACCAAAGCGTGATATGCATAGCAACATTAACTCACTCGTATTTTTATTTCATCTCAACTAACCGTGTCAATATTTTTTACTATGTGTGCGCTACAATCAAATTCTACGTACGCGGCTTAATTAACTAATCTCATTTTGAAATTAAGTGAGGTTTTTTTTTTTTTTTTTCTAAAAATGGCAAGAGAAAAAGACCTATACAAATTAAACAGTTGTAAATGGTTGATGCAAGAGTGTGCGGTCGAAATGGATTTTGTGTAGAGCTGTAAGTGGTCTCCCCATTTCTGCACCTGCAAGTAACAAAATTTGAATGAATTGAACGTATATATATTTTGTAATAGGGAGGAGAGCAAAACAACTCTTATTATGGGAAATTAATCTGGTTAATTTAGTTGTTTTCTTTTTCATTTTGTAAAGCTGATATTATTATTATAATAATAATATAATAATAATAATAATAAAGAATTAGCTTTTAGTTTAGTGGTAAAAACATATGGTTTTCAAGGTGAGAGCTAAGTCGTCATAGGTTTGAAATCAGAATAGGAAAAAACTTTTGTTATATTAACATGATATTAAATGGTTAGACAACCTTTACTACAATAATAACAATAATAATAGAGAATTATTTTGCTCGTCCAAACTTATCCATTATTTTGCATCACAATTTTGTATAATTTCGACAAGTGAATATTCTATATAAATTGAAAGAGGAGGTAACGCAGTTAGTTAGAAAAAAAGTTTTAAAACTGTTGGTTATCCAAAAATCGAGAGTTCGATTTCCCTCACGACTTCGCAACTTCTATGAAGATTAAAAAAAGAAAAAAGAATATTCTGTATAAATTAAAATCTTATAGAATTAGAGAGATGTGGCACAGCGCAACTGGTCCGGATCCCCTAAATCAACTCGAATTTTGAGTTTGGATCCAGACTGTTTGATCATAATTTATAAAGTTGAAAATTCACAGGCCCCTTTAATACTTTATGCACATTCTAATCAGACGGTCCAGATTCAAATTCCAAATTTGAAGTACTTTAGGGAATCCGAACTCGTGATTCACATGCAGTAATAGAATTTTTTCTGAAGTAAACCTCATATATTTACGGTTATATAATTGCAATTAGCGCTCATAAAACATCCAGGACGTATAATGTTTTTCATGAAAATGAATTTGGTTTTAGAGAGAATATATATAAGAGTTTGAGCTTGCTTGTAGGTGAGGTATGCTCTACGTGTATTGCACGTACATTTTACTCAAGAACACATGCTATGCTGGCCATTGGAAGTACCAGAAAAGCAACTTTTGGTACCAATAGTAGTCTCACCTCTTCAGTCTTCAGCACTAGTACTAATTTACAAATCTAAATGACAGATAGGTTGTTTATATGTCACACAAGTACCCTCATGGATGAAATTCATAGGGAATATATCTAAAAGTATTTTTTTTCTTTGCTCCATCTAGGTGCAAAAGAAAAGTCTTATATGGATGATCCAATTAAATTTGATTTAAAATAAGAAATTATTCCAACATCTTCCAACCAGAAATATATACTACCATATGTTCTTTCCATATAGAAAATGTATTTAATGAAATTCATAAGCTAAAATGACTTATCAATTAAACTCTACATGATTGGTTTGCACACCTACCAAATACGTACTGCAATCTAGAACTTCTCCAACATATGAGTTGAAAGAACAGAATAATCAAATTAATCAAAAAGTAAATTTGGCATGTCATCAAAAGATAATAATAAGATCATACATAATAAATGTATAAATTTAACATTATTTACACTCCAAGCACAAATATGCTAGAGATTATAAACTAGTGGGAATATAGTTACAGAAGAGAAAAATATACAAAGAATAGTTTTTCTTAAGTCAGAGAAATAAATATAGAGCTTCTTGTCTATGTCATATTGTACCATGGTAGCAAAACCCATGGATTTTTAATTGAGGAGGGTTCAAATGCCTTTATTTTTTGTGCTTCGATTATGCTTTCATTTTTTATTCTCTAATAACAAAAATTCAAAAATTTATTTGTCAAAATAAAACTGTTAGATGTTATCTATGTATTTTCTCTACATGTACATAAAAAAATTATAACTTTTCAATTTTGGTTTTATATGAGTCAATAAGTTGAAAAATTAACATCCATAATTTGTCAACATCGGTATATTTTTGCAAGCACTTGATGCTAATCAAAACAATATGAGAATGTTGTGATCTTTTACGTGTGCATAGAGAAAATGATATATATTATATTTAACAGTTCTATTTTGACATTTAAGTTTTAAATTTTATATTATTATGGTTCTAAATATGAAGGTACGGTGGAGGCACAAAAATTAAAGGTATTTGAACCCTTTTATAATTATATATGTTAACACCTGGAAATGAACCCTCATAAGGATGACATTTTGGTTTTAAAACCGATTTTAAAAAAAAATAGTATCACTGTAATCTAAATCTTCTAAGCAAGTTTAAAACTTGAGGAAACAAATCTATATGGTGTAAGTATTTCTTGACACGTGTTTTACCTTTAGCTAGAGAAGGGGTTTAGATTGAAACTTGAACAGTTTTTTTGTACATATGATGTACTTTTTTGTGGTAATTGGGAACAACAGTTATTGGTACATATATATGGTGTACATTTTTTTCGTTGGTACAACCAGTGAGTACAATTTTTGAAAGTTTTGTTGGTTTTGGGTGGGAGTATAATTTTGATGATATAGTACGTGATGATAGGCACAGTTAATACAGGTTGGGAAATGATATATATATTTGTGCTGGTACAATAAATTACATGTTGTCTATGTTATATTGCTATATATATAGCTTGTTAGTTTATAATGTTGTATATGTTATAGATATGTTGTTGTTGGGTACATGAATTATGCATGTTGTCTTGTTGGTTCAAATATGGGTAGCTGAATGCATGTTTAATATTGTTGGTTCAAATGCTGGGTTTAAAAAATAGATAGCAAATGGAGGCTAACTAGCTCCTAATAGGGGCGTAATTATATATATATATAGGGAGCGGCTAAGTTGCTGCCGGCAGCATTTCGATGGGAGTAGCCAATCTCATATATATATATATAGGGAGTAGCCAATCTCATTATGTATATATATATATATAGAGAGATGGGCTATGGTGCATTGCAATGCATAGGCACCCTTGTGCATTGGACCATAAATCACCCATTCAAAGTCCAAATGACCGATCCAAACCGTTCATCTTGTTCTCCATATTAATATGTGCTTGGAGACCAAATTTTACATTTTTTTTACTATTTATTAAGCCACTTTGAAAATCGCTGATCCATTGGTCCAGAATTTTTCACTGTTTCGGAGCTGTGACCATTGGATCAGCGATTTTCAAAGTGGCTTAATAAATAGTAAAAAAAATCCAAAAAATGTAAAATTTGGTCTCCAAGTACATATTAATATGGAGAACAAGATGAACGGTTTGGATCGGCCATTTGGACTTTGAATCGGTGATTTATGGTCCAATGCACAAGGGTGTCTATGCATTGCAATGCACCATAGCCCATCTCTCTCTCTCTCTATATATATATATAGATAGGCTACCATGCTTTGCAAATTAAAGCCCCTCTTGTGCTTTGCGCTCCTTTTCGGATTTTCAAAATTCAAAATGTCGATCCGACCGTTCAAGTTGTTCTCCATATTGAAATGTGCTTGGGGACCAAATTTTACATTTTTTGAATTTTTTTTACTATTTATTAAGCCACTTTGAAAATCGCTGATCCAATGGTCACAGCTCCAAAACAGTGAAAAATTCTGGACCAATGGATCAGCGATTTTCAAAGTGGCTTAATAAATAGTAAAAAAATTCCAAAAAATGTAAAATTTGGTCTCCAAGCACATTTCAATATGGAGAACAACTTGAACGGTCGGATCGACATTTTGAATTTTGAAAATCCGAAAATGAGCGCAAAGCACAAGAGAGGCTTTAATTTGCAAAGCATGGTAGCCTATCTCTCTCTCTCTCTCTATATATATATATAGAGAGAGAGGGAGAGTAAAACTAAGGTGCTCTAAAGCTCACGAAACCCTTTGTGAGCTTAACTAAAAAATCTATCGGATTGATTTCAAACGATATTTTCAAACCGTTAGATGTTCAATCTATATTAAAATGTGCTTGGAGACCAAATTTTACATTTTTTGGAATTTTTTTACTATTCATTAAGATGGTTTGAAAATCGCTGTTTTCCAATGGTGCAAAATTTTAATAAAAACAGCGGTTTTCAAACCAGCTTAATAAATAGTAAAAAAATTCCAAAAAATGTAAAATTTGGTCTCCAAGCACATTTTAATATATATTGAACATCTAACGGTTTGGAAATGTCGTTTGAAGTCAAGCCTATTGGTTTTTGAGTTAAGCTCACAAAGGACTTGGTGAGCTTAAGAGCACCTTAGTTCTACTCATATATATATATATATGAGAAGGGATCAAATTACACCTTTTTCGGTGACACACTTTGACACCTACCATTTTCAAAGTCCAAATAGTCGATCCAAACTGTTCAACATGGTGGATATATTAAAATGTGCTTGGAGATCAAAATTTACATTTTTTTGAAATTTTTTACTATTTATTAAGATGGTTACAAAATCGTTGTTTTCAGACCATTGAAAAACAGCGATTTTGTAATCATCTTAATAAATAGTAAAAAAATTCAAAAAAATGTAAAATTTGATCTCCTAGCACATTTTAATATGGTGATCGTGTTGAACGGTTCGGATCGACTGTTTGAATTTTGAAATCGCAAAATTGACTTATAAAAAAACAGTGTCATGATGTGTCACAAAAAAAGGTGTAATTGGATCCCTTCTCTCTATATATATATGAGGAGGGATCGGATTACACCCTTTTTTTTGACACACTTTGACACCTATCATTTTCAAAGTCCATATAGTCGTCCAAACTGTTCAACATGATGGATATATTAAAATGTGTTTGGAAATCAAATTTTATATTTTTTGATTTTTTTTACTATTTATTAAGATGGTTACAAAATCGTTGTTTTCAGACCATTGAAAAGCAGCGATTTTGTAACTATCTTAATAAATAGTAAAAAAATTCAAAAAATGTAAAATTTGATCTCCAAGCACATTTTAATATGGTGATCATGTTGAACGGTTCGGATCGACTGTTTGGATTTTGAAATCGCAAAATTGACCTATAAACAAAACGGTGTCAAGATGTGTCAAAAAAAGAGTGTAATTGGATCCCTCCTCTATATATAGAGTAGAACTAAGGTGCTCTTAAGCTCACCAAGTCCTCCGTGAGCTTAACTCAAAAACCTATCAATTCGACTTCAAACGACATTTCTAAACTGTTAGATGTTCAATCTATATTAAAATGTGCTTGGAGACCAAATTTTACATTTTTTGGAATTTTTTTACTATTTATTAAGCCGGTTTGAAAACCGCTGTTTTTATTAAAATTCTGCACCATTAGAAAACAACTGTTTTCAAACCGGCTTAATAAATAGTAAAAAAATTCCAAAAAATATAAAATTTGGTCTCCAAGCACATTTTAATATAGATTGAACATCTAACTGTTTGAAAATGTTGTTTGAAGTCGAATTGATAGGTTTTTGAGTTAAGCTCACGGAGGGCTTGGTGAGCTTAAGAGCACCTTCTACTCCTATATATATATATATATATAGAGCTGGGCTATGGTGAGTTGCGAAGTAAGATGTCATTTTTACTTCACGCTCATATTTTTATTTTGAAAATCTAAACAACCAATCCGAACCGCTCAACATGTTCTCCATATTGAAATGTGCTTGGAGACCAAATTTTATATTTTTTGGAATTTTTTTACTATTTATTAAGCCACTTTGAAAATCGCTAATCGAATGGTCCAGAATATTTTACTATTTTTTACTATTCACCCGGATCTGCGATTTTCAAAGTGGTTTAATAAATAGTAAAAAAATTCCAAAAAATGTAAAATTTGGTCTCCAAGCACATTTCAATATGGAGAACATGTTGAGCGGTTCAAATCGGTTGTTTAGATTTTCAAAATGGAATATGAGCGTGAAGTAAAACTACGTTTTACTTCACAACTCACCATAGTCGATCTATATATATATATATATATATAATTGTGCTATTGTACTTCGTAAAACAAAGTTTTACTTTACGCTTGTATTTCTATTTTCAAAATCCAAAACGTCGATCCGAACCGTTCAAGTTGTTATTCATATTGAAATGTGCTTGGAGACCAAATTTTAAATTTTTTAAATTTTTTTTACTATTTATTAAGCCACTTTGAAAATGGCTGATCCATTGGTCCAGAATTTTTTACTGTTTTTTACTGTTCACAATGGATTAGCGATTTTCAAAGTGGCTTAGTAAATAGTAAAAAAATTCCAAAAAATGTAAAATTTGGTCTCCAAGCACATTTCAATATGGAGAACAACTTGAACGGTTCAGATTGACGTTTTAGATTTTGAAAATGGGAATATGAGCGTGAAGTAAAACTTCGTTTTACTTCGCTAAGTACAATAGCCCTACTCACACACACACACACATATATATAATGGCTCAAATTAAAAACAGATGTCAAAGCTAAGATAACAACGCCAATGCAAACAAAAACGATGGTATATGTGACTTTTGCCATCAGCAAACATATCCAAAAATCGCTGTGTTAAGAACCTTTGCTATCGCTTAAAAAAACGCAAGCGATGCCATTGAATGAGCAGCGACGCCAGTTTGTAACACCGTTATTTATGAAACACCATCGGTTGGTTACTTTACTCAATAGCATAGGTGCGCAACGCCATCGGATCTGAGCGGATGGCAAAGGTAAGCACTTTCGTTATCGAGGCGATAACCATCGGTTCAGAAACAGATGAAAATTTTAGATTTCAACCGATAGAGAAGTGTTTTTTTGTAATAGTGTGCCTAATAAGTCACTAAAAAAATTAAAGGTGAATTTTCCAGCAGCTGAATGCCAAAAATATTTGTCAAGGAGATCTACACAAATTGGAGGAAGCAAGAACCATTTCCGATGTACCTATCTATCTCCTAACGTGCCGCGGTGTCTGTTCTGTTGGCAGTTGCCAATTTGCCATTCGGGGAAGGGGAATGAATGGTCAATGGACCCCAAAGAGGCGAAGAAAATATCCTATACAGCAAAATTCCAAGAAAAAAAGAGGAAGCGGATCATAAAGCCTGACCATACCGTTTTCTTCGACCCGGCACAAAAATACAACACGAAATCAAAGCAACATAAACAGCCAAAATTCCGGGTAACATAGATAAGAAGAAAAATCGCTGGAAACACCAACTCAAGAATAAATATTGACGGACAGTCGCTCTTGTTTATTCCTCGGTCCGCGTGGAAATTATGAATAGAATTAGTGTATTTTTAAAATTTATGGAATTAGGTTTAAATGATGACTTTTAACCTATGTTGCATGGATACAGATACGGGTATCATATCGGATACGATATGATACGGATATGGCGATACGGCAATTTTGATACGATACGTCTATTATATAAATTATTTTTTATTATTTTATATATTGTATTTAGATAATCATAACTTAAATCAAATTTGTATAAAAAATTAAAGGCCTAACATAAAAATATATTATATACTATAGTTACTAGAATATATCACAAACAAAACTTTGGTGTAGTGGATAAAGGTTTTGATGCTCATGTGGGCTTCCCAAGCTTGATTCACGCGCGAGGCAGAAAAAAATTTCATTTGCGCTAGTGCATGCGCGGTTCACGGGCGCGGTTCACAGGCGAGCATATCGGCCGTTTCAGCGTATCAGCCGTTTTAATAGAGTATCGGCGACCGTATCGGCCGAGTTAAGATACGCCACGTAACGGATACGCCAGTTGGAGTATCAGATACATATGGGTGCCGTATCGAGCGCGTATCGGTATCCGATACGTGTCCGATACGGATACGGAGCCTATATTAGAGTATCCTAGTAACATAGCTTTTAACTATTGAAATTAGAGTGGGAAAAATGATACGCCGGAGCTGATTCTGATACGAAATAGTATTGTTACGATATGGAACGACACAACACGTGTGTCGGTTACGTACAGTGACTCATGTGTCTCATGCCGTGATCAATTGTTGACAAAAAAGAGACGACACGTTTTTTTTTCTAACATTAATTTTTTATTTTAATATTTCAAAGAATTGTTTCATATTTTTTGGATACTTTTATGAATTTTTTTAATAAACAAATTTAAATTATGAAAAAAACAGTTAAATGTGATCAAACGTAATCGCTTACGGCACGACTTAGTGTGTTGTGACCACCTTTCGATATTTTGGTCATGGCATGACACGTCACGTGAAAAATTGATTTAGTCACAGCATGACACGACACAAGACCAAAATCATGGCGTATTAGTCACGACATAATTTTTCCATTCTAGTCGAAATCAATTTACTTATGACCAACAAGCTAAATGTGAAATTTATAATTTTTGTTATATATTTAGTATAAAATCAAGTGGGCAAAAAATGATGTAAATTGACCATATTAAAATGGAAGCGACTAATTGTATCCAGCGACTTGTATTCGGTTTTTACCCAAACCAACTGTCATTTGACTAGTGCTAATACTATAAAACTCAATATTCCATACTGTATACCTTAATAGCAAATCATATATAATAGGTAATTCAAAATTCTAACAACCAACAACTCTTGAAAGTGGTCCCGAATTAGTTGTTAACTGTTTACAACTTGCACAACTTGTCAAACTGCATATACTTTCACTGGGACCACCTGCTGTACTTTCACATGACAACTTCTAGGGTATGTTTGGATGAGAGTGAGAATAGTTAGAATAGCAAAATTTTAGAATAGTAAATGAGAATAGAGAAAAAATAGTGATTTTCAGATTAGTGTGAATATAATGCTATTCGGATTAGTAAAAATGTTGTTTGGATTGCATGTGGAATAGTGAATAACTGTAACCAATAAAATATAGTGTTAATAAGGTGCTAATTAAGATAAAAGATAGGCAAATGGGATCTCAAATGAATTGTCACAACGTGGAGATAGCGGAAAGTGGTATCAAATTTGTCATTTCAGAATTGTGTTGGCGGAAATAAAAAAAGAAAACATTTTTTTCTCTCATTTCACATTTCTGAATAGTAGCTATTCCAACATTTACTAGGAATATAGAATAGCAGCTATTCTAGCTATTTCGAATAGCAAAAATGTTGTTTGGATGCACATTGCTATTCCGAATAGCTTCTATTCTAGAATAGTCTCTATTCGTGTGTCATCCAAACATAACCTAGAAGTTTTTAAAACGTGACCACTTTTCAAACTTGTAGTTCTTTCGAAATAACACTTGAAATAATGCAAAATTATTATTTTTTCAATTCAAATTTTGAAATTTTTTTTGAAATTTTTTTTCCAAATATTAATATTTATATATGCATCTATATCATGTAAAATAACACTATGGATACTGTAAAACAAATCTATGTATACTGTAAAACAGAAGATGAATATTGCAAATTGAAATAAAACATGAATACTGTAAAACTAACAGATACAAACTATAAAATATGAATACTGGTAAAACTAACAGATACAAACTATCAAACATGAATACTATAAAATACATTGTTCACAAACATAACAGTTCACAAACATAAATTGTCACTGGTCAGAAATACATTGTTCAACAAAACACAACTGTTCAAAAACACTAGCATACACAAATAATAATATTCAACACACAAATATACCTGTTCAACAAAAACATACTATTCAACACACAAATATTACAATAGACAAAATGACAAATCTTTTGAAAATTTGTTACTATTTCATAATTATACTTTTGTTCAACAAAAACATGTCTTCCAACAAATATAACATTCCTTACAAATTAAAACAAACATACTGTTCATCAAACATAATGTTTTTAACCAACATATTGTTCACCAAACACATATTAAATCATTCATAAATAGAAAAATACATAAATATATTGTTTCATTACAAGAATAAAAAACGTTGTTACTTAAGAACACTCTGATGCACATTATGAGGATGAGTCAAAAGCCTCATCACTAGAACAAGACATTCATTTGATATATCCACATATGCTTAATAGGTGTCTCATTTGCAACAGTTGCAGTACTAACTCAACAATCTGCATGAATCAATCCAGATATGTAAAATAAAGAAAAAAAACTATTGCATAGATCCTATAAACTATTGCATATATCGTGTAAAACTGTTAGATAGATTCTATAAAATACTGGATATATCGTGTAAACCTATTTGATAGATCCTGTAAAATATTGTATAGATATTGTGAACCTATTAGATATATCCCATTAGTAGGCAACTCATCAGACTACACTTCCCCAATAGAAATCTTCCTTTTGCTGCAAAATACATAGAACAACTTTTAAATATTAAGATTAATTATAAGTTTTGCATATAAGATGAACACTGTAAAACCACAAGATGGATACTGTAAAACTACAAAATGCATACTGTTAAATCACAAGGTGAATACTGTAAAACAACAAAATGTTAATACTATAAAACAACAAGATGAATGGTCGCCCCATCAAAACATTACAAAATCAGACCAGATTAACAGCTGACCTGTTAGATCAGATCAGACTCGAAGTGTTACCTGATCATATCAGGATTCGCCAGAAGCAACAAATTTGTAACCTTAACCGATCTAGACTGTAAACATAACAAATCAACACTTTTAAAACCTAAACAGATCAAATGAAACAAATAAAAATGCGCAAAATTTTGCCATTTTAGGAAGAAATTGATCAAATCCATACTGTAACACTACTACATAGATACTGTAAAACTAACTAATCGACACTATAAACCCTGACAAATCAAGTGAAAAAAAATCAAATGATAATAAAATTGATCCATTTCAATAAGAAATTTTAAAATTACTATACTAAATCCTTTCAATGCACTGTAAATTAGTATTGAAAAGAAAAATAAGAAGGGAAACCTTGTGAATTTTGCCTCTCAGTGTCATCAAATGACTCGTCACTTGTTTGACTAAGAAATTTGGGTGAAACATCTTTCGCCTGGAAGTGGATGTAAACCTCTTCATTGAATCTTGTAAACCACAATATGAAATATTGTAAAACTGTTGCACATCATCTCTTCCTATCTCCATATCATTTCCTTCTATCTCCTCCAGATCGCCTCTCTCTCATCTCTCCCCCAGATCGCATCTCTCAGATCGTCTCCTCCTATCTACTCCAGATCGCCCCTCTCTCATCTCTCTCCTCTATATTGCCACAAGATGAATACTGTAAAACCACAAGATGTATATTGTAAAACCACAAGGTGAATACTGTAAAACAACAAGATTAATACTCTAGATCGCCTCTCTTTTATCTCTCTCCTCCAAATTGCCACAAGATGAATACTGTAAAACCACAAGATGTGTATTGTAAAACCACAAGGTAAATACTGTAAAACAACCCGGTTTATACTCCTGATCGCCTCTTTCTCATCTCTCTCCTCTAGATCGTCTCTCTCAGATCGTCTATTCCTATCTCCGTGGTTGGAGCAGCGGCTGGGCCGGGATCGGATAATGAGAGGAACCAACGGCAGGGATCGGACGACGGAGAAGGAGGGAAAAGTGGCACGATAGAGGAGGAGTCTTTGTACAGAGGCGGAGGAGGATCGGAGCATCGTCACCATGGATTCTTAATCGATTGACAGATAGAGGCTGTGGAGAGAGAGAGAGAGGGTGGGCGTCTACAATTGATCAATTCGATTATGTCATCAATTCTGACTTATATCATGGCATGTTTCAGACTACCGAAATAAGTTACCAATCGGATTGATAAAATAAGGCGTGATTTTTTGTGGAAAAGGAATGAGGGCCCAACTCAAGGAGTCCAACTCATAAATTGTGATGCAATCTGCCTTCTTAAAATTTGGGGTGGTCTAGGGATTCCGAACTTAGAAAGTAGAAATGTAGCTCATTTATTAAGGTGGCGGCGGCACCTAACTACTAAACCAGACTCTCTGTGGGCTACGGTGGTCACGAGAATACGCTGGACATGGGCCTATATCAATGGACCGATGCTCTGGGCTATCACTAGCTCTTTCTTTTGGAACCAACTGATCAAAATCCACCACTTTTTTCAGCAGTCTACAACTTGGGATATCGGGAGTGGTATGAGCATTTCATACTGGTACGACACTTGGTCTGAGACACCTTTGGCAAGGCTGGGCTCGGGCCATGAGAGACCAGTATAACCATCTGTCTCTCTTGCGGATGCGTAGTTCATCTCACACGTTATGGCTCCTGACAGTGATGAACTCCGATTACGGGACCTGAATGATGATGATGACCGGATTTTATGGAAATGGGAAGGAAGGGGGTTTACTCGGCTAAATCCATTTACATAATCCTAATTGGAATTGGCAAAGTCAAATTGCCATTCATGGAAGTCTGGAAATCTAAACTGCCGCCAACAGTGAAGGTCTTCGCGACTATGCTACTCAGGGACAAACTGCTGGCACATTAAGAGATGAAAAGAAGAAGAATGCACGTTGACCTGCACTGCCCCATGTGTAACAACTGCCCAATCAAATCCACTGCACATCTCATATTTCTATGTCCTTATGCAACTCATGTTTAGTACCTAGTATCGACTATGTTGGGATACAAAGTTATGTAGCCACAGGGGACAGTGGAGTCTATCTGGTTTACCTCGTGTGCACTGCGTGGACCGAGGAAGAAAAGGGAATGGGTGGTTCATTTCGTGGCAACTGCATGGATAATTTAGAAGCACAGGAACACTGTGATATTTGGCGAAACACGTCTCCATCCTATATTTTTGGCACAAAGAGCAGTCCAGGAATGCGAGTTGTGGTTCAAGCATGGCTGATCTTTTTATGTTTCTATTACTGCTGCTGTTACTTTCTTCAATTGCTTTATTTCCTTTATTTCAACTTCTTCATGTTGTCGTTGTAGAGGAAGTGTTGTGTTGTATTTGTGTGGCTAAGTTGTAATCGTGTGATGGCAGTGATGGTTGTAATTGAGACTTTATTTAATATAATTAAGATTGGTAGCCTCTACCAAGTCATTCTAAAAGAGAGAGAGAGAGAGAGAGAGAGAGAGATGATCCGTCGGAGAGGAGGCCGTCGGAGGAGAGGTCGGAGGAGAGAAACACTCTCAATAAGAGAGATCCATTGTCTAATCTGATGGAAAGAACAAAGAGAGGAGAGGGAGAGATCGGAAGTTTATTAGGAAACTTCTTATAAAGAAAGGTTGGAGGAATCAGATAAAATTCGTTAGAAGTGGGCCAACACCGTTATGGGTAAAAACTGAGTACAAGAGATTGGGTATATAAACCTTTTCTCTATTAAAATAACGCGAAAAATTTCTTATCTTTTATCACTTGATATGAAACTCATTATAAATGTTTAAATTTTATATGTATACGCATAAATAAATTGGTTTTGAACGATTTTAATTTGTTATTTGTAATTAATTCCATAGTTATTACTTATTACAACTAAACTCGCTCAGTATGATGTGCTACGCTAGCTTTACTCTACAAATATAATAACTATAATTGTTTTTTTGAATAAAAATATAAAATTGTATTGCATTAATAAACATTATGGATTACAAAAGTTTTTTTAATCTTTTACAGGTTCAATCTAAAAAATAAAAAATATAAGCACGTCCATTAAAAATTAGAGTTCTTTTGCTCGTACATACGGGACGAACGTTTTAAAATAACCTAACTTAATTTAAATTTAAAACCGAACATACACACATTAGAAAAATTGAATAATTTTATATTGAGACCATATTTTAAATTTTTAGAATTTTTTTACTATTTTTTTAAATAGGTTGAAAATCACTACTTTAGGATGATTAAAATGATAAAATCTATAGAACGGATGATTTTCTACTTATTTAAAAAAATTGTAATATTTTTTAAAATGTAAAATTTGATCTCTAAAATAAAATAAAATATTTTTATATGGAGATCATTTTAAACTATTCGGATGGAATGTTTGAATATAATTAATAATTTAATTTAAGAGATAAATTATTAGATTGACTTTTACGAATTTTGACAAGTTCATTCTGAACTCGATCTGAAGGTTGGATCTGACATTAAAATATCCCGAAAATTTTAGAGTCAAATATCAATTAAGATTTAAGAAGATAGAATCCATTATCAATAATTCCTCTTTTTCTCTCTCGAAAGTCGAAAGTCGAAAGTCGAAAGGAACAATGGCGACGGGAGGATCTGTGCAGAAATCAGAGGAGGAATGGAGGGCTGTTCTATCGCCGGAGCAATTTCGTATCCTTCGCCAGAAAGGAACCGAGTATGTAATAAATACTAATTCATTGTTCTAATAATTAGGTCATGGTTCATATGTCTAAAGACCCATTCTTTCAAATTTCTTCTGCTTCTCTCCTAATAGAAAAAGTTTTTTTTTGATAAATTAGATCATGGTTCATATGTCGCTTGTCAGAACCATTATATTCTCAGCTTAAATTCATTGGAACCAACCTTTATATTCTCATCTTAAATTCTCTATAGCGGTTACTTCATCTGGAACCACTTAACCGAACTTCGAACAGAACCAGTTACACTTTGCCATATATAGGTAATGATTGCTATTGTTACCCATGGAAATGTTCTTCTTTGCCAAGAGAGTTTAGTGAAACACTAGTTACAGTTTCAAGCCCATAACTGTCTGAGTACCACACCTTTTGCATTAGTTGAGGATCTCAATTCTTAGCTTCTTAGAAATAATAATGACACCTTGCAATGTGACTTGAGATGGTTTCCATGTGCACTTATGTACTGATGAAAATCAGCTGCTATTTTTGCTAACAATGAATATGTATGTAAAGATGACTCAAAATAAGGATGACATAATTTTGTTTAGTAATAGAATAATCGTTGTGGCAAATAGTTGGCAGCATGAATGGTAGAGGTCGATTTATCGTTCATTTGTATCTGACGACTCATAATTGTACCAATACGTCCCATTCCCTAGACCCAACTTACCCATAATCATTTTTTCTCAGGGCCGCGGGGACCGGAGAATATGACAAGATTTTCGAAGATGGAGTGTATAACTGTGCAGCTTGTGGGACCCCTCTGTATAAATCGACTACCAAATTCAATTCTGGTTGTGGCTGGCCTGCATTTTTTGAGGGTATTCCTGGTGCCATCAACAGTACCGTCAGTCTCTCTCTCTCTCTCTCACACTCTCTCTTGTTTGTTTAGGTTTTTGTAAAGGCAAATATGTGGACCCCTGTAGAATTTTCATGCATAAAACGTAGGAATAAGAGCGTGCTTCTGCAAATTCCTAAACCAATATTCTTGTCATCTGCAGATAATACAATATATGTTATTTGCAAATGACAATTAACTTCTAGATATTTGTGAATAGACTTAATCCTTAGATTAGTGAGACGTTTCCAGGAATATTGGGGTATTGGGTTCTGAGTACGTATATGCACCAGCATGCAAGGGGTCATTTTTGTTATTAACTTAATGGCATGCCAACAGTTGGGTGTTATCTGCTCTTAATTTTAAAAATGATGGTTTTATGTTGCAAAATTGACAAATCATGGTTAACTTTTCTGCAAGTATGATAGAATTTTTGGTTTAATTTACAAAGACATAGAAGCACCATACATGGTCAATCAAAACTAGGTATGTAAGATTAGTTGTACAATCAAAACTATATTCTATCAGTGTATAAAAGATTACTAGTGTTCTATTGTACCAGACTACCAGTTAGGTCTTTCTGGCAGTAGCTGCATTTTGAATTTAGACCATTACAGACCTTGGCTTGTCATACCAGTATAAGTAATAACACAGTATCAGTAATAGTCCTGGAAGATTTTCCCGCCCGTTCTGTAAAAAGAACAAAATTCCTCATTACTTAGGCAAAGAGTACTGATTCTTATACTTTTCATAAAAATTTACTGCCGAAACATGCCTTAATGCATTATGCAAGATGTTCCAGATGTTTCCTAATACTTGGTGGGAGGAAGAACAAGGAATAGATGGTTTGGTTAAGATTAGAATAAATCAGCTCAAATTTAAGATGTGTTAGATTGTTAGTATCAATATCTTGCTTTAGCATCTTGTTCTGACGGAGTTGTCATGTTCCCTCTTTCCTGTTGTTCCTTTTTATTATTATAGCCGGATCCTGATGGTAGGCGCACAGAGATAACATGTGCTGCATGTGGGGGCCACCTGGGACATGTATTCAAAGGAGAGGGTTTCAAGACACCCACTGACGCACGCCACTGTGTCAACAGCGTCTCTCTCAAGTTTGCTCCTTCAACTTGAATTTGAGTTGGATCTTGTTTTAAACTCTAAAGTTGGGAGAGTGTTACTTTTATTTTATCTTAAAATGAGGTTCTTGTTGTGCTGAATAATCAATAGACTTTCTTGTGATGATGAATCTGGTCATGTACCTGTATTGGAACCATCTCTCTTGGCTTAGAAAAATTGTTAGTGCTCTGTTACAGAGGCTAATCAGGTATATGATTGTATTATGTTCATATTTTATGTATAACACGTTATCTTATTTCTTGAATAAATTATTATTTGTTATGGATTATCAGTTATGTAACTTGATCGTAGAACTCTATCTGTAATTATATTATATGTGATGTTATTCTAAATGATCCTTAAGTCTTTTGTTATTAATTGAGATATTAACGATCAAATGACTAGTATGTTGATTGACGGATGATCATATTTCACGGATCATGAATATGAGATATCAAGTCAATTGCATAGATATATGTTGGTGAACATTGATTGTATTGGATAGATTCGCTATAAAACTATGGATTGTTATATAAGTGTCATTAGTTGGTTTCGTACAATGGTTATGTTTGAACAGAGATCACTGTTGGTTTCGCCACAACCCACTTATCCTGCCTCTGATCCACTACAAGAACCCCAGGGATTCTGACACTGAGAGTGTCATCCATCCTCAAGATGCACCTGACATTTTACCACCAGTTGCACCACTTCCTCCACATGAAAAAAAAGCAAGAGAACCAAGGCAGTGATGAGAAAAGACAAAAATGCCCCTTAAGGTCGGTTTTTCTCTTCACCCCTCCACCCTTTATATAGGGATTTATGGCGGTTTCAAAAATTACCAAAATGCCCCTTAAGGTCGGTTTAGAAGAGAAAAGACAAAAATGCCCTTGGCCCAAATTGAATATATTTAATTTGGGCTTTTAATTAAATTCTAAATTTAATTTAGGCCCAAATTCCAAATGGGCTTTTGGCCCAAAAAATTAATTCATAATTAATATTTTAATCCATATAATATATATATACAATTATTCTGAATAATTATATTTCTTGCGATTGCGATAAATTTATACGACGTGTCATACACGTTATAAATTTAATTCGGTTTAAAATATTAATTAATCATAATTGTAAACTTAATCTTTTCTCTGATTAAGTTTGCAAGAATGACACATACCTACCTTAATATATATATATATATCACTTTATAATTAATCATAAAATTTCTCTGATTACTTTCCTATTGGTATGACCCAATAGGATCTGTGCTATGTTGGCAATAGAATTAAAACTCCTTTTAATTCTATAAATCATAAGCGACATCTGGCAGAATACATTATGACTACCCAATTGACACATATGATCTTGTACAGAACAATATCACGATCCAGTAAACAATTTACTCGTGTTAATTCTTTTGTCTCATAGTATCAGATCAGTTCCAAGGTAGGTATGTGTCATTTTTGCAAACTTAATATTTTCTCGATCGCAAGTAGTTTTATTAAATATGATTAACTCTTTAATCATACCGCGCGCTGATAATCCTACTTCATCAAGAGGCCTAGTGATACTATCACTCGTTATTAAAATACGAGGGACAATAGTAGTCTTGGTGAACATCTCCCCTCCGCATAAGTTATGCATACTGAAATGTCATCGTTATAGCTACTTTTTACGGATAGCGTTAAACAACACTCACGAATACACACTTCCTATGTAGGAAAGACGAATACCTTATACTTTATAACTTAACACTGAATGAAGACATTAATGACACGAACACAATCCATTTAATGTTTCATTTAGGGTCTGTCAAATACCATGTTCTCTAACATGTATCTGTGTGATTAAAATTATAACTCTTTGTCTATGGTTTGTAAAACTTAACCATAATCTAATCCACACACTAACCTTTAAATGGTCAATTAGTGTTCCTTGCTAATTACCACGGTTAGAGACTATCAAGAGTATTTATCATCTATATTACGAAGTTTTACAATTTCAAGTCATCAACTCAAAATGATTCATGAATTCAATAAAACTCAAGGAACAAAATGATATATTTATTAATCATCCATTACATGAACAAAATATATAGAATAAAATTATTCTATAATTGACTTCTAGATTATTACACTAACAGTATAAAGTTCAAAAAGACAAAAACCCTAAACTGCTCACATTTGAACTATTCGTTCGAACAGAAGATAACCGTACTTAACATATCATTTCAAATACCTAGATCTAGAGCTCCATTTATAAATAGAGTTAATTCTCTAACTTCAGATTTAAGCAAGCCGCCTCTAAATTTCAAAAAACACTAATTCTGTGTTCTTGAGAGCGTCTTTCTTTGAGAGAGCTAAAACTTCAATACTCCTTTGATAATCTCAAATCCACTTAACTAATCTACTTCTAGATTAAGTTAGAGTGTTAGTTCGTTGTTCGATAGTGTGAATATCTACTTAGTGCTCCTTTTCTATAGCCGAGTGACTTCTCGCTTGTAGGACATCAAGGGCTCACCAGCTCGAGCGTTTTTGCTCACATATAAACATAGTTGTGTGACGATCCTCTGCGTAGGACTCTCTAACTCGAGCTTCTAGGCTCAACTTTGTACACGAGTTAGGCCGTAACTTCTCACCTTTGTTTGGACTCACGTGTCACGAGTTGTATCCTTTTATTTATTGGGTAATAGGAAAGGCGTCCCAATGAGGTTGCATTGCCCTAGAGACGTAGGCATTTTAAGCCGAACTCCATTAACATTCCGCGTGTCAATCTCTCTTACTCTATCTATTTACTTTACATTGTTGATTGATTGTGGTTGTTTATTTGTTTTACCTACCATTACGAAAAACATCTAAGGATATTTAAGTCACCATATTCACCCATTTCTAGGTGCCGTTAGAGACAATAGAGTGGTATCAGAGCAAGTTAACTTAAATTAAGACTCACTTAGTTTAAGTTTTCAAGATCTAGAAATGGCATCAAAATGAAATGTGACTGAACCTTTGATTCTTGGTAAAACCACAACCGACTTTTCCTATTGGAAGAAACTTATGACAAATTATCTTAAGGCTATTAAGGCTTGGGATATTATTGAGAGTGGTTATATACCAAGGTATGATGCATTCACAAACTAATTAACCATCGATTCAAAACTTGAAAAATAAGAAAATCACTATGCGGTAAGCATCCTACTCAAATCGGTTAGTGAATCGGTGGCTATTGTGTTTGAGGATATGACCAATTCAAAGGATATGTGGGATGTCCTTATAAATCATTATGAAGGAGATGATTACATCAAGAAAACCAAAATGTCAAGTTTAGAAACCAAATTTGAGAATTTTTGAATAGGAAATGACGAAACTATTGATGGTATGTATAATAGACTAATGGAAATTAAGAATGAATTTATAGAGTTGAGAGAACATCTTACTGACAACAAGATTGTAGGAAAAATGTTCAATGTCATGGTAAAAAGACCAAGATGGGAAAGCTTGTTAAATGCTCTAGAGGCTATCCAAGGTGTTCATACCGAGTTCTCTCCGGATGAGATACATGGTCACCTTCTAAACTTTGAAGGAAAAATCACACAAGAGCAACACTTTGCATTGATGGGAAAGATGAATGAAAAGTCCGTAGAGACGAATATTGATGAGAAAAATATTAAGGTATTGAATGATCTATATGAAGTCACAACAATAAAACGAGGTATGTATGAACACAATTCAGAAAGAAAATGCATGAATCATTGATAGTAGATGTTCACGTCACATGACCTCTAGATTCCATTGATTAAAAGACACAAATGGTGTCAGTTTTTTACATAGTGAAATGTACAAAAATAAAATAAAATTGAAGAAATAAAAATGAAGAAAATAAACTTTTTGAAAAAAATAGTGAAAAGAAAGGGTCAGAAGTTGAAACCGTAGAATCAACCCCAAAACCCAAAAAGAAAGAATCTTAAAGCAGATTACAAACTACTAATCGAAGGCTGATCATCCTAGTCCAGTTGAGAACCATATACTGTATTCTGTCAGTACTTCTCTTGAGATGCCAATTTCATTTTTCTGCTCTTCCGCAAATATGCGTTTGCACCTCTCTCTCTCCATAGCACAAATAAAAGTGTGACTTGCATATTTTGCTCCAACCTATTTTTTTTATTCCAGTATTGCCCTCTTGAATTATCCTTAGAGTGAAATATCGGCATTATGTCAGTTGAGTTATTTGCCTTTGTAATTGCCTTCTTACTAGTATAGTGAATTCACATTTTTCAAACAAATGTTGAACTGTCTCCTCTTGTTTCTTGCACATAGGACATCTATTAACCAATATCCACCCTCTAAAGACCAAGACCTCTACCTTTCTACTTCAAAAAAAAAAAAAATAACTGGTGATGAATCAAATTTCAAAACCTTAAAGCACTATAATAGTGGAACTGTTACTTTTGGAAGTAACCAAAGAAAAAACTCAATTGTAGAAATATGTATGGTTGGTAATTAGCATCTAACCATATCCGATGTCTATTTGGTAGAATGTTTGAACTATAACTTACTTAGTGTGAGTAAGTTGTGCGATGCCGGATTTCATGTAAAACTTGATGCTAACACTTGTTATTTAACACAAGCCTCTAATGATAATGTAGTATACATGGGTAAGAGAAAAGACAATATTTACTATTTATATTTTACTCATTTTGAGTCCGGTAAAATTTGCTTAACTGCAATTATCTCTGGATCTTGGCTATGGCATCGTAGATTAGCACATCAATTCCTAGACTCAATTCGAAAATTGGTAGGAGCTCAATGTCTACCTGCCACTAACCATAGATCCTACCTACCGAAATCCAAAAAAGAGCTTAACAAGACCTAATTTTCACTTACCTGGAGGCACTCGATTCGAGCGCCGATACTGTTAAATATATATGACGCTCAACATTTCTCCTAGCTTGAATTTCTCCTCAACTTTTAATATATATGACTGCCACTTTTAAAAGTTGAGCGTCGATGCTGTTAAATATAAGCCTGTTGTAGGTTTGATGCTTAACAATTTCAAGATTCTGATTTTTTATTGATGCTTAGTTGTCAGTTATAACTCATAACTCTTATTTTTTTTTCTTTTCTTTTCTTTTTTGTTTGTCGATTGATTTCGACGAGCTTTCCTGCCGAAAACATTAATTCCCCTTGAAATTGGTACTTTTATGATATGTTATTATTGATTTATTGTGGAAAAAAGCATGATCTGTTAATGAACCTCATTGAGTCTATCACCTCACCTGGTGGTACTCAACATGGTTTCATCTTTGCGGTCCTGTTTTTACTTTTTAGGCCAGCTTCCGTAATTTTACTTTTGCTATCAATTGCTAGCAATTCATGCTTTATTAGTCAAAGATTGTTGATATTTTCAAAATATTTTACTTTTGCTGATTGATCGCTGATTCTTATTTCTTTTTGTGCCCTGCAAACACTCATAATAAAAAATCAACAGAGGCAGAATTTAGTGGAGGTAAAATGGAAACCAATAAGCCTCTCCTATAAATTAAAATTATAATTTTGTCCATTTAATTTTATAAATTTTATATACATCAATACTTTTCACTCTCATGTAATATGAAACTAGTATCGTGCCCGTGCGTTGCAACGGAATATATGATAAGATAACAAAATAAATTCTCACACAAAATGAAAAAATTTCATAAAAAACAAAATTCGAAATATATTCTAGATTTATCATAGTAATATGTATATAAATAAGGAAATAGATAAATAAGGAAGTGAACAAAAAATTGATTTGCATTGTGATCCGCCTTATAGAAAATATCAATTGGAGAGGGAGAAATAAGGAAACAAATAAATAAGGAAACAAAGAATTATATTGCTAAATTTTAGAGTCAGTTTAATTTTAATTGTAACGCATCGTGTGGCGGTATGTATGGCGAGTATGTTTGTAACTAAATTTAAACTTCTACACATAAAACAGATGCATTTAATCAAAAGAAGATAGATTATGTGATTGGAGAGCTGAGATTAAATCCAAAATTAATCTTTCAATCGTAACCGTTGGCGGATCGGACACCCAACGTGCTTAATAATGGAATGAAGATTATACTAAATTTTTTATTCCTACAATTTTAATTTTCTAATTTCGCTCCTAAAAACACATAGTGCAAAACAGAAACACAGAGAAGAAGGGAGAGTGAGAGTCAATTGATCTCTATTTTTATTTTATTTTGTTGTATTATCAGATATGTCAAAGTGAGACATGAAATTATGCGAACTTTACACCTCAGACCACTTCTGTCTAATCCCACCAACCACGAAAATCTCACTGGATTGAAATTTGAAAGCCAATAAATTTATCAATCATTTTATTATCTAAATCTCTCAAAAGTTTCCTCTTCCATTTGATATATAAGCGCCTCGTGCTTTGCCCTGCTCAAGATTATATAGACTTTAGAAATTTATTATCACTTACCAATTAATTAGCTAGTTTGTAGTTCTTCTAAAACGGAATGAAAACTGATGGAGTCTTCCACTTGTTCCAGAAAATAAAAAAAATCTAAATCATTGTTTATGATTTTGACGTCGTTTTGCTCTTTTTTTTTTTTAAATTTTTTTTAAATTTGAATATTTCACAAATTTTTAAACTGATGGAACATTTTCCCTTCATCAGTTCTTTTATTTTACATCTATATTTTGACTACAAATCTCATGCTATAATGTCATTGTTCTCTGGGAGTGAAATTAGAAAATTTAGATTGAGGAGACGGAAACATAAAATGCATAATGTGTGGCTGTTGAAATTTGAACTCCAGTCTCCATAATTACAAAGAAAAATTTTAACTACTAAACTACAAACACACATTTAGTACTTTATTGGACGCAAAACTATATAAAAACCTAAAATAAATTCAATTAAATTTCAATATAATTGATTAAAATTTTCAACATAATAAAAATGTCTAAACGCCTCTAACTTAGTTGTAGATCCATCTCTAGATTTCTGTATCAATTATTTTCATAAGAATCTTACCAACCAGTGCATGATGATCAATAAGAACATCTAGAATTTGTTCTTGTCTTGGTCTTATTCAATAATGATTTAATTAATGATGATGTACGGAGCCAAAAGAATGTTATTAATTATTACAGGATTAAACTGTACACACGGTTGTTGTAAGCTTTCATTTGATTCATTGGATTTGGAGCCTTTACTGATAAGCTTGTAGTTGTAGGTTGGTTGATCCAATGCTCGCTAAATTTTTTTTTTCTTCCAACCAAATACGCGAAAAAAATAAATTAGAAAGTACAATGATATACAAGCTAGCAGTTAAAAGTAAAAAAAACAAAAAACAATGGTAAATTACTGTTATGTAAACTTTTGTGCATAATCTTTTTTTCGTTTTAACGCAGGGATCTATACACGTGCCGAACTGTGATTAGTCAAATTTATACGTGTCGTATCGTGATTAAATTTGAGAGGGTGGTCACTGCATGTTAGTCACGCCGTAATCAAGGAACGTCGAGATCACACATGGCTGGTTACGTTTAACTAATTTTTTTTTCACAATTTATGTTAGTTTATTCAAAATTCATTATTCAATCAAGATCTAACGGTTCTAATTACACGTGACTCGCATGACCACGTGTCATTCCGTGACCAAATTTTTTGTGTGTCGTACCGTGCCAAATTTTCAAAAGATAGTCACGGCACGAGACACGCGGGTCACGTCACGTGAACAGCACATGTGTCGTACCATGTCGTATCCGATTAGATCGTGATTTTTTTAAATCTCTAATTAAGATACAAAATACGTGAAGATATTGATAGTGTTATTTTGACTCCACATTAATGCATGAGTTATCTTATTTATTTTATTTTTTTTACTGCATTATCGATACGCTACGTGAAGCCGAAAGAATACTGTCAATATTTTTTATCCGTATAAAGCTGCATGCCCATGCTCTCAATTTATCAACAACAACTTGAGATGATGTTATAGATCTTGCGGGCATCTTGTATGTGGGCTCCACACTAACCCCTAGCTAGCCCCTGAAGAAATCGATAGTTACTTTAGGATTCTTACCCTTCACATATATCTTCACAGGAATTTGGCTTCTGTTTTTTTTTTTTTTTTTCTTTTACAAATATGAAGTAATCTCATCAGTTTTATTTATTACGTACGAAACTAATATCAATTTATACAACATGGAGAATGATACCAACTGTACACCATTATAACAGTCAACAAAATAGAAAAGAAACTACCTATATATTACAAGGTACTACAGACATCAGACAAGCCTAGAACAAAAGGTTATAATGCAGGTAATATTTGCTAGGAGAAGAACTAAGAGAATATCACAAAAAATTTAGTAAAAGAAAAAAAGAGAGTAGTCATGACGCTAGGAGCACCGAGAGGAAGAGAAAACACTTTGAGAGTGAGCCTCAGATGGAGTTATCATAGATAGAGACTGAGGCAGAGGAGGGGGTGAGACCACCTGCCTCATTAATAGCTCGGGTTTCCTCCAGTATTTGAAGGTGCTCCATTAGATCCGACCCTTCTAAGCTAAAAGTAGAGTCCTCGTCCTCTGACTGGGACTGAGAGTTTCCCCTTTTCAGAGTATCAGAATCGGAGAGGATGCATGATCAGACTGCCTTCCTGATGCAAGTTAGAAACATCATTTTATTTAAAAAAAGTGTGTTTCAATAAGTGTTGTAAAAGACTGTCGCTTAGCCTGACTAATTGTCCAATTAGTAGTTGGCGGTGATCAAACTATTATGAATTTTTCCGTTTCCGTTTATACGGCCAAGTAGTTGGTCGTTTTTATTTTTTCTGCATTTATCTGTTATATGTATTATATTTTGTCTTGTCTAAATTATTCTAAATGACAATTTCATAAAATTTTATTAATTAATAATAAACTAAGTTAAAATAAGTATATTTGATAAGTTCGACAAGGTATATAACTTGAGGAGAGATATTTTTATTAATTTTGCGTTTTCATTAAAGTTATATGAGGAATATACTTAATAAATAGTAAATAAATTCAGAAAAATATAAAATTTGATCTGCAAACACATTTTAATATATCCATCATGTTGAATGATTTGGATCGACTGTTTGGACTTTAAAAACTTAAAAAATGTAGGGTGTAATCCAGTGTTATCAAAAAAGAGTGTAACTGGATCCCTCGTATAACTTTTAATGAAAATGCAAAATTATTCGTAAAATTCTGATTAATCAGCCACATACAATTTAATCACTTAACGGTAACCCATCGGTCTGCACATACTGTTATTTACTACACTGATTTCAATTGAAAGGAGTCTTCATTCTTAAAAAAATGTAAGTGTATTTAAAAATTTGAATTATGGCATATGAAATTCAAGTCAACTATTAACAATTGTCAAAATCTCTGTTAAAATATCTATATGATCTTTTTTTCTCTAATTGGTGTAAGATATGATAAATTCATGACATGGTATATATATTATATTATGGAAGTGGCTACGGTGCTACGCGTAGCATAGAGGGCCTCCGTGCTACGGCTCAATATTTGAGTTTTCAAAATCCTAACGGTCGATCCGAACCGTTCAACATGATCTCCATACGAATATGTACTTGCAAACCAAATTTTACAATTTTTAGAATTTTTTTACTATTTTTTTAGATAGGTAGAAAATCACTTGATCTGAATGGTACAAAATTTTCAGATCAAGTGATTTTCTACCTATCTACAAAAATAGTAAAAAAATTCTAAAAAATGTAAAATTTGGTTTGCAAGTACATATTCATATGAAGATCATGTTGAACAGTTCGGATCGACCGTTAAGATTTTGAAAACTCAAATATTGAGCCGTAGCACGGAGGCCCTCTATGCTACGCGTAGCATATTAGCCAAATTCATTATATATAGATCAATAGATGTATGATACGTTTAGTTTAGGCTGGTATTGGAAGTGTACCGTTTTGCTGCTTTTTTTCTTAGTCACCTATGTTTTTCTCTTTAGCATTATTCTAACATTTTTTTATTCTTTAATTTTCACAGTTTCTTACTTTTAAAATTAGCTGTTTATACGATCAAATAAACCTTTTGTAAAGGTACATGACTATAAAAGCCCACATTTTTATTAATATCTAACATTAAATATAAATTATCAATTATATCCAGCTTAGCTGGGTATTTTTAAAAATGTCCAAATCGGCCTTTTTTTGGCCGGTTGGGATTTTAATTAGGACGGGCCAAAAAATGGCCGGTCAGGATGTTTTTTTTTCTTTTTCTGTTTATCTTATAAATATCACATTTCTCTCTCCTCCTACTCACAACTCACTCAAACTCACAAGAAGAGAAAGATAGAAAGAGAAGAAGAGAAAGAGAAGGGCAATTTCGAAGGCGAGTAGAGTGAAATTTGAGGCAATTTTTCGGAGGCAAAAATGATGAACAATATCAATCGAGGTAGGTCGTCCAATTGTGGCATAGCGAGAGGAGGGTCAATTAGTGGTCGAGGTAGAAATGAGGGACAAAAAAAGAACTGTCAAGTATGCTTTAGTGATAAAAAGAACTGTCAAGTATGTCTGATGGAGAAATTTCTTAGACGACCTATTCGGTTTGAAATTTCAGACGATAACTTTGTGGAAAACCCCTATGGCGGTTTGAAAAAAATAAGGTTGATCTAGAGCCTCCACATCGGACGATGATTTTATTCCGTGTACTTATACTGGTAAGGCTAACACTTCGTCTGCTGTCACTGATCCAGAGCCGCCTACTAAGGAGTATGATTACTAGTTTGATAAATTAGGGTTTTAAGTTTGATGAATTAGGATTTTAAGTTTGATGAATTAGAGTTTTAAGATTGATGAATTAGGCTTTTACCATGTTGTACCGGACGTTTAATTTCATCAATTTAATTTTTCTATTGTAGGCTGGATATAACATTGTAACTGAATCTTAATGTATTTTGGAAGTTCATATATTAAAATCCTAGAATTAATTTTTGAATATGGAAAAAATAGTAAAGTATACAAACTGACATTCAACTTACTTATAACTTAGTCTACATAAAGTAGTTCGAACCATACAAATAAAGTTCATACAAATTGCAAATAAAATAGTTCTCAAAGCTGCATCCAATTAAATAAATTCACAACATGCATACAACTTAATTTAAATCATCCACTACGCCTAAAATTAATTTTGAAACACCAACCATTTCCAGAAGATGACCTACCAGATGCCATCTGCTTGGCTACCAGATGCCCTTGTACGCCTACTAGTTGTCCTCCTTGGTTGTCTACTATATGACTCTCCTTGCACACCAATCGCCTCTCCTCCCATGGCAAATGTCTCTCCCATTGCCTCTGCATACATAGCAGATGCATCTAAATGGCTTGTAGCTGTGCTTCACCGTGACCCCTGTGACCCAGATGTCTGCGATAACTCGCTCATTTTTTTGCTGCATTTGCTGTGTTTCTGGTCTCTGCGTTGCATTTGTTACTTAGTAAGCTAGTCAAAATTGAAATGAAATATAATTTTTGATGAAAGTTACATACCTCTTCTATTCCTGTCAGAAGTGAAATGACGAGCCTGATGCCCCTTTCGCCTACCTTGTATTTTGTCCATGGTCATTACATGACGGATGTATTTTCTCCTCCCAACTCTAATCCAAGCCTTGCTAGGAAGAATTCTAGGAGAATCGCAAACTGGCCATTCCTCCATATTGACATAAGGAACAAACACCCCATTTTAAGTACTTTCAAAATAGGCAACACTATAGTAGTCTGCAACAAATTGGTTCTCGCTCCAATTTCGTTCACGACAAACCGCTAAGACATGAATGCACATAATAGATGTTAATTGGATACCTCTGCATGTACATTTCATTTTGTTGCCAGGCTCCCGTGTCACAACATACTTAAACTTCCTATGAATAATGTTCATAGTTCTATAGGAACCGCGGGTGACTGTAACGTACTCACTTGGGGATGCATATACAGTACCAAATTCATGGATGCAGCTTTGATCCACCTTTTTTTGAGCTTGAGCTCAACCCATTCTGAAAATTGCTAATTTGCATTGGCTAAATCCATGGCTCGTTACCGCCGCTCAACAAACCATATGTTGCACTTATAGAACATATCCTCCACAATGGCAGCCACAGGTAATCTTTGGCTCATCCGAAAGACATTGTTTAGCGACTCAAATCCGTTTGTTGTCATGATACCCCATCGATATCCTCCATCACAGGTTTGGAAAATCTTCTCATAATTGGACGGCTCCAACACATCATTGGGACGTACTTTGCCCACCTTCTTTAAAAATATATTACACCTTGGATTTAGCTACACAAGAACAAAGAGGTCTTACTTCATTTGCCTCAGCTATTTGTAAAATAATTAAACGAAATGTTATAAATTAGACATACCACAACAAACTCTTCGAACATCTCTTTCAACCTTCTTGGCTCCTTGTTTGAACCTTCATCCGAACCACTTCTCCTTCCACAATTCTGGACAATGTTGTCAGCAACATGCTGCATACAAAACCTGTGCACAAAAAGTTCAGGCATCCATCCGTATTCTGCTGTCAGTGCAGATTTGATCCCCTTGTGCTGGTCCCGATATAACACAGAAAAATTTATCAGTTCCAAGCACTTCATTCTTTAACCACTACAAGAAAAAACTCCAATTCTCATTATCCTCCTTCTGCACAATTGCAAATGCAATAGGCAGCAATTGGTTCTCGACATCATAGCCGCAAGCTATCAGAAGTCTCCCTCATACCGCCCAGACATGAAACATGCATCTATATTGATCACTGGTCTCAAGTATTGAACCGCTGCAATGCATGGACCAAAGGCCCAGGCTACCGCCCTAAATTGAGCAACTCCTTCAATAAGCTCTCCGTGTTTATCTCGTACATGACTGGTCAGAAATTGGTACTTAGATTCGGGATTCTTGTCACAGATTCCCATAAGCAAACTGTATGAACCCTCCTAACTCCTAAATTGTTGGGCTATTACAAGCTCACGACCCTTCCACAGTCGGTGGTATTTTGGGGTTACATTGCCATACTTAATCCTCACACAGTTTGCCACCCCTGGATGCTAATACAGGGGTAATATTTAATAGTGGTTTCAATGATATCGACAATGATTGATGCCGTGAGCTATGCATGGTCTTTCCTTGATACCTCGGACCTGCATGTGTGAGGTTTGTCTTGCTTCGTTATAACCCATACATCTCCAAAACCCGATGCTTTTCCCCTAAGTTTGTACTCACAACCCGAAGTTTGTACACCACCTAAATCCGATCCATGTCACTTTTCTTCATTCTAATCTTTGTATTTTTATCAATATAGTACTCTCTAATCTTCTTTAACAACTCTTCTTTGCTTTGAAATATTGTTCTGGCGTCATCTCACATTTGTACTCAATCCGTCTCCTATAGTAACCAACATCTGCTTCTTTAAAAGCAGATATATCATTGAAGTTTGCGAATGGGTGCATATCAGTCCGGCCACTAAGAGGCATTTTCCTATATTCTCTGCGAATGGGCACTGGACCATCTTCATCACAACCTTCTAGGTGATCAGATTTCCAGTTCCCTCCCTCAAATTCATCCCCAGTTTGCAGATCTTCCTCCAGAATTGCGTTAATATTTTCAAAATTCGACCTAGTTTCGTTATCTACTGGTGCCGGTCTAGGGTGAGGTGATGGTTCAGGTAATGATAAAGGCGCCACATGCACTGCGACACATGCACGGGTCTAGGTGAGACTCTTGTATGAGGTCGTGGTTGGGGTGCTGGTGGAGTGAAGTGACTGTATGGTTTTGGGTCAAGTAGGAGTAAATGAGTCATGGGAGTGTATGGTTCTGGTTGTGGTTTATAATTTGGCACAACCGAATTTTGGCTACAACTTCTAACCCCGGACTCTATCGAAACTCTCCTGGCGTAGATTTCCATGATAAAATTCCTATTGGCCTTTAACCGCCCGTACACACCTCTCCATGCAGCTTTACTTAATAGGGTTGCCAATTCTAAGTTCCACCTTTCAGGGTCATAACCAGTGCATTCGTAAATCATAGACTTTAAGTCCCAAATTGAGGTATTATCATCAACCATGAATGAATTAATTGCCTCTTTGGAGTAATAAACCCCATATGTATTACTCAAAAACTTTCCACCACAGTGTAATGAAACAATCATGGACATGACCAACAATCTACATTTTGATAAATAGTAAACACATGTCAGGTTACTAAATTTAAAAAATATTATAGGTTTGCTGAAAAAAAATTTAAAAAAAATTAAACAAAAAAAAATGAAATTAAAAAAATATATTAACGGAAAATCACCTCTGAAATAACCCTTTTTGCCTCAGAAATCACCTTCTCTTTCTCTCTTTCTCTTCTGGTGAGTTTGAGTGAGTTATGAGAGGGAGAAGAGAGAAACGGGAGTATTTATAGAAAAAAAAATATCAATTAAACCGGCCAAAAAATGGTCGGTCCTAATTAAACTTCCAACCGACCATTTTTTGGCTGGTCCTAATTAAAATTCCAACCGACCAAAAAATAACTGGTTTGAGCATTTTTAAAAATTCCTAGCTAAGCTGGGTACATTTGATAATTTATATTTAATATTGGATAAATAAAAATGTTGGCTATAAAAGCCAATGAAATAAAATGAAAGGATAAGTAGGCAGCCAGCTAGCCAGCCACCCGCCTAACATATAATATCATATAATGACAAATCTAGAATAGATTATCATAAAATGACGTCTAACATATGTAATAAGAGGAGGATCCAATTACACCTTTTTTGTGTGAAACACTTTGACACCTACCATTTTTAAAGTCCAAATAGTCGATTAAACCGTTCAACATGATGGATATATTAAAATGTGCTTGGAGATCAAATTTTACATTTTTTTGAATTTTTTTGCTATTTATTAAGATGGTTACAAAAATCGTTGTTTTCAGACCATTGAAAAACAACGATTTTGTAACCATCTTAATAAATAGTAAAAAAATTCAAAAAAATGTAAAATTTGATCTCCAAGCACATTTTAATATGGTGATCATGTTGAACGGTTCGGATCGACTGTTTGGATTTTGAAATCGCAAAATTGACCTATATAAAAAACGGTGTCATGATATGTCACCAAAAAAGATGTAATTGGATCCCTCCTCATGTAATAAATTCAAGTATGAATATATTATAGTGAAAAATAACTAAGTACAAATAAAATGAATAGTACAATATAACATCAGAGCATGAGACAACTAAAATATGCCTTGTCTTCAATTAGTAGTTATTTTGTTTCTTTTGACAAAAAAAAAATATAATTAATTAATAAGAGATTTAGTGCTCTTCATAGGTGAACAATGAAAAGGGGCATTCAATGACCTATCTTTTTTTTTTTTTGTGAAAGACCTACTGAAGTATTTTTTTTTTTTGTGACAAAAATTACGAGAGGTGGTCACGGCACGCGAGTCACGCCGTGACTCGCGTGCTGTGACTAAGTCGTGCCGTAACTAATTCGTGCCGTGACCAAACGTGCGTTAGTCACGTTTGATCGCATTTAACGTTTTAAAAAAAAAATGAAACGATTCTTTAAAATTCAAATATTTTAATTGAAATTTAAATGTAAATATTTTAATTAAAATAAAATTATACCTTATAGGAAGGTATGTTAGTGTATTGCCTCATGACTGCCGTGAGTGGCGTGTTTTCCGTTCCGTGACTCGCGTGTCCCGTGCCGTGTTCCGTGCCGTGCCGTGACCAAGGCAATTTCTGTGCCGTGCCGTGCCGTGTCTTCTTTGCAAACAATTGGTCACGGCACGTGACTGACACGCGTGCCGTGCCGTTCCGTGCCGTTCCATGACGGAGCCGGCTCCGGCGTGCCATTTTTCCCACTCTACCTATCATGGTGTAGTAATTTTCTAGAGTAAACAACCCTTTTACCTTTTATTTTGTTGTTAAATGCTGGATCTATTTCTTTCCTTCCACAAAACTCTCAGCATCTAGATCCTCATAGGGGCGGAATAAAAAAATTTAGATCGAGAGGAGAGGAGGGGGGGAGGCTGAAATATAAAATGTATCATATTTTGTAATTGAAATTTGAACTTAAATTTTCATGATCATGATCAATGATCAGAAAGTAAAGTTCTAATCACTAAGGATTTTTATGAGGAAAGCTACATCTTATAAACATTTTAAAAAATGATAAATTATTGAGAATAAATTTATTAATTTGTATTTTTGTAGGTGACTTAACCATCCTGACTCCTGAGCTCTTCTTAAAGTCTCCCATGACTGCTCGTAAGGAATTTCATTTTTGAAGTTGCATTTTTTTTCTATAGCTATTTTATTGTCTGGGTGATTTAATTTGGAGAATTGTTGGTATATCATTGAAATTAAAATTCTAAGTTGTCTATCTCCTCATCAAAAGTCAAAACACTCAAATATGTTATTTCTCCATTTTAAATCATAAATACTTTCTCATTTCTCCTTACATTCATTAAATCGGAAATTTTAAATTTAATTAATTATTTAGTTTTATTTAATAGTTGAAGTACCTATTTTGTTCTATTTTCTAATGGACATGTCCATTTGACTTGCAACACTGTTTCTTTCTATGTGATTGTATGTCTATTTTATATGTGGAACAACATGAATTCTTGTATGTCTTTCTGTGATGGCCAAATTAGCCACCGAAGTTACACGGCTGGCGCTAGGCATAATCACAGAGAAAGTAACATAGTAGTACTGCAAGTCAAATAGACATATCCATGTAAAAACAGAGCAAAACAGATATTTCAATTATTAAATTAATCTAAGTGATTAATTAAATAAAAAAAAATTAACATAAGAGGAGCTAATAAATATGATATTTGAATATTTGGATGAAAAATTAGACAATATAGAACAGTACAACAATTCTCTTGATTAATTACAGTGAGTTCCATAAAATTGCGATAAAATTGGAAGATTCATCGGAAAATATTTGTTGGGCCACACGAACTGCTTGGTAAAATTCATGGCATGTAATTAAATAAAACAATATTCGATTCCTCAAGCCATTTCTTTATGAAATTAATGCATCAACGGGATATTGAATTAAAGTGAATCATATAATTAATTAATATTCTTAATTATTTGATAATTTAAGAACAAAAGTAAAATAATTGACCAGCATGGTCTATTGGTCCAAAAGAAATACACCATTATTGGAAGTATCAGGACCCAAACTGCATTAAAATGAGATATCATTATTTTTGGTACAAAAGAAAACAAATTTCTCGTGTTGTGTTGGTTTTAACTTTTAACTCCTTAAGAGCCGAATTTAAGTTGCTACCTAACAAATCGACCGTAAAAATCCAGCCGACAGACACCTCTTTTGCACAAATGGGCCATGGCCCCCGTGGGCACTAATGGTAGGGACAAATATTTGTCATTTCTTCTATCACATTTTATTTATTTAATTATTTTAGACATTAGATGGACAAATAAATATACCCTTTTATTTCAAACTCTCTCTCTCTCTCTCTCTCTCTAGCTTGCATTTTAAATCTTGTGTGCATTTTAGTGTTTGATCTTGGCTATTTAATTGGTCTCCGCATCATGCATGCCAGTACTCCTCAAGAAATTAATCCCTGGTAAAATACCATCCTTTATACTATACGTACTATAGTGTAAAATTGTGGGTGCTTGGACAGAATTCTGACAATAATACACTTAATTGCACCAGAAATTAAAGTTGATTTCCATGAGCGATCTGATCAATCATTGCCTCAGTGGCATCATGATTTGTGGACTCAATTGCACCACCTTTCCGGTATCACTCTCCTTTATACCGACCTCTTCAATCAGCTACTTAATCGTAGGTCTGAGAGGTTTCTCTTTCTCTATGCTACAAGAAAAGAAAGAAGGTGCACTAGTGCAGTGCCAATAACATGCTCCCAAATTAATACCGGGGACACCAATACTCACTAAATTAAAACTCAACATGCGCGTCGAGATTGTCAACACTGTGTTCTAAGATTTGGGACTGCCGCACCAAGATTCGCTTCATGTCCTCCATTTTTACCCCTGTGGTGGTTAAAAGAACCAATTTCCTTCCCGACTAGGGAAATAGATCTGTTTTTGAAATGAATGGGTGGATTTGAAATTGCAGAGACCTGTGATTCTTTGAAATAACAGCGGATTTATTTCCCTGGCTAGAGCCAAAAATTTTATAGTTGACACAGAAAAAAAAAATCAAATTAATTGATTACCACCCATTTTGGGCTATTTCAAAACATACCACCCACGCCAACTGGGTTTGCACACCAAATTGGAGGGTGCGCGGACTGGACTGGTGCACCTCTTGGTGTGCGAACTGGGCAGGCGCACCCATGGTGCGCGGACTGGGTAGGCGCACCGAGCCCCTGGTGCTATTTAGTCATGATTTTTACCGTTTTTCATTCAGGAACGAGACAGAAGCGCTGAGCACAGCAAAAAGTAAGTTTTTTCACCTTAGTCCTTTATTTTTTTATAATTATTTAATTGTATTTTAAGTTACTGTAAATTTATTAATTGTTAGGTTTGTTCTGTAATTCAACCAACTATGATTGGAATTGCTTGTTATTTTGGTGGGGAAGTATTATAAGGGCCAAATGGTGCTTATTACAGTACCCAACCCCAGAAAATGTTCAATATCGGCTCAGATTTAGATTTCAGAGGTATAACTAGAGAAGTGTACAAGGAACTGGGTATTGACCCGAATTATTACGAACTGGTAATGTCCGCAAGGATTAATATTGGCCAATGCAACCAAACATGGTTCCAACAGCTCCCTGTACTAGAGGATAACAGTTGGGGGTTGTATACCCAAATGACCATGAATCTGACAACACCTTTCAAGTTCCTAGAGTTATATGTGGTTGTCAACCCCATAAAGAACCCCAGACAGAACAACAGACCATCGTTGCAGTTGACCCAGGGTCGGGTTATTGAGCATTCAGTGACGGGTCCTACTCGGGCCCTGACTTTAGCGGGTACTAGTCGGTCCCCATCCGCAGGGGCTGGTACTAGTCGGGGCCGATCTCGGGTTCCATCCTCCAGCTCTAGCCATGACCGGGACCAATCTGACCGAGACCGATCTAGAATCCCGAAAACACGTTATTATGCTGACACTACAGACGAGGATCCCGAAGAACGGGAGGCAGAGAAAAATTGGGATGCTAGTGAGGATGATGGGGGGACAGTAGATCATAGTGATGAGGAGTCTGGTCGTCCTGTGCTTGGTATGCGGAAGTGGCCGATATCGGGTTATGGAGAAAGACACCCATTCCCAGCATTTCATGACATATTGGGGTTTCAAGAGGCTGACATCTTTTTTGCGGATTCAGAGGTTATTTTGTTAATTTATATTTATATTTTAATTTACTTTTAAAATTTATAAATTTATTTTTTTTGAAAATTTTCAATTAGGTTGGAGAAAGACATGAATTATTAGAGGGGATGACGTATAACGACAAAGATCAAATGAAAGAAAAAATTCACCACTGGCACATAAAGAAAAATATCGAGATCAAACAGACACACAACGACACAGAAAGGATGAGGTATAAGTGCAAGAGCAATCGGTGCAAGTGGGGGTTGGTTGCGAGGGCCACATGCTTTGGTAATTCTTGGGCCATCACGAAGAATGAGGAAAAACACACATGCCACGCTGATGCATCAAGGTTAGATCATGCGCAGTTGACGTCCTCTATGGTCGCCAACTGCATAAAAATGTCTTTGGAAAAAAATGCTGATATTAGTATCAGAGCTATTAGTGACTTGGTTACTCAAAAGTACGAGGGCATCGTCCCAAAATACAACAAATTGTGGCGTGATAGAAAGTTAGCGATTGCCCGGACATTTGGTAGTTGGGAGGGGTCTTACGGGCTGATTGTCCCTTTGTTAGAGGCAATCAAAAGGGCAAATCCGGGTTGTTTCAAAGCCTTCAGAAAAGTCAGGGTACCGGTATTTCATTAGGTTGGCATGGGCATGGGGACCATGTATAGAAGCGGTAGGTCACCTCAGACCCGTCAATCAGCATCGATGCTTATATCTTGTCAGGTAGATACAAGGGTAAGTTGTTGATTATTACCGGATACGATGCGGAGGGCTTCTCTGGTTCTTTGGTTAATGAAAACAGGGTAAAATGGGGACTAAATAGCACCAGGGGCTCGGTGCGCCTGCCCAGTCCGCGCACCCTCCAATTTGGTGCGCGAACCCAGTTGGCGTGGGTGATATGTTTTGAAATAGCCCAAAATGAGTGGTAATCAATTAATTTGATTTTTTTTTCTGTGTCAACTATAAAAATTTCGGTGACCAGAGACAAGGGTTTAAAATGAATATGTATATTTGTCCATTCAAGTTTTAAAATAATTAAATAAAAGTTAAATAAATAAAAGAGGATATAAGAGAAAATATTTAGTTTTTATGAAAATATTGAATACTACGGTATTTTTGTGAAAAAATTGACTATTTTGAAAATTTGCTAAGGATACACACTATAAATTCTTCCAAAAAAAATAACAGAGAGAGAATGAATTTTGTGTATACGCTGGATGCTGTTGGTTCATGGCGAACCATTGCTTTTTAACATGCGGACCTCGCAGTTTGTGCCTTATTTAATGGGTCCGACTAATTGTACCCAAAGAGTTGTACCCAGTTTTTACCCAAAAAAACTGTTATTTGACTTGTGCGAATACTGTAAAATACTATAATAAATACTGTAACTTCAACAACAAATCATGCAAAATACCTAGTTAAAAATTCTAACAACCCAGCTTTTACCCAAGTTAGTTAAAAACTGTTAGGAACTAGAAAAGTAACTGTAATTCTAACTGTACTTTCAGCTTCTAGAAGACTTAACACAAACCACTTCCAACTGTACTTTCAACTTGTACGGTTGTACTTCAAGCTTCTAGAAGATTTGAAAAACACACTTCTAAAATTTGTTGTTAATTTGTACACTTAAAATTATGCAAAATTAATTTTTTTGCATCAAAATTAAAATTTAAAAAAATTAATATTTTTTTTTTGAATTCATCATTTTTTTCTTCAATTATTAATATTTATATATGCATATATATCATGTAAAATAAGATTTCAACACTATAAAATTAGAAGATGCAAACTATAAATCTAACATATGTTAACTACAAGATTTCAATACTATAAATTTGACACATGAAACTATAAAAACATCATATACAAACTATAAAATGACACCAGCACAAAAAAAATCATAAACTGTATCATTTCACCACAAAATAAACTGTACCATTTAACCATTTCATTTCACCATTTCACTATTCACAAATATTTTCAACTGTATCAAACATTAACTGTATCTAACATCAAACACAAACAAAAAGCAGTTCAATCATTGCAATATTTGGATGGTTACTTCATACACCGCTGATGCGAATTATTTGGATGTGTGAGGAGTTTCATTGCTAGAATGACACGTTCTTTAGAAATGTCATCCTACAAAAAAAAGATTTGTACGGGATTTAGATTTATGCAATACTGCAAAACAACACTGTGAATACTGTAAAATTGTATGTCAATACTGTGAAATTACTTATGAAGTATGTAAAGTACTGAAATTAATGATGAATGATGAATGAAACAAATACTGCAAAACAACACTGTGAATACTGTAAAATTATATGTCAATACTGTGAAATTACTTATGAAGTATGTAAAATACTGAAATTAATGATGAATGATGAATGATGAATGAAACAAATACTGCAAAACAACACTGTGAATACTGTAAAATTGTATGTCAATACTGTGAAATTACTTATGAAGTATGTAAAATACTGTGAAATTAATGATGAATGATGAATGAAACAATACTGTAAAAGAACTTTGTTAATACTGTAAAATTGTATGTCAATACTGTGAAATTACTTATGAAGTATGTAAAATACTATGAAATTAATGATGAATGATGAATATGTAATATCAGTTATCAGGGGTATACACTACCCTCTTTATACAATATGTAATATCAGGAAATATGTAATGTCACTGTTGGTGAAATGGAAGCCTACGGGTATTTAAAAGTAAAATATATACATCATAAAATTACCTGTGTAAAGTTCATTGGCATCTCAGTGATCAGATTATACACATAGCGCAGCAAAAAAATAGCACAGTCCATCGATTTTGGTGCCTGCTTTGGGCACTTCTGATCAATAATGCCAACATCTTTCCAAGAAGCGTTAGCTGAAAGAAAAAAATGATATCAACATCTTTAATGTATAATAACTTCAAGTATGGCATGAATCCTATAAAATAACACATACATCTTATAAAACTATTATATAAATCCTGTAAAATAACACATACATCTTATAAAACTATTGTATGAATCCTGTAAAATAACTCATACATCTTATAAAACTATTATATGAATCCTGTAAAAAAACTCATACATCTTATAAAACTATGGTATGAATCCTGTAAACTAACTCATACATCTTCAATGGCAAACCGTACTACCTGTACTTTATGTACTTTAACTGACTGTACTTTCAGAGTCCATTGATCCATCTCCCTGCTTTGGGCACACCTCTTCAATAATACCAACATCTTTCTAACCTGATTTAGCTGAAAGAAAAATTAATACCAATAATTAATAAAAACTTCAAGTCCTAATCCTGTAAATCATTGGCAAAATCCTTAAAAACTAGTTAAACAACTATTGCATGAAACCTGTAAAATAACTGATATATCCTATAAAACTATCGCATGAAACCTATAAAATAACTATTACATCCTACAAAACTATTGCATAAAACATGTAAAATAATTGACATATCATATAAAACTAATAAGTAAATCATGTAATAGTTTAATGTATTTAAAATCCTAATTTAGCTGAAAGAAATATTAATATCAACAATTAATAAAAACTTCAAGTCCTAATCCTGTAAAACTGTTAAACACGAGATCTGTGAAAACAATTACATATATCCTGTAAAACTGTTAAACATATTATATAAAAACAATTGCATAGATCCTGTAAACTGTTGCATATATCCTATAAAACTGTAAAATATATCCTATAAAATACTGTACAAAACCTTTAAACTGTAAAAGATATCTTGTAAAACATTGTATATATCATGTAAATCTATTAGATAAATACTGGAAATTAAATCAGTAAGACTGTTAAACATATTCTGTAAATTTTCCATATATCATGTAAAACACTGTATATATCATGCAAATCTATTAGATAAATACTGGAAATTAAATCAGTAAGACTATTAAAACAGACCTTGTAAATATTGCATATCTCATGTAAACTATTGCATATATATCATGTAAAACTGTTAAACATATCTAGTAAAATAAATAACAGAAATATAATGCATAGATCATGTACAATATCTAATATATCATGTAAAACTGTGAAATAGATCCTAAAAAATACAATAAAGAACCGGTTCCCCTCTCTTTCCATTGGTTCCATCCTTATCATACCTATAGAGCTTGGCCTTCCTAAAACCAAATGTTCAGATCAGATCAAAGAATGTAAGATAACAAAGATTATTAACAAATAAGAAGAAAAATCTCATAAGTCTGTTATCTAAAAATCGATCTATACAAAGATTGAGATCAAGATCGAGCGTAAAAAATTAGATCGATTACTAAATAGTTGTTGAATTGAAACCCTAAAAACTAGTCAATCGAAAAAAAGAAACAACAAAAAGTAAAGTGAGAACATACAAATCGATGAGGGCATCTTCATCTTCCTCTCCAGTAGTGACGGCAACCTCATTGAGTCTGACGATCGGAGCAAACTCGGAGGAGATCGAGTGGAGTGCGGCTGACGAACGCGGCAACCAGTTGCTCCGCCGAGGTCTGTGACTGTAGAGTCAGCGGTCAGCAGGAGGATGCGGTGGCGCGATGCCTCTGTTGTGGTGAGACTAGTCTGAGCTCGAAGTCACGAACGGACAGATCGGAAAAAATTTCAATTTTTAGCTTTTCAGCTTTTTTTAGAGATGGAATATTGGAGGAGAGAGAAAGAGAACTAGAAGAGATCAGGAAATCTTATAAATAAGGAAAGTTGATAGTTGAAAGTTTGACCGTTTGACAGTTTGACCGTTTGAAAACTGATTGGATTAGCTTGGGTAAAAAGCGGGAACAAAGCCTTGGGTAAGAAAACCTTTTCTCTTATTTAATACTTGTTTCTAAGAAAAAAATTAACATTACTCTATCCACCGTCATTTTTATTAATATCCATTATTAATTATAAAATAATAATAATGTCCACCTTAATTGGATCTTTTTAAAAATGTCCAAACCGGCCATTTAATAGCTGGTTGGAATTTTTTTTTTGTTGCTGTTTCAGACCCTATAAATATTCATCTTTCTCTTTCCTCCCTCTCACAACTCACTCAATTCAAAGAAGAGGAAAAGAGGAAAAGAAAGAGAAGGCAATTTCTGAGGCAATTTCGGAGGTGATTTTCTGGAGGCCAAAAGGATGAACAGTAGCAACCGAGGTAGATCGTCCTATCGTGGCCTAGCGAGAGGAGAGTCAATTAGTGATCGAGATAAAATGAGGAAAAATAGAACAACTGTCAAGTATGCCGTGATAAAAAGAACTATCAAGTATGTATGATGGAGGAATTTCTTAAACGGCCTATTCGGTATGAAATTTCAGACGATGACTTTGTAGAAAACCCCTACGGCTCTGGTTTGAAAAAGAAGAAGGTTGATCCAGAGCCTTCAACATCGGACGATGAGTTTGTTCCGTGTACTTATACTGGTAAGGCTAGCACTTCGTCTGTGGTGACTGATCCAGATCCGACAATATCGGACAAGGAGTTTGTTTCATGTACTTTTAAGGTATTATTAGGGTTTAAAATTTGGATGCATTTGAGCTGGAGGCATTTTAGTTGGATGAATTAGGGTTGTAAATTTTTTGAGTTTTTTTAGTGTCTATTTTGTAGACTTTATTTCATTAATTCAGAGTTTATTTGAATTTAATGTATTGGCATACATGTAGACTTGATGTTTCTCTACATTTTCATTAAAAGAACCAAATTTGTCGTTTAGTAGAAATCCAATAATTAATTTTTGAATATAGTAAAAAACAGTAAAGTTAAAAAAACTTAAATTCAACTAACTCATAACTTAGTCTTAATAAAGTCCACTCAAATTGCAAATAAAATAGTTCTGAAAGCAGCATCTAGATAAACCTCTTTGATTCTTGTCGATAGTGGAACGGCGAGCCTGATGCCCCTTCGCCTACCTTGCATCTCATCTACGGTCATTACATGGCGAGTGTTTTCTCCTCCCAACCCTAATCCAGGCCTTGTTAGAAAAAATTCTAAGAGAATTACAAGTAGGCCATTCTTCCATATTGCTATAAGGAACAAACACCACACTCAAAGTACTTTCAAGATAGTTCACAATATACCAATCTGCAACAAATTGGTCCTCGCTCCAGTTTCGTTCACGACAAACTGCTAAGACATGAGCGCACGTAATAGATGTTAATTGGATCCTCTGCATGTACATTCCATTTTGTTGCCGGGCCCGCGTGTCACAATGTACTGGAATGTACTCATTTGGAGATGAAACTTGATACTGTTAGTGTAATAATCTAGAAGTCAATAATACGATAATTTATCACAAAGCTTTGTTCATGAATTGAATGTTTATTTATATATCATTTTGTTGCCTTGAGTATTATTGTATTTATGAATCATTCCTTTTTTTTTACTAGAGTCATTAACTGGGATTGTGAAACTTCATAATATAGATGATATATATTCTTAAAAGTCTCTAACCAAGGTAATTAGCAGGAACACTAATTTACCGTTACAAGGTTAGTATGTGGATTAAAAGATGGTTATGTTTTACAAACCATTTGACAAGAGATGTCATTTTAATCACATAGATACATGTTCCAGGAACATGGTATTTGACAGACCCCGAATGAAACATTAAATGGAATTGTGTTCGTGTCATTAATGTTTTCATTCAGTGTTTAGTTCTAAAGTATGAGGTATTCATCTTTCCTACTAAGAGATGTGTATGTGTGACTGTTACCTAACGCTGTCGGTAAAACACAGTTATAACGGTAGCTCTTCGGTATACATAGCTTAGCTGAGGTAGTGATGGTTTACCAAAAGTACTATTGTCCCTCGTATCTCTATACGAGTTATAGTATCACTGGGCCCCTTGATAGAATAAGATTATCTGCATGCGGTATAATTACAAGAGTAATTATATTTGGTAATCTGCTCAAGATCAAGAAAAGATTAAGTTTGCAAGGATGACACACGCCTACCTTGAAACTGATCTGATAACTATGAGACAAAAGAATTAACACGAGCAAAATAGTTTACTGGATCGTGATATTGTACAGTACATCATCATCTGTGTAATTGGATGGTCATGATGCGTTATGCCAGATGCCTCTCATGATTATAGAAGTTAAAACAGTTTTAATTCTATTTACCAACATAACACAGATCCTATCGGGTCACACCGTATAGGAGTTAATTGGAGAATCTTACTGACTAATTATAAATTGATTATAATTAATATTAAGATGGTTATAATTAATTATACTTGATATAATTAATTATACGTCATTTAAAATGATGAACAAAAACACTTGTTAGTTTATAAATGTGTTTGACACGTTGTATAAAAATTACCGTACGAAAACCGCAGAGGAATATAATTGTATATGACAATTATATATTTGATTTGGATATTTACTATACATAATGGGTTTGGGTTAATGGGTTTAGAATCCATTAAAATAATCAAACCATTATGAAGAAGTCAAAATCAAATTGATTTGGTCCAAGGGCATTTTGGTAATTTCGGCCAAATGGCAATTTTGTAAATACCACAAAAACCGAGGACATTTTGGTCATTGACGAACCTCCTCATTTGCCTATAAATAGAGGGGTAGGGGTAGAGAGAAAAACACAAATTTCTGAGATGTCGAATCTGTCTGACCGGATCGATAATCTAATTTCTCTCCCAAATAGTGTCTGCGGTGAATAGTGTTCCCGTGAAAGTTCGTGAATCTATTTTGCGTTTGACGTAAATTAGTTTTTACTAATTTCACGGTGAATAGTGTTTTTACGGGATTCGTGAATAGTGTTATTACGAATTTTGCGATATTTCTATTTTTGCTTATTAGTGAATCAGAATAACTGCAAGTCGTGAATAGTGTTTTTACGCCCCCGTAAATTCCAGTGAATAGTGTTCCCGTGAAAGTTCGTAAATCTGTTTTGCGTTTGACGTAAATTAGTTCTGACGAATTTCGTGGTGAATAGTGTTTTTGCATAATTCCGCGGTTTACGGTATTTCTGGCAATAAGAAATAAACCGCTCTCCGGTTAGTCCTGGTGGATAACCGATAGAGGCACCAGACGTCTGGTGCTCCGAGACGAGTCATTCCCAGATGTCGCTCTTCTCGCTCGGTCTGCTTTCCAACTAAGATTTGGAAACAAGGTATAAACATGTTATATTAATCTATTTAATTGGTAAATAGATTAAAGTTTTAGAAATCAATCAAAGGAGTAGATCTATAAACTGATTAAAATACAAGTAAATACGGTTTTACTACTTTGGGTCTATACAGGATTAATCTGGTATGTAACTCTCGGTTATTATCCGACATACTACTTAATCTATGATCTGAATAAGTAAAGTTTTACTTACGGGTTTTAATCTAAGAAAAGGATTGAACAGGTATGTAACTCTCGGTAGATTATCCGACATACCACTTCAATCCTTTTGGCTAGAGTTAGAAGTAAAATTTTTGTTTTACGGTCTTTCTGCAGCTTAAGCCTAATGGCTTTGGGTAGCCTCAAAACCCTACAGATACTTACTTTCGCCATGCGTATAAGGGACCAAATGCATTTCTGCAGCTTTGGTCCACCGTTTTCTGATCTTTTGGAAACCCAGTCAGAAAATAACTGATTTGCATCTCTTAAGTCCATTGCTCGCTTCCGCCGCTCAACAAACCATTTATTGCACTTATAGAGCGTATCCTCCACTATGGCAGCCACGGGCATTCTACGGCTCACCCGAAAGACATTGTTGAGAGACTCAGAGCCATTTGTTGTCATGATACCAAATCGGTATCCTCCATCACAGGTTTGGAAAATCTTCTCATAATTGGACGGCTCCATCACATCATTGGGACGTACTTTGCCCACATTTTTAAAAAATGTATTACACCTTGGATTTAGCTGCACAAAAACAAAGATGTTTTACTTCATTTTCCTCATAGTCTTATAAAATAATTAAACGAAATGTTATAAATTAGACATACCACAGCAAACTTTTTGAACATCTCTTTCAACTTTCTTGGCTTCTTTTTCCTGGCTCCTTGTTTGAACCTCCATTCGAACCACTTGTCATTTCTACAATTTTGGACCAGGTTGTCAGCAACATCCTGCATACAAAACACGTGCACAAAAAGGTTTGGAGATCATCCGCATTCTGCTGTCAGTGCACATTTGATCCCCTTGTGCTGGTCTGTTATAACACAGAAAAATTTATCAGCTCCAAGCACTTCATTCCTCACTATCCTCCTTCTGCACAATTGCAAATGCAATAGATAGCAATTGGTTCTTGGCATCCTAGCCGCAAGCTATCAAAAGCCTCCCCTCATACCGCCCAGACAAGAAGCATGCATCTATACTGATCATTGGTCTCAAGTACTGGAACGCTTCAATGCAAGGACCAAAAGCCAAGGCTGCGGTCCTGAATCGAACAACATCTTGAATAAGCACTCCGTGTTTATCTCGTATCGGACAAGTCAGATATTGATACTTAGAACCCGGATTCTTGTCGCAGATTCTCATAAGCAGTGGTTCCAGCAAGATGTATGAACCCTCCCAACTCCCAAATTATCGGGCTATTGCAAGCTCACGACCCCTCCATAGTCGATTGTATTTCGGAGTTACATTGTCATACATAACCCTCACACAATTTGCCACCCCTTGGATGCTCATACAGGAGTCCTTTTTAATAGAGGTCTTAATGATATCGACAATGATTGATGCCGTGAGACATTCATGGTCGGTCCTTGTGTACTCAGACCTGCGTGTGTGAGGCTTGTCTTGCCTCGTTATAACCCATGCATCTCCAAAACCCGTTGCTTTTCTCCTAAGTTTGTAATCACAACTCGGAGGTTTGCACACCACCTGAATCCAGTCCCTGTCACTTTTCTTCATTCTAATTTCCTGATTCTTATCAATATGGTATTCTCTAATATTCTTAATCAGCTCTTCTTTGCTTTGAAAAAATTGTTCTTGCGCTAGCTCACCTTTGTACTCAATCTGTCTCCCATAGTAAGCAACATCTGCTTCTTGAAAAGAAGATATATCATTGAAGTCTGCGAACGGGTGCATATCAGTCCTGCCACTGAGCGACATATTCCCATATTCTCTATGAATGAGCACTGGACCATCTTCATCACAACCCCCAGGTGATCAGAGTCCTAGTTGCTCCCTTAAATTCATCCCCAGTTTGTAGATCTTTCTCTGAAATTTCATTAATATTTTCAAAATCTGACCCAGTTCCGTTATCTACCGGTGCCGATCTGGGGTGAGGTGATGGTGGCGGTAATGGTAAAGGCGCCACATGCACGGACCTAGGTGGGGATCTTGTATGGGGTCGTGGTTGGGGTGCTGGTGGAGTGAAGTGACTGTATATTTCTGGGTCAGGTACGAATAAATGAACCATGGGAGTGTATGGTTATGGTTGTGTTGTATAATTTGGCGCAACTGAATTTTGGCCAGAACTTCCAACCTTTGACTCTATCGGAACTCTCTTAACGTAGATTTCTATTACAAAATTTTCAGTGGCCTTTAACCGCCCGTACAGGCCTCTCCATGCAGCATCACTTAGTATCGTCACTCTGGTATAGGTCGGGGGTGTTCCATCGTTGACTCCGGTTGCTAATTATAAGTTCCACCTTTCTGGGTTATAACCGGTGCATTCGTAAATTATATTTTTGAAGTCCCAAAGTGAGATATCATCGGGAACCATGAATGAATTAACTAGCTATTTGGAGTAAAAAACCCCATATGTATTAGTAAGAAACTTTCCACCACAGTGTAATGAAATCATGGCCATGACCAACAAATTATATTTTGGTAAATGGTAAACAATTGTCAGGTTACTAATTTAAATGTATAGGAATTTAAATTCAATAAAAAATAGTAAAAAAAATTACCTAAAATTCGCCTCCAATCGCCTCAAATTGTCTCAGAAATCTCTTTCTCTTCCTCTTCCTCTTCCTCTTCCTCTCTTTCTTCTGTGAGTTGAGTGAGTTGTGAGAGGGAGAAGAGATAAAGATGGGTATTTATAGGATCTGAAACAGCAAAAAAAAAACTATTTCCCAACCAGCCATTTAATGGCCGGTTCAAAATGGTCGGATCTCATTTTTATTCTCAACCGGACATTAAAAAAAAAATCCAACTAAGATGAGCATTATTATTATTTTATAATTAATAATGGATATTAACAAAAATGACGGCTCTATCCAGCTTAACAGTAGAGACACTAAGACAGGAGTCTCTTGTGAACAAAACAAAACAAATAAAGATTAGATAATTATAATGATAAAAAATTAAAAAAACTTGACAGAGATAAGTGAAAGAAATAAATACGAACCGCAACATGATTTCGAGAGAAAATCGATCTACCATCTGTCGATACCAATTTTTGGGGTAGAAAAGATCGAGGATGAACATGACTTCCTATATTTTTAAAACTGATATATAATACAAGTGTTGAATTAATTATATAATTAAAAAATATATATATATATATATATATATATATATATATATATATATCTATATATAGAGATGGGCTATTGTGCTTTGCAAAGTAAAGCCATCGTTTTACTTCGGCTTACTTTTTGGATTTTCAAAGTCCAAAACGTCGATCCGACCGTTCAAGTTGATCTACATATTGAAATGTGCTTGCAAACCAAATTTTACATTTTTTGGAATTTTTTTACTATTTATTAAGCCACTTTGAAAATTGCTGATCACATGGTCCAGAATTTTGTTGCACTGTTTTTTCTGGACCATGTGATCAGCAATTTTCAAAGTGGCTTAATAAATAGTAAAAAAATTCCAAAAAATGTAAAATTTGGTCTGCAAGCACATTTCAATATGTAGATCAACTTGAACGGTCGGATCGACGTTTTGGACTTTGAAAATCCAAAAAGTAAGCCGAAGTAAAACGATGGCTTTACTTTGCAAAGCACAATAGCTCATCTCTCTCTCTCTCTCTCTATATATATATAGAGAGAGAATGGCTAAGCTCAAAACGTTTGTTCCTGGGCTTAGGAACAAACGGGTCAGTTCTCCAATTTCCGAAGATCAAACAACAAATCCAAACCGTTAGATGTTCAATCCATATTAAAATGTGCTTGGAGACCAAATTTTACATTTTTTGAAATTTTTTTACTATTTATTAAGCTGGTTTGAAAATCGCTGTTTTCTAATGGTACAAAATTTTAATAAAAACAACGATTTTCAAACCAGCTTAATAAATAGTAAAAAAATTCCAAAAAATGTAAAATTTGGTCTCCAAGCACATTTTAATATAGATTGAACATCTAACGGTTTGGATTTGTTGTTTGAACTTCGGAAATTGGAGAACCGACCCGTTTGTTCCTGAGCCCAGGAACAAACGTTTTGAGCTTAGCCATTCTCTATATATATATATATAGATGAGCTATGCTACTCCATGGAGTAAAACGCGTTGGTGCTCCACGTCGCTATATTTTTATTTTGAAAATGCAAACGACCGATCCGAACCGTTCATCTTGTTCTCCATATTAATATGTGCTTGGAGTCCAAATTTTACATTTTTTGGAATTTTTTTACTATTTATTAAGCCACTTTGAAAATCATTGATCCGGCAGTCCAGAAATTTTTACTGTTTTTTACTGTTCACCCGGATTTTCAGATTTTCAAAGTGGCTTAATAAATAGTAAAAAAATTCCAAAAAATGTAAAATTTGGTCTCCAAGTACATTTCAATATGGATTAAAAGTTGAGCGGTTCGGATCGGTCGTTTGGACTTTCAAAATGAAAATACGGCGTGGAGTACCAACGCGTTTTACTCTATGGAGTAGCATAGCTCATCTCTATAGATATATATATATATATATAGAGTGACTAAGGTCAAAGTGGTAGTTCCTAGCCCCCGGTGCTACCAAGTCGTTTTCGGATTTCCAAAGTCCAAATGGCCGATCCGAACCGTTCAAGTTGTTCTCCATATTGAAATCTGCTTGGAGACCAAATTTTACATTTTTTGGAATTTTTTTACTATTTATTAAGCCACTTTGAAAATTGCTGATCACATGGTCCAGAATTTGGTTGCACTGTTTTTACTGGACCATGTGATCAGCAATTTTCAAAGTGGCTTAATAAATTGTAAAAAAATTCCAAAAAATGTAAAATTTGGTCTCCAAGCAGATTTCAATATGGAGAACAACTTGAACGGTTCGGATCGGCCATTTGGACTTTGGAAATCCGAAAACGACTTGGTAGCACCGGGGGCTAGGAACTACCACTTTGACCTTAGTCACTCTATATATATATATATATATATATATATATATATATATATATATATAGGAATTGGCTACGGTGCTACACGTATCATAGAGGGCCTCCGTGCTACGGCTCAATATTTGAGTTTTGAAAATCTTAACGGTCGATCCGAACAGTTCAACATGATCTCCATATGAATATGTACTTGCAAACCAAATTTTACATTTTTTAGAATTTTTTTACTATTTTTTTAGATAGGTAGAAAATCACTTAATCTGAATGGTACAGAAATTTTCAGATCAAGTGATTTTCTACTTATCTAAAAAAATAGTAAAAAAATTATAAAAAATGTAAAATTTGGTTTGCAAGTACATATTCATATGGAGATCATGTTGAAAGGTTCGGATCGACTATTAGGATTTTGAAAACTCAAATATTGAGCCGTAGCACGGAGACCCTCTATGCTACGCGTAGCACCGTAGCCAATTCCTATATATATATATATATATATATATATAGTGCTGGGCTTAGCTACTTCATGGAGTAAAACGACTTGGTTCTCCACGCCTCATTATTTTCATTTTGAAACTCCAAACGACCGATCCGAACCGCTCAAGTTGTTCTCCATATTGATATGTGCTTGGAGACCAAATTTTACATTTTTTGGAATTTTTTTACTATTTATTAAGCCACTTTGAAAATCACTGATCCGGCGATCCAGAAATTTTTACTGTTTTTTACTGTTCATAAGGATTTTCAGATTTTCAAAGTGGCTTAATAAATAGTAAAAAAATTCCAAAAAATGTAAAATTTGGTCTCCAAGTACATTTCAATATGAAGAACATGTTGGAAGGTTCGAATCGACTATTTGAACTTTGAAAATGAAGATATGGCGTGAAGTACAAAGTCGTTTTACTCCATGAAGTAGCTAAGTCCATCTCTCTCTCTCTCTCTCTCTCTCTATATATATATATATATATATGTATAGGGATGGGCTATGGTGAGCTATAGAGTAAAACGAGTTTGTACTTCACGTCATATTTTCATCTTGAAAATCCAAACAACCGATCCGAACCGTTCAAGTTGTTTTCCATATTGAAATATGCTTGGAGACCAAATTTTTCATTTTTTGTAATTTTTTTACTATTTATTAAGCCACTTTGAAAATCGCTGATCCGGGTGAACAGTAGCAAAACAGTAAAAAAATTCTGGACCAATGGATCAGCGATTTTCAAAGTGGCTTAATAAATAGTAAAAAAATTCCAAAAAATGTAAAATTTGGTCTCCAAGCACATTTCAATATGGAGAACAACTTGAACGGTTCGGATCGGTTGTTTGAATTTTCAAAATGGAAATAATGAGGCGTGGAGTAAAAACTTGTTTTACTCCATAGCTCACCATAGCCCTTCCCTATATGTATATATATATATTATTAGAGTATCGTATTTAATTTTTTTAAAATTTGTTGTATCACTGTATTTGTATTGTATCTGATACGATATTCATATTCGGAGACTGGCTAAGCTCAAAACGTTTGCACCAAGCCCTTGGTGCAAACGTTTTGGTTCTCCTATTTGCAAAGTCCAAACGGTCGATCTAAACCGTTAGATATTTAATCCATATTAAAATGTGCTTGGAGACCAAATTTCACATTTTTTGGAATTTTTTTACTATTTATTAAGCCACTTTGAAAGTTGCTGATTCGGGTGAACAGTAAAAACAGTGCAATCAAATTCTGGACCGTGTGATCAGCAACTTTCAAAGTGGCTTAATAAATAGTAAAAAAATTCCAAAAAATGTAAAATTTGGTCTCCAAGCACATTTCAATATGGAGAACAACTTGAACGGTTCGGATCGACCGTTTGGACTTTGGAAATCCGAAAACAATTCGTTTGCATCAAGGGCTTGGTGCAAAAGTTTTGAGCTTAGCCACTCACTTCATATTCGTATCTATACAATATAGGTAATCAGTAAAGTAAGTCTCGTCTTTCCATTCTTCTTTCATTGCAACACAGGTGATTAGTATGATTCTATTTCACAAATATTTCTCTTGGCAAAAGGAGAAGTATCACTTACAATTTGTAGTGGAATTCAGATCCTTAGTTTTTTAAAAATTGAGTTTAAATCCGGACAGTCGTTAGAAATTAGCACAAATCTTAAAGCTGCTCATTTCTGTTAAAATTGCTCCATAAATTTTAATCGGACTCATGTTATCTGTCCGGCTTGATTTTGGACAAACTCAAAATCAAATTACTTTATAAGCTCCAGGATCTTGTTTGGTTGAGGCCTAAACCAAGTAGTAAAGGGTTTAGATCTCGGTTAAGTTGCCAAATATGATTTAATTGAGCCGGATTAAGATGACATAAGCTGATCTTTAGACCGGCCTAAAACGTAAAAAATTTAAGTCACCTATCAAGGTGGTTTAACGTTTAGTCCACACATGTGGCTTAAGCTTACAAATATCAAGTATAATATAAGAAGAGGGATCGGATATTACACCCTTTTTTTTGACACATTTTGACACCTACCATTTTCAAAGTCCAAATAGTTGATCCAAACCGTTCAACATGATGAATATATTAAAATGTGCTTGGAGATCAAATTTTACATTTTTTTACATTTTTTTACTATTTATTAAGATGGTTACAAAATCGTTGTTTTCAAACTATTGAAAAAACAGCGATTTTGTAACCATCTTAATAAATAGTAAAAAAATTCAAAAAAAATGTAAAATTTGATCTCCAAGCACATTTTAATATGGTGATCATATTGAACGGTTCGGATCGACTGTTTGAGTTTTGAAATCGCAAAATTAATCTATAAAAAAACAATGTCAAGATGTGTCAAAAAAATGGTGTAATTGGATCCCTCCTCATAATATAATTCAATATCTACATATCATCTATCAAATTTATTAATTATATGATTCTCGAATTATAATAAATTTTAACAGAAATAAATTATTAACTAAATGCAATGATAAAATATTGTATAAATAATTTTTGTCAAAAATTACTAATTAAAAATCTACATAAAATATTGAATAAATTAATTTTAACATAAATTATTAAATAAAAAATATGGAAAATGTAATATGAATAACTTTGATCAGTTATAACTTAAACCACAAATTCTAACTAAACAAAAAAAAAAACTTAAGTTATGACTTTTAGAATAACTAAGTTGAGCTATAAAAAACTTGAGCCTATCTAAGTTGGAATAACTAACTTGAGCCTCATTAATCTGAAGCCACAACCAAACACCATTCAGACCTGTAAATAGATTGGGTCCAGTTATTACTTGTTATTAGGTCATTTACTCAAAAGTACATGCTTTTAAATTTTAATATGTATATTTTTTTTATTTTTATACAGAGTTGGTATGCTAGTTTATTAACAAATTATACATGTTTGCTAACTTTGAATACGGTAAATAGATATCTATAACTTATTTGTAAATAGTAAGATTCAAGTTTACAATTGAATTAATTTCACTGATGTAATTTTCTTTCTGTGGTTTTCTTCTTTGTTTTCACTTTCTTTTGCTATTTCCTTTTACTTTTCTTTCTTCTTACTTCTTTTCCTTCTTTCTGCCATTTCTCTCTTTATTTACTATTCACATTTTTTCCCAAAATAAAATTACAATTGAAATTAAAATATATTTACCGTGAATATGATATTTAATCAAGATTTAATTGTTCATCATTTTATATACAATGTGATAAAAAATTTAATTAAAATAACAACTTTAAATCAAATTATAATTTATCTAAATAAAAAATAATATTTCACCGATTTATTATTTGCAAGGAACAAAGATAGTACAATTTAAGTTATCTTAGAGTAGAAGGAGAAACAAACAATATTTGAAAAATGATACTTTCTACATGTTATGTGATTTCTTCTGTCAACATAATACTTTATACATGTTAATAAGTACAAGAAATCATAATATATCTTTCTTCTAACCATTACCTTACACTGTGTTACGTTAGATTACATATGATTGTGTAGTCAATTCAAGCTGTGCCACTCAAATAAATACAGAAAGCTGCAGAGCGCTACAATTGAAGATGATGATATGAAAAATTACCAACCACTTAAAAATATATATAAAAGAGGTAGACTAATGAAATGCTAAAATTAAACATATGAAATAGTATGGTTAATTAGTTTAGAATGTTTAAATTACTGAAAAGGGCATTGATATGTTCTATCTCGGAAAGAGTAGGCTGTATGTCATAGAGGTAATTGGGTTGGGCTCGTCCTGCTTCGGGATGGCAGGCCGAGGTTAGTGAAGTCGGTTCTCGAAATGAAGATGGTTATCAGATATTCGGACTCTAACCTGTATGATATCTCCCTTGGATAAGTCAAAGTTCGACCCCTTGTATAATGGGGCGTATAAGTCGTCCCTTAACCGTCATTCCGCGTTGTCAGAGTAGTTAGGGGAGATCGCATAGGAGCGGTTACGCTCGCATAAAGGCGGTTATCCTCGCATAGGAGCGGTGACGTCCGCATAGTTCGGCGAGCACTAAACCGCACCCGCTCTGTACAGACAGGAAAGTTGTGACTGTAAGCCGAGTCCGGGCTGGACTCGCGTTGAACAAGGCCTTATGGGGCCTTACTAGGTTTAATCGCTAATGGATCCCGGGCTTTTCATGTTGATCTCGGGTTGGCTCTTGAGAGGGTCCGAATCCCGATCTATTCATGGCCTGCGAGAGATCTGCAAGAACCCTTGGAACATGGCCCTATCAGGCATAGATTTAACCCTATGCTATCATATGCCTAAACTTTTGATTGTTAGAACAAAAAACAGGCTGCTATTTATCTAGATTTTTCTTAATGTTAATTCTAAAAGTTAAAATAAAAAAATACTTTTAAACACATTAAAAGAAATAATATGTTTTGCAGAATAATACATTTTGTAGTTAAAAAAGATATTATGGTTTTTGTTGATGGAAAATGATTGTGATCAATCCCAAACTAAATTTTCTTTTTTGATATGTTACATCAACAAGTGAAGCTATCAATCGAATCAGAAAGCAACAATGACAATTAGAATTAATTGATAGAAATATTTATCTGTCATTTCAATTGAAATGCAAATCAGGTGCAATTGTATAATTCAGAGCTCTCAAATTTAATATAAGTATAAAAAAAATTATCGTCTACAGCATTTTTAAATGCAAACTTATATATTAATTATGGACAAATTTTAATCAATTATAAACATTACAGAAAATCCATTCGTCTAAACAATTGTTGTTAATGGGAAAAAATAGGACTCGTTTGAGTTATATTTTGCAAAAATATTATAAGTTAACCAAAATTTGCAAGCTCATAATGCTGACGTAAAAATAACCAAATTAAACAATGCTAGAGTTACAACAACTCAAGAAAATGCATATTCCCTGATTAAAGCTTCAATTTACTATATTTTATTTGGGAAAAGATTTATTTCCCCCGATATCTTTCTCCCATTTATCCTCCAATCATTAATTATCTGGGAGACCACAACTTCGAGCACAAATAGACAAAATAAAACGCGTATCAATCATTAACTACGTGGGGACCGCTTATTTTTGAAAAAAATTACAACTGACGCGCACAAGTATTCATATATAATACATAGTATTCATATATAATACACCAAGTATTCATACATAAGATATCAAGTATTAAAAAAAAAACTGAACACATCACTCACCAATCTTTTACATGTTTTTAGAGGTGATTTTTTTTCTCCGTTCACTCTAACCAATATTTCTGACAATCTGTGAAATTTTTTGCGAATCTAAAATCACAAACGTCTTCTACGCAATTTTCTCTTTCAAATGAGATCCATGATGAAGTACTTTTGAGTTATCCGTCAAGCAAGTATTCATACCTCGTAGTGCAAGTATTCATATCTCGTCGTGCAAGTATTCATACCACGTCGAGCAAGTATTCATACCTCGTCGAACAAGTATTCATACCTAAGATATCAAGTATTTCAGAAAATGAAACTGGATACATCACACGCCCATCTTTTACATGTGTCTAGTTTTTTTTTTCGAGTGATTGTGTGTACTAGACACTTTCAGTAATTGAGTGGGCTGGATCGGACAAGGAAACCGAAGAGAAAGATAGAGAGTGTACTGGACACTTCCAAATTTTAAAAATAGTAAAAATTGGTATGTCAAAAAAGATCATCTTTCAAAAATCATAAAAAATTCTAAAAAATTCTAAAAATAGTAAAAATTGGTATTCTACGAGTTCAATATATAACCAATTTACTAAGCTACTTAATTTGACATTTCGAATGTGTGTGTGTGTGTCTATATATATATAGAGTGGCTAATATCAAAACGTTTGCACCAAGGCCCTCGTGCAACCAAGTCATTTTCGGATTTTCAAAGTCCAAACGGTCGATCCAAACCGTTAGATGTTCAATATATATTAAAATTTGCTGGAGATCAAATTTTATATTTTTTGGAATTTTTTTACTATTTATTAAACAACTTTGAAAATTGCTGATATGGGTGAATAGTAAAAACAGTGCTACCAAAAAAATTTCAGATTTCTGGCCAAAAAAATTCAAAAATAATATGTTTTCTGGTTTTTTTTTAAAATAAAAATATACTCAAGTCTTAAGCTAACTCCTGAATTTTTTTTTTTTTTAAAAATATGCTTCTATTTTGATGATTTTCTCAGAAAAATTATAAAAGTATACTTAATATTCAAAATAATTACATAATTATGTCTTACTAAATTTTTTTGTCTACCTAATTTCCAAAAAAATTGAATTCTAACTTTGTTTTTGTTTTTGTTTTTGAGGGAGAATTCGAATTTTTAAGCTCTCGGGAGTACAATATGAAACTTGTAAACTTTCTCCCTTGTAAAAGCAAGTTACTTTACTCCAACAAAACAATACAAAACAGAAGTAAAAAAGTGGTCAAGTTAGCAAGCATTTTCCAAATGGGACGAGATCATTCGGGTTTTTCGGGTTTACACGTTTTGACTTTTGACCATGGAGCTTTAAAATTCTAATTAATATTGCGTAATTAAATCATACAAATGACCCCATCACACCATTGTCACACTTACTTTTTACAACCACCCAATTTTTCTTTTACCATCATCTTTCAGAAAAAGGAGGAAAGTGGAAAAAGAAAACGAAAGACGAAGGCAGGAAATTCGTTCATTTACTCCGTGACAATGTGAGATAATTATATTAACCGTGATGTTTCGACTTTACGCAGTGCACAGACAATAATATATATATAAATCGTAGACTGCATGAAGTCAAAACAGCTTTGCCAATCCATGTATCCCAATTAGAATGTTGAGGACCGTAATAATCGGATAATCTGGGATTAAACATAAATTAAATAGAGCATATTTGAATTATTACTATAATATACTATTTGGAATCAATCATCGAATTTATCTACAGCAATCTACAGTATAAAACTCGGAGCTACAACTAGCTGAAAACAAGAACACACAATCTACAGCAAATTTATATTTTGGAACACTGTTTGGACCCACATTTTGGAATCCTCTGTCCTTTGATGAATATTTTCTAGAGATCCAGCCTTTGATCTCCAATCTTTACTAAAAAAAAATAAAAAATATTTATAGAAGACATAGAAGATTGAACTCTTTTATAAACTGAAAGAAGAAAAAAAAATGTATATTTTTTAGCTTCTATTTCATTCCCTTTCTTATAAGGATTTTTATTTAATGCCTTCCATTATTGAAATATTAATAGTATCCAGATAATTCTGAAGTTACATCTTATCAATTAATATATTGATTTGGTAGGTTCGGACCACCAACTTAATTTTTTTTTTAATATAATATATTGAGCATTGCAGTTATGCTACTAGATCTAATATTGTTATTTATCCAAATCTCTTTTGACAATTCTACCCCCACAAAAGATGAATTAATTTTGTGGGCATTAACTCGTTTAGGAAACCACCAAATCGATCAACTGTGTTTGTATTGGATGACATAGGGTTTATATATATATTTAATTTCTTATAAAAGAGATGACAACGTAACAGATATATATGAGGATAAAGATATTAACATAGTTGGTTTGGTTTAGCTTCATACAACACAACAAATTAAACATATACTTTTTTCATTCTGTTTCTATTGATCGATCGTGCACTGCATGAAGCTAAGATATTTGATGAGCTTGTCGGATGCCATACAAGATTGAAAGATATTTTTTTACGGTGTTGCATGACTCAGTCAAACAAAGCATTAAACAAGTTAAAATTATTTGATAATTAAGAGTGACAATCACATAACATTTTGTAACTAATTACAGAATTAATATATATATATTATTGAGCCTAGATGAATTAAAACATATTTAAAGATAAATATGAATGCACGAAGGAACAAGTTATGAAAATATCTAATAAAATTGAAAAAAATTAAATAAAATATTGAAGGCATCATAAACTAAAATAATAGTATTATTTTCCAAAAGAAAATATATTTTCGCTTACGCCTAAATTTGTCTACAACTTGCCTATTATATATTCAAGTATTTATATGCGCGCATTAGACACAATTCCTAGAAAAAAAAACATGGCATACGTTTCATATATATATATATATATATAGAGAGAGAGAGAGAGAGAGAGAGAGAGAGAAACAGAAAATGTTAGACCATGGCATACGTTTCATAAATTAATGAGATTTTTCTTCTTGAAAACTTCTCCGATAAAATGCTAGCTAGACCATATATCCATATTTAGAGTTCACTAAAGTGAATGAAAATGTCCAACATATATAACTACAAATAGAGAAATTCAAAACAATATATAACACGTACTCGATCGGCTGCTTAATTCCAAGGAAAAAAAGAAAAGAGATACTAGACCAGGTCTCCATAATATTAACCACCTCGATGTGCTGAATTAATACTACGTATTTACTGCCAAAATTGCGAAATTCTGATGAAATCTGATATATACTTTACTTTAGTGCTAGTATGCACATTCAGGTCTCCATTAACTACAATTCAGACTTTATTTCCGATCAAATTCTTGAACCAACAATTTTTTTTTTATTGAAACCATCTTCTAAAAGATCGCTAGTGCATTTACAACCGGCCGGTGCTAGTTGGGATGCTATCCGCCTATCTCCCAATTTGTTATCAATTTTGATTTTTTTTTTCTTTCTATCAAGTACGTACATGTGTTATCTGGTAGCATCCCATATTTAAATTGCAAATAAAATAACAATATTATTTTACAAATAAGACGGAAGTACTGATGAATCGAAATGATTACACCCTGTAGAAATAAATTAAATATCACATTTTCTTTTATCGGTGGGAATTAAAACAGATTGGTGCAAGGATATGATATTTATCAATGCTATTATTTAATGATAATATCTTTTAAATCAATTAAAAATTAATTGAAATAGAAAAATTTTTATATCTACCTATCAAACTTCGTATCATCTCAATAACAATTAATACAATATAGGTTATAAATTTAAACTATTACAATATTCAAATCAAATGATAGATCATAAAACAAATATGCATCAAATATCATCATTATATAGTTCAAGTTATTTAATTTTATTTCAATTCGACATTAATTGTTGCAAAATTTATCGAATTACAAATATTTATACTATGTCCCGATCCAAAATTAGTTTCTCCTATATATATATATATATTTGATCTTTTGCAATAAATTTGAAGTCTGCATGAATACAAACTAGTTGACTATGTTGAGGTTGCTCCTCAACAATTTCATAACTTAGAGGGTGATGTTTATCATTTACTATTTTTTCCTTGTTTTTTTTTTTGTCCTCATGCTGCCTCAGCTAATTGTTTTTGTCACTGTATGTATATTTTAAAAAAGGAAAATGCTTACAATTGTCTAGGTTTAGCTTGCTTTGGGATCATCTGTCAGCTTTACAGGTTTAAATAGTATTTATCGCGTCATAATGGAACAATTAAAAAAACGGCGCTATGTTCATATAGCGCTACTATAGCGCCGATAGAGCCATAGCTTTTATGATCCGAAAATGCTATAGCGGCACTATAGCGCCGCTATTTAGAACCTTGGTCAGCCTTAATTTGAAACTTAGTTTCTTTCCAAAACAAGTATAGAGTTTTATAGTAATAAAAACAAATTTAAATGCTTATTATGCGTTAATTTATATTTGTATAAGATTTTTTTTTTACTGAATTAACCTTAATAAAGATTATTGATATTGAGCACACTTTTGTTATGTAACGTGTTATACTATTGAGTGCCAAATGTCAATCATATACAAATTCATATAAAAATTGACATTCGTAAGATCAAATTTGTAACACGTTGACACTGATCATTAGAAATGAAACCTTCAGAAATTTTACTTTGCCACATGCAAACCTTATTTAATCAAAACTAAAAATTTATGCAAGAAAATGCATAAATAACATATATATTTATGTCACATCAAAGGCACGTAGCATCATGGATAAACATTAACACCCCCCCCCCCCCCATTATTTACTCCGAAAAATAATCAATTTTCATATATATACAGAGAGAGAAAGAGAGAGGAGGGATTCATTTACACAATTTTATGGTGACACATCTTGACATCATATGTTTATAAGTCTTTTTTGTGATTTTAAAATTCAAACAGTCGATCCGAACAGTTCAACATGATCTCTATATTAAAATGTGCTTAGATACCAAATTTTTTATTTTTTTTGAATTTGTTTAGTATTTATTAAGAGGTGTACAAAATTACTGTTTTCAAACAATTCCGGACCATTGAAAAACTGATTTTAAAAATTCTAAAAAAATACTAAAAAGTTTGAAAAAATATAAAATTTGCTATCCAAGCACATATTAATATGGACATCATGTTGAACGGTTCGGATCGACTCTTTGAACTTTGAAATAAATAAAAAAATAATTTATAAACATATGTTGTCAAGATATGTCACCATAAAATGATGTAATTTGATCCCCCCTCATATAGATGTATATATATAGAGGAGGGATCCACTTACAACATTTGAAAGTTACAACATCTTTCAACAATTTAGTTTTGTGATTTTTAAAGTCCAAACAGTCGATCCAAACCGTTCAACATGTAGTATGTACTAAAATGTGCTTGGAGACCAAATTTTACATTTTTTATTTATTTATTTTACTATTTATTAAGTATTTTACAAAACTGTTGTTTTTTAGTGGTCCAGAATAATATAAAAATAGCAGTTTTGTAAAATACTTAATAAATAAAAAAAAAAATTCAAAAAAAATGTAAAATTTGATTTTCAAGCACATTTTAATACAGATTACATGTTGAACGGTTTGGATCGACTGTTTGGACTTTCAAAATCGCAAAACTAAATTATTGTAAGATGTTGTAACTTTCAAATGTTGTAAGTGGATCCCTCATCATATATATATAGAGAGAGAGAGAGAGAGAGATGTTGGCTAATATCAAAACGTTTGTTCCGGAGACGTGGTGCAACACTGTAACCAATTGGTTTTCTGATTTTCAAAGTCCAAACAGTCGATCCAAACCGTTAGATATGATCTCTATAAAAAAATATTAAAATATGCTTGGAGACCAAATTTAACATTTTTTGAAATTTTTATACTATTTATTAAGCCAGTTTTAAAATCGCTGATTTTAATAAACAGTGAAAAATTGATGGATCGTTAAAAACAGCGATTTTAAATCTGGCTTAATATATAGTAAAAATTCTAAAAAATATAAAATTTGGTCTCCAAGCACATTTTAATATAGATTGAATGTTGAACGGTTTGGATCGACTATTTGAACTTTGAAAATGTAAAAACTGAAGCATTTGTTCTACGGTTATGGATCGACGATTTGCACTTTGAAAATGTAGAAAATGGTTGTGGTAACTTTGTGGTAACTCAAAAATGTTGTAATCGGATCTCTCCCCTCTCTCTCTCTCTCTCTCTCTCTCTCTCTCTCTCTCTATATATATATATATATATAGGTTGGTAATATCAAAATGTTTGTTCCGGAGTCATGGTGCAACCAATTGGTTTTCTGATTTTCAAAGTTCAAACGGTCGATCCAAACCATTAGATGTGATCTCTATATTAAAATGTGCTTGGAGACCAAATTTTTTATATTTTTTTATATTTTTTTACTATTTATTAAGCTAGTTTTAAAATCGTTGATTTTAATAAAAAGTGAAAAAAATCTTGATCATTGAAAATATTAATTTTAAAACTGGCTTATAAATTGTAAAATAATTCCAAAACAATGATTTTAAAACTGGCTTAATAAATAGTAAAAAATTGTAAAAAATATAAAATTTGTTCTCCAAGCACATTTTATTATAGATTGGATGTTAAACGGTTTGGATCGACTGTTTGAACTTTAAAAATGTAAAAACCAAAGCATATTTTATTATGAAGATCATGTTGAGCTGTTCGGATCGACTGTTCGGACTTTGAAAATGAAAATAAATGATGTGAAGCATATTGAAACACAAAATGATGATGCATTTGAACCCTCCTCTTTCAAGAATCATAAGAGTAATGATATAATAAAATCTTCATCTATGTCTTCTCATTTCACCCATTATCATTGACAGTGGACCCCATCCAACATAGATGATAACGAAATCTAGAGTGAAGAGGGCCAAATAAGAGACACCGTATGTTTTCATTGTTATCATGATATTATATCATGTTACATTTTATCTTCTTGTTTTTTTTTTTTTTGCAATTTTGTTTCCAAAAACAATTAGGAGTTTCTTGTTATTATTTTTGAGTCAAGGTTGCAATTGGCCATTCAAGTGATTGTTAAAGAGATCAAGATGATTTAATTGAACCTAATTTTAATAAATTAAGGTAAAAATCCCAATAACTTTTAATAGAATTTTACATATGTTCTGAAATCGTTTACAAAATGTTGAATAAAGTTTTTGGCCAGAGAAAGCTACTTGAGCATTTTTAAACTGTATGACTGTGGATACTATACTTAAACATTATTATTAAATTATTATTTTGTAAAACTGACTAATAATTCAGTAAAAAAAAATAATGGTGAATTTTCCAGCATGCAGCTGAATGCCACAAATATTTGTCAAGGAGATGTACACAAATTGTAATTGATGATAGGAGAAATGGAGATCTCCATTTCTTCTGGAACTGGAGAGAAATAGAAGAACAAATTTCTTTATTAAATCCTGTCTGGAAGGATACCTTGACAGTGCATGCCCCTTGCTAACTAATCCCAAAACTAAATCCAAACTAATCTTACTCTCTCTGTCCCATATTCTTTTTCTAATCTCTTGCTCATGTCACCTAAAGGAAGAAGAAAAACAGAAACAAAACCTACGCCACCACGGGTGCACACCAATGGTCATGTTGCCAAGCTTAAACCAATTATCCTGCTTCCTTTCCCAAATGTAGCAAAATTCCCACCATTTCAAAAGTTTGGTAACAAGTTCAATTCAATGCTAAAATTTGCCAAGAAAGTCCTTCATGGCATCCTCCACTGGTCCCCGTATCCTCGTCGCCGGCAACCCAAGTTCCATGTCGTGATAAACTGTAAACCTAAGGCCACCGAAACGGCCGGGCCAAGACCCCGATCAAAACCAAAACACAAACCCGGTTCTAGAACCATACCTGACATGAACCAAACTGAGAACTCAAGCCCAACAATCCGCATAGCAACGTTTAATGCCGCCTTGTTCTCCATGGCACCGGCAATACCAAACCACCGCACGGTTATCAACACGGATCAGCAGGCTGTTGACATGTGGTGCAAGTCGATAAACGACCATCGGCAACCGAAGAAAAGCATACTCAAAAACCAAAGCTTCTCCAAGTCTAGTAACAAGCTCAGGGTTTCCATTAACCTGCCTGAAAATGAGATATCAGTGGAGAAAGAGAGGCAATTTAGCGGCCCGCTAGCAAATGGCGACTCAAAGGGTAAAGGAATAGTAGGAGGAAGCAGTCGGAGTAGCAGCATGAGGTGTGAGAGGAGTGCGTTGGAGGTTTTGAAAGAGGTGGATGCTGATGTAATTGCATTGCAAAATGTGAGGTGTGAGGAGGAGAAGGCGATGAAACCGCTTTCTGATCTTGCCGAAGGGTTGGGGATGCGGTACATCTTCGCGGATAGTTGGGCCCCGGAGTACGGGAATGCTATTTTGTCACGTTGGCCGATCAGGCGGTCGAAGGTTCAACGAATTTGCGATGATAGCGATTTTAGGTACGCATTTTTCTTATGTCTGGTTTAGTTTTTGTTTTCCTTTTTATTGTGCTTATTTTTCTGTTTTGGAAAAGTTTATGCTTCTAGCTTTGCGTCCTTGGAAGAATCTAAATTCCATATTTTCTCATTGAGGGTATGTCAACTATAGTCAAGAATATTTATTTCTGGAGTCATATTTTACCATATATATTGTTAGTGCTATAAATCAAATACAGCATAGATTAAAACATATATACTTATATAGTATCAATGTCCGTTGGAAACTGCCAATACGTGTATTAAAAATTAGTTGAGACTAGCGAATTAATTGTATATTTTAATATATATGGATCCACATTAATTTATATATGGAACCACAAGGGACCACCTAGTTAGCCATCTAGTATAAATTTGCAAAAGACATGCAGTAATTTCCATGACCCATTTTGGGTTGAGTTGTTGAGCAGTAGATTGTAGATAACATGGATAGCATGCACTTGGTAACACGCTTTGTTCAATTTTTTTTTGACATATATGTTTGAGTGAAACCAGAATCCACCATTTGTGGTACTACATATTAATTAAAGAGAGAAGAAAAGGATATGAAAGAAGAAGGGGAAACACCCCTCATGATTATTTAATACTAGCATTGGAGTGGGGTTTGGTGGTAGGCGAGATATTAGAAATATAAATGAAATGCACAAGGGCTCATAAAATTTATTTGAGAGAAAATGACAAGAGAGATAAAATTGTGAAGGAATTACTAGCTAGGCTAGCTGTTGCAATTGGCCCACTTGAAGGGGTTGGTACTAAAACATGTGAACACCAAAACACAACTTTAGGTCTAGACAGATGCTACAAAACAATGTACAATGTACAATTTGTTAAACCAGCAGCCTATCTAGCTGTTCATTACAAAAGTAAGAGAACCACTGATACTAAATGTGAAGAAAAGTGGTTGTATGATTCCATTTTGAACCTAAACCATATGCTTTTTGACTTTTAAAAAAGGTTCTTTGAGATGTTTTATGTAAAGTCACAGAAGCACAAAAGGCTTTCAACTTTTGTTAAAGTCAATTGTTACAGTTCCAGGTACTTGGCCAATAGTTTATATCTGTTTGTATATATATAAATTATTAGAGTTAAATTAAAGGATTCAGAAAAATGAACACTGCCTCTAGAATCATTGTTTTAATTACATATCCTAAAAGTAAATACTTTTTAGTAATTTTTTTAAGGCAGCTATTTGATTTGCAATTAACTCTCATAAGAAGTTTTCATTTTTCACATTCTTTCCTTCTGGCTGCTGTTTCATTAGTTCAGGATAATTTAACAAATTATTTTTTCAAAGGATGCAAAACAAAATTGTGTAAAATGCCAGCAGGATGGACTTCAACAACAAATTGCTAAATTATTTACTGTTTAGGTGATACATTCTAAATTTTAAAATAATTAGGTGGCAGTATTCAAAGTTTCTGGTAATTAGAATATTTAATCTACTTGCGACGACTTTTGTCCCCAAGTACAATTGCAAGTATATATATATTTTTTTAATACAAGCCCGTAGGCACAATTACAAGTTGATACCGTGCTTATCGAGAAATGCGAGCGTGTCAAGATCTAACAGGAATAAACTTTACATGTAAAAAAAAATTGTTTGGTTACATTAGAGAAGATTGAAATTCGTCGATTGAATTGGGAGTACTTGATAAATTTTTAAGTTTGCAGGGGTCATTGGAAATTTCCTAGAAGCTAGATTGAAAGACCGTTGCTCTAGAACAGAACACGCATATTAAATAGATTTGTTTAAAAAAGGGGAGTGAGATACCTAAGCATATATTTAATTTAATGACCATGACCTGTCACCATTGATGGAAAAGGATTAGGTGAGCTGCTAATTGCATGTATCGTACTTACAAATTAATTATGTTTTCTTTTGTAGAAGTCTATTTTTCTTTGCTTTTGTGAATAAATTAAGTACGCCTACACCTTCTAATTCGCTATTATAACTTTGTACGTACGGTTGTTTAGTTGGTATAATGGAGTAGATAAACGATGTGCAATTGGAAAGTAATATTGTCAGGTTCCTTTAACCAAACCTACCTTAAAAATAATTATAATTTAGAAATAGAACCTCAATAATTAATTAATTTACGCTGCAAGCACTCACACATGCATGTATTATATACGAGGAGAGATCGGATTACATTCTTTTCTTTGACACATTTTGACACCTATCATTTTCAAAGTCCAAATAGTCGATCCAAACCGTTCAACATGATGGATATATTAAAATATGCTTGGATATATTAAGATGGTTACAAAATCGTTATTTTCAGACCATTGAAAAACAACGATTTTGTAACCATCTTAATAAATAGTAAAAAAATTCAAAAAAATGTAAAATATGATCTCCAAGCACATTTTAATATGGTGATCATGTTGAACGGTTCGGATCAACTGTTTGGATTTTGAAATTGCAAAATTGACCTATAAAAAAACAATATCAAGATGTGTCAAAAAAAAGGGTATAATTGAATCCCTCCTCATTATTTATATATATGTATATATAGTGATTAAAGTACAATGAATAGCAATAGCTATAAAAAAAATTAATTGTACTTCCTATTATGAAAGAAATAAGTTTTGAAGTTTGAACTCGATCATTATGCAATTGATTAATCAGGTGAGATTTATTTGTCCAAAAAATTATCTTCCTTCATAGAATGAAATATAATTGTGTAAGAATCAAATTATTGATAGTACAGAGAGGCTGACAAAAGACAAGTATCCAAGTTACCTGTCAATGATTAAAAAAAAAAAAATTAGGCAACCGGCTTGTTATAATATGCATGAAAGCATCAAAAAGTAAGGCTGGCTGGCTGGCTGGGTCCACACGTAAAGAACAGAAATAAATAAATAAATAATGAGTAAAGGCAGCAGAGAAAATTTAGTGATCTGAACTAAATTGATTGTAGTTTTAGATGAGAAAATAATATAACAGACATTATAGAGGTCATAGACTCATGAGGTATTCAAATACCAGAAAATTGTAGAATGCTCCACTTGGCCTCTTTTATGCTCCTGCATAGAAGCCTGATACTGAAAAAAAAAGGAGGAAAAGCCACACTATATAAAGAAAAAATAATTAGAGGCATAAAATAAAATTATTTTCTTTCTTTAGTGCATATGATGAGTCCAGGACCAGGTCATAGAACTGGTACTGATATTTCCTGCAGGTGCTTCAATATTTTATCTTACTAATCGGATTTATGTGCAGAAATGTGATAAAGGTCACCATAGAGGTACCCGAGTTGGGCGAAGTTAGTATACTTTGCACGCATCTTGACCACCTTGATGAGAAATGGAGAATGAAGCAGATAAACTCGATTCTCAAATCAAGCGACGGGCCCCACATCTTGGCTGGAGGGCTCAACTCGCTTGACGAGACTGACTACTCTGCCGAGCGATGGGCAGATATTGTCAAGGTAATTAATATGATAGCTGCTTCATTTCATTCAAACCTCCATTTATGAAAATGGTTGGCTTCTACATATTTACTATATATATATGAGCACATGCAATTTCGAAGAAATAGATCTAATGCAAAACATATGTTGATTATCCCAAAAACCTAATGTGCACACTGGATATGGTACTTCTGGACGGTCATCTAATTGTACTCTGTTTCAAATTTGTGCAAATGATGGGTTTAGTATTATGAAGAGATTGGAAAACCAACACCCAAGGTAGAGGTGATGAAGTATTTGAAGCAACAAAAATATGTGGATGCCAAGAACTTCTCAGGGGAGTGTGAAGCTGTTGTTGTTGTGGCAAAAGGCCAAGGTAATTCTGATCTCACTTCTCCAATTGAAATCTTAATTACTATATATAGACACCACTTCTATATGATAAAATCTGAACTTGGCATTGCATATAGATGTACAAGGAACATGTAAATATGGCACAAGAGTGGACTATATCCTAGCATCACCAAATTCACATTACAAATTCGTACCTGGATCTTACGGCGTTGTTTCGTCCAAAGGCACCTCAGACCATCATATAGTCAAAGTCGACTTGACGGTATCTAAAACAGCCGACAATGAAGCAGCACTTGGTCAAAGTCAGGGCACACCAAGAGTTGTGAAGATAGATCACCAGGCTTCTACTAAAGGGATATGGAAATCTTAATACTTCTTATTTTACGTTTTGTGATAATTATTTAAATTTTACCTTCTTCTTTTGAGGCAAGGGGGTGGGGGGGTAGAAATACCAAATTTGTAAGGGCATTTGAATGCTTGTCCTTGTAAGTTAAAAATACCAAAGATAGCTTAGAGAATCAAATTCATGCAGCTGGGAGGGATCAGTTTGCAATTAAGGTGCAAGGACTAGATTCAAATGCCTGGGAATTGAAGAGGTAACTATGCATTTAGTACCTTTCTTGCTCTTTTCAATAATCATCCTTGTTCATAATAGCTTTTTTTATAGGTGAGGTGTGGTTTCCTGTATTGTGTTACAACGGTGACAATGGAGTTACCAACAACGGAAACAAAATCGTATTTCTCATTTTGTTTCCACCAGGACTTGTACTCTTTTCTGTGATGTTGTGCTTGCAGTAACAACATAATCTTTTAAAAAGAAAAACCATTCTGCTACTTTCATTTAAATTATCATCATTATCTTAAACTCGGTCACTGTAATGTACCTTTAATATGTGTGAATTAATAAAGTATACCACAGGATACAATCGAACTTGTAACCAAGTTAGATCTAAACAAACTAATAAATCCATAATGTTAATTCCAAAACTTGAGCAAACCCAAGTCTAATGTCAATAATTTACCTCCAGCTTTATCTAAACAAACTCTTTATTCTTCACGCTGTCATAAGACGGGGCAACAACCCTTACAGATTAATTTTCCAATAAATTCCCATATGTATATATCTACTCAGGAATCCGAATAATCAAATTCCAAACATCATATCAATTACATTAAAATATAAACGTCAAAATAATTTAGAATGCAAAAATAAAAGAAAGTACACAAATATCAAAAAGTACTAGGTGTGTGTTCACCTCCCATACAAATTGGGCTCCCAACAGTTTTCCAATTATTTTGGTACATCTTAGTTACCAAGAAACTGAAAAATACCAGAATTTATCAACTAAAGAAAATCTCATGCAGCTGCAGCCTCGAGCAGTTCTCTCTCAGCTCTGTCACGGATCCTCCTCTCTAGCTCCGGCCTGGTATTAAATTTTATTATTAACATGCCTGACTAGTATTAAACCAGATTGGTCATTCTAACCATACTAACGATCAATTAAAACCAACTAAGCCTCTGTATAATCCTTCTAGCCTCAAGTAACAACCAATTCTGAAGCTGGATGAAGGTTATGCAACTAAAAGTCAATTATGCTGAATTTGTCCTCAATCAATCACCACCGGTTCAACAAATCCTCAACTTAAACCACAATTTCCTCAATATACTTTCACCATTAAACTAAGCTACAATACAACCCAATTAGGCCAAATGACCCACCATTGTGCACAGAACACTGACCTAGCAGACAAACAATGGATTAAAATCAATTGAATTGAGTAACTTAACCAGATGTTACAACTCCAATACCCAAATTGTGTCCTTAATCAACACCAACCCCACACACCAACCGAATCCCAAATAAACTAAGATTGAATTCAACAAAGTCAGTAAAGTAATACCTGAAGTGCCTGATAAGCCCCTGCACGGGCCACGCAGCTGCATCGCCAAGTGCACAAATGGTGTGCCCCTCAATCTGCTTTGTCAACTCCTGAAGCATGTCAATCTCCTCTACCTTCGCATTCCCGACTTTGAGCCTCTCCATGACCATCCATAGCCATCCCGTCCCCTCCCTGCACGGCGTGCACTGTCCACAACTCTCATGCTTGTAGAAGTATGACAGCCTGGCAATCGCATCAACCACATCAGTCGACTTGTCCATGACTATAACTGCAGCTGTTCCCAGCCCTGACGTCACTGCTTTTAAAGCGTCGTAGTCCATCAACACGTCGTCGCATATGTGTTTTGGTAGAAGAGGCACTGACGAGCCACCTGGTATGACTGCCAGGAGGTTGTCCCAACCACCTCTGACACCGCCACAGTGGCGCTCTAATAGTTCCTTCAACGGGATACTCATTTCTTCCTCAACAGTGCAGGGCTTGTTGACATGGCCGGAGATGCAAAACAACTTAGTACCTGAGTTGTTCTTACGGCCAAAACTTGCAAACCACTCTGGACCCCGCCGCAGGATGGTAGGAGAAACGGCAACTGTCTCCACGTTTGTCACTGTGGTGGGGCACCCATACAGACCAGCATTGGCAGGGAATGGTGGCTTCAGTCTAGGTTTTCCTTGCTTACCTTCTAAGCTTTCCAACAAAGCTGTCTCCTCACCGCAGATGTATGCACCGGCACCAAAATGGATGTGCACGTCAAAATCATACCCAGATCCACATGCATTCTTACCCAATAGACCTGCTGCATATGCTTCCTGTCGTGCCTTTTCGAGAGCCAAGCGTTCATTTACGTACTCACCTCTGATGTAAATATATGCAGCTGAGGCGCGCATGCCTACACCTGCTATAAGACAACCTTCTAGAAGCTTGTGTGGGTCATGTCGCATGATCTCTCTATCCTTGCAGGTGCCAGGTTCAGACTCATCAGCATTAACAACCAGGTATGAGGGACGTCCATCAGATACTTTGGGCATGAAAGACCATTTTAGCCCTGAAGGGAAACCGGCTCCACCACGGCCTCTTAGGCCCGATCTCTTCATCTCACTCACAATCCAGTCTGTCCCCTTCAATACAAGATCCTTGGTGCGGTACCAGTCGCCCCTTTTCATGGCACCCTTGAGAAATGGGTCATGGATTCCATAAAGGTTGGTGAAGATCCTGTCTTCATCTTTGAGGCCACCAAAATGAGTCTTTTCTGGAGGTGGGGGTGGGGGAGGAGCTTGTGGGGTTGCAGCTGATGTGGCCCCAGCCTGTGTGCTGAACTGGGACATGTATGTGTAAAGTCCCTGAATGAAAATGAAGAGCTGTCATTTTTGTTTGCACCTGACAGGATTTCATGATGTTCACTTAATGATACTGGCATAATGCTTATATAAAATTGTCAAGCTAAGCAAGTTAAGTGTGTCTTTAAAAAAAAAATTTGATACGTCAACTGTTGCTGTGCATCTCAGCTTTTAAATTCAATAACCAATAATATTGATAACTTGCTTCAAAAAGAAAAGAAAAAAAGTAAGGAAATATTCAAAATTCAAGAAATTATTTTCTATTTGTTAATCTAAGCCATAGAGATATAGCTGGAAACAAAGAAATTTCCACACAAGTCAACTAAAAACTTCAACAACAACAATTCAAAAGTAAATTGTGTTTTATTCGCTAACCAAATAGCAAACATAAGTAACTTAGACATACTCAATCTTGCTTGAGATATTAACTAACAAACCATCAATATAAAGCCCAAATGGCTTCAAATGTAACCTGATGTCGGCAAAAAACACCGCACCACTTCGTACCAGACCTAGAGGTACTTAATGCCTTGCAAAGTTAAGATAAGTAAAAACAAATCTTAACATTAAACAGTGACACAGTGATAGAACTGCAATTGATTGAACTACATATTCCACAATGATCCGAATCTGAACTATTTAACATGACTATCTAATTATAGAAAACTTCATTCAATATCTACTGAAGCAGCCAAGTATATCCACTTGACATCGTAAAGATCGCCAAGCAATTACCATGCAAAACTAGGGTTTCGAACCCAATTGTAGGCTCCCAAAAATCAAATCACAAAACAACTGTTAAAAGCAAAACAAGCTTACATAAGGTCCTAAATCGCTCATACTAGAATCACCTGCTATCCACTGTACTAGAAGCATGGAATCGAAAAGGGTCATAAGAAAAAAGAATCAATGGGAAGGTTAAGGACTCGACCTGGTTGACGGAGGTCGAGGGAGATCGGACCGACGGGGACCGCGCCGCCACGGAGAGGTTGCTCAGAAGCTGTCTCCTGATCGCCATTGCTAGAGAGAGAGAGGGGTAGAGAGGAGTTGATCTATTTCTCTCGAGCTATTAGGTGTAGGCGTGGGAACGAGCGAGGCCGTAGAAGTGTGGCACGTGCAACGCAGGTGATTCTATATGGGTCGGTTCTGGGCCGTGTTAATGTCCAAATTAGATCTTCTCTTCTTCGTCATGACTCATGCGGAGCTACATAGTAGTCCGACCTGAGTCCGAATCCTCTGAGGTAACTCAAATTTTGAGTTTAAATCCAGATTGTCCATTAGAATTCGGACCACTACGTTTGAGATGGAATGTACGGATCTGTTTCATATTCGTCTCAAAGCAGATCGGACGGTCCAGATCTAAACTCACAATTTGAGTTACCTTAGGTGATATGAATTCGTCTAATCTGAGTTCCGATCTTCTGATGTAACTTAATTAAATTTTGAGTTTGGATTCCAACCATCTGAATTTTTTTTTTTTTTTTTTGCATTGAAAACGGCCGTAGGCCTAAACCATCTGAATTTAGATCAATTCATTCCGGAGTAAAATTCCAGAGCCTTTAATATTTGTGTCAAAGCAAATCAGACTTGATCTCAACTCAAAATTTTGAGTTACCTTACATGTGATATGAATTTCGTCCGATCTAATCTTATTTTAAAATCCAGAAAGAACTATTATTTTATTTGGGCCAAGGTATCACAATTGATCCAGATCCAGTGTAGGAATTTTGCCATCAATTTCAAAATGAAAGAAAACACACAGTAAAAGAAACAAAAAAAGTTAAATGTGTGAAATTCTATCTATGTATATACTTTATTTAAGTTATTCGTACCATAAACATACTTCTCAGTCCTCCCAAACGAAGAGGGTTTTCAATTCTCTACCGTATAACCAGATCGTCCGACAAGTAGGGGTGTTCATCGGTTCGGTTCGGTTGAAACCGAACCGAACTAGACAAACCGAAGTAATAATTCGGTTTTTAAAATAGAACCGAACCAAACCGATTTAGCATTGTAACCGAACTGAACCGAACCAAAGTTTTATTTCGGTTTGTTTAGTTCAAATCAAAATATATTTTTTTTATTTAAAGCAATTGATTTATAATAAACCAAATTATATTAAGAAATAAACCGGGGTATTAAGAAATAAACCAGGATATTAAGAAATAAACCGAAGTATTTAAAGCAATTGATTAAGAAATAAACCGGAATGGTCCGAACCAAATTCATAATATATAAAGGTTCAGTCGGTTCGGTTATTTCGGTTTTAAAAAATTTCAAACCAAACCGAACCGAAATTATAATTCGGTTTTTAGAAGTAAACCGAACCGAACCATTAAACCGAATCGTTTGGTCCAAACTAATTCGGTTCGGTTCAAAACCGACTAAACTGGACCCAATGAACTGTTGGGTTTTGAGGCAACCCAAAGCCATTAGGCTTAAGCTGCGGAAAGACCGTAAAATAAAATTTTTACTTCTAACTTAAGCCAAAAGGATTGAAGTGGTATGTCGGATAATCTACCGAGAGTTACATACCTGTTCGATCATTTTCTTAGATTAAAAAACCGTAAGTAAAACTTTACTCATTCAGATCATAGATTAAGTAGTATGTCGGATAATAACCGAGAGTTACATACCAAATTAATCCTGTATAGATCCAAAGTAGTAAAATCGTATTTACTTGTATTTTAATCAGTTTATAGATCTACTCCTTTGATTGATTTCTAAAAGATTAAATCTATTTAACAATTAAATAGATTAATATAACATTTATTTACCTTGCTTCCAAATTCAAATTGGAATGCAGTCTGACCCGGCTGTCTGACCCGGTTAAGCAAGCACCAAAAATATAGTGCATCTATCGGTTATCCACCAGAAACTACCAGAGAGTTGGTATTTCTTTTGCCAGAAATACTATACCAACAGTATTCGAAAAGTCGCGGTTTTCGGTAAATCACTATTCACCGAAAGTACGAAATTTCTGACAAAACACTATTCACAAGAATAACTTTTATTCTCGCAAAAATATATATATGGATAATCAGATTTCTGCAAATCACTATTTGGGAGAGAAAATTAGATATGAATCGAATCGGATTCTGATTCGTACTTTGATTTGGACTTAGAAAATGAACTTAATAATTTCTCTCACCATTTCACCTATTTATAACATATATATGGCGGTTATAAGAGTCGGTTTTAGAAGTCAAAACCATATTGAATTTGGCTATATTTGTTTAATATATTAATTAAACATTTTCATTTAATTTATTTAATTTAATTTAGGTTTTTAATTAAATTCTAAATTTAATTAAGGCCTAAATTCAAATTGGACTTTTTGTTCCAAAATATTAATTCATAATTAATATTTTAATCCATATAATATATATATACAATTATTCTGAATAATTGTATTTCTTGCGTTTGCGATAAATTTATACGACGTGTCATACACGTTTATAAATTTAATTCGGTTTAAGCATGTCATCTCCATGACATATATTTTATTCTTAATTATAATACTTTATAATTAATCATAAAATTTCTCTGATTACTTTCCTATTGGTGTGACCCTATAGGATCTGTGTTATGTTGGCAAATAGAATTAGAACTGTTTTAACTTCTATAATCATAGGTGGCACCTGGCAAGTACATTATGACACCAATTACACAGATGATGCTGTACGGTACAATATCACGATCCAGTAAACGATTTGCTTCGTGTTAATTCTTTTGTCTCATAGCTATCAGATTAGTTTCAAGGTAGGTGTGTGTTATCCTTGCAAATTTAATCTTTTCTTGATCCTGATAGATTATCAAATATGTTTACTCTTGTAATTATACTGGATCCAGATAATCATATTCTATCAAGGGGCCCAGTGATGCTATAGCTCGTATTGAGATACGAGGGACAATAGTACTTTTGATAAACCATCTTTTCCTCCGCATAAGATATGTATACCGAAGAACTACCCTTATAGCTACTTTTACGGATAGCGTTAGATAGCAATCACACATATACATCTCTTATGTAGGAAAAATGAATATCTCATACTTTAGAACTTAACACTAAAATGAAAACATTAATGACACAAACACAATTTCATTTAATGTTTCATTTGGGGTCTGTCAAATATCATGTTCTCTAACATGTATCTGTGTGATTAAAATGACAACTCTTTGTCTATGGTTTGTAAAACTTAACCATCATTTAATCCACACACTAACCTTATCGCGGTAATTAGTGTTCCTGCTAATTACCTTGGTTAGAGACTTTTAAGAGTATTATCATCTATATTATGAAGTTTCACAATTCAGTCATGAACTCGAAATGATTCATAAATTCAATAATACTCAAGGTAACAAAATGATTAAACACAAAATGATTAAACATTCAATTCATGAACAAAGCTTTATATAACAAATTTATCGTATTATTGACTTCTAGATTATTACAAACTAACATGAACACCCCTACCAACAAGTTAATCGCTTCAAAATTCACCCAACTCCAATTTCATATATAAATTTATCTGAAAACTTACACCCGTCCATGCATGACGAGCCTCATGACACCCATATTATATAGGGGAGTGTTAAGCCATCATTGGATCCCTCCAGTATTTCAGCAAAGGAGAACAAGCAAACACAACAGACAAACTTATGATTCAGCTCCAACGTATTTCTTAGAAAATACTATGTTTGTACTAGAGTACCAGAGAGTCACACAAATGCAATTGAAATGTAAAACTTAGGGTTTTAGTTCTATTTAAACAGCTTCATATTTTGTATATGTAATCAATTACAAATGAATAAAAAGCAAGTTATCAACTTCTTCCACTAGTGGAAAAACAGGAATCAGGATCGGCCTATCTGGATCGGTTATATGAAACAACCGATACAAATATCTATCTGGAACGGTTTTCAAATTAAAACCGATCCAAAAAAACTAATCAGATCGGGTTATTTAGTCAACCGATCTTAATATTTCAACTATCAGGGTCGGTTTCTATAAAAAACCGATCCTGATAGTATCAGGATCGGTTCTTGTATACAACCGATGTTGATAGTTCGTATATTAGGATCGGTTGTCAATATAAAACCGATCCTGATACTATCAGGATCAGTTGGCTATGTAAAACCGATCCAGATAGTATCAGGATCGGTTCTTACTTACAACCGATCCTGATAGTATCAGGATCGGTTCATGTGTACAACCGATCATGATACTATCAGGATCTGTTTATATATCAACTGATCCTGATATATAACTATCAGGATCGGATGTTAGTAAAAAACTCGATCCTGATACTATCTGGATCGGTTTTGCTAACAACCGATCCTTATAGTACCTATTAATGCTTTATTCAGTCCTACTCTGGACAGATCCTTTGGGTGTCTTTCTTTCTCTGACCTCGCCTCCATTAATTAGCGCAGCAGCTATCTCGCAGGTATTTAATTCAGCCGTCTCTCCCTTTTTTTCTAAGGTTCATTAATTGATCATCTCTTTTATATCTAGTTTGCTAGCTATATATTAAATGGAGCACCATTTATAGGCTCAAAATATAAACCCTAGATCTATGACTATATAAAATATAAACCCTAAATCTCTCTTTTCAGTTTTATATCTTTATTTCAAGTTTTTCTTTGTATGTGGAGATTTGCACATTCATGCTATATATGTGCTTTTGAGACCCATATTCTACAATTTTATTCAATACATCTTTTAGTTTTAGGAAATATAGCATATATATATATATGCATGTTATATATATACATCTATATCTTAAATAGCTAATAAATAGATCTTTTAGCTTATTTTGCCATAAACACAACTAAATAGCTAATAAATAGATCAAAAATCCCATAAATGTAAAATCTAGGTCCATTTTGTTTGTTTTTATGTCATATGTATTTTCTTTCTCTATTTTGTAGATATATAATTGACATTAATTATATATAGCTCCTTATTTTCTTTCTCTTTTTTATGTCATCTTAATTTTGTAGATTGGCTATTATTGAGAGATTTGGTGCAGCAATCTTCATCTCACTCGGTACGACATCCAAAAAAAGTTGTAAGTACAACATAAAACTCATTTTTACTTAGTTTTGTGCATGAATATGTATTTTGAATTGCTAGCTAGATTAAATGTATTTATATTAGGTATTTAGTTAGAGTATTGTCTTATGAGCCACAACCGATCTTGATTAAATGCCTTTAGGTCTTGATACCCGTTCAAAATTAATCCATTAGGGATTAATTTTGGATAGTCCCCGTTTTGGGATTGCTCTTTGAATATTTTGTCTCAATTAGGATGTGGCCACATGTTAGTCGTGTTTTAGTAGCTAAGAAAATTTAGGATGTGGCCACATGTTAGTCGTGTTCAAAATTAATCCATTAGGGATTAATTTTGGATAGTCCCCGTTTTGGGATTGCTCTTTGAATATTTTGTCTCAATTAGGATGTGGCCACCTTGTTCTTAATTAATTGTGTTTTATTATAATTGCAGATGGACCGCAGTTGGATGTATGAGACATCACGTCTATCTGATGAATACACGACAGGTGTCGAGGAATTTATCAGAGTTGCTATGGAAGATATGGCGAATAAGGGGAGTGCACTGATGTCGTGTCCTTGCCGTGATTGTAACAATGGTCACAAATTTTCCAACCCGAACCAAGTGAGGAACCATTTAATCCGTCGTGGATTCAAGCAAGGGTATCAGTGTTGGATATGGCACGGTGAGAGTTTGCCAACCGACATAGGTACTGGTTCTGAGCATCAGGAATACCATACCGGTGGAGATGACGGGAATGATCTACGGGGATTGGAAACCCACGTAGGCACTCGTACTGAGCATCAAGAATACCATACCGAAGAAAATTATGATATGGTGGTAGATAAATGTGATAATTTTGATCAATTGTTACGTGATTTAGAAGAGGATTTTGATAATGAAAAGCAGTATTGTTTATTTGAGAATTTGTACGAAGATTCTAATAAGGAATTGTATCCTGGTTGTTCTAAATTTTCAAAATTGAAAGGTGTATTAAAATTGTATAACCTTAAAGCATCTAACGGTTGGAGTGATAGAAGTTTTACTGAGTTATTACAAACTTTGAAAGAAATGCTTCCGGATGGAAACGAGATACCACCTAATGTTTATGAAGCGAAGAAAATATTGTGCCCGGTGGATTTGGAAGTTCAAAGAATACACGCGTGTCCAAATGATTGTATATTATATCGAAATGAGTATAAAGATCTTCACGAGTGTCCAAAATGTGGTGCATCACGTTACAAACCAAAGCAGTCAACCGGCGATAAAAGTGATGATTATAAACAGAATAAAGGACCTCCGGCAAAAGCATTGTGGTACCTCCCCGTGAAACCAAGATTCAAACGTTTGTTCTCAAATGCTAAAGATGCGAAACTAATGCGTTGGCATGCCGATAATCGGAAAAAAGACGGAAAATTATGAAAGTTTTGATGCTTAGATAGCAAGGAATAAAATAAAAATTTTATTCAACTCAAAACAAACGATCTAGTTCTTGTAAGTGCAAGAAACATCTTCATTAGCCTAATCAATAAGGGAATAACATAATACCTTGGATTTGATCTCCAAATCAAATTAAGAAGAGTTGTCTTGCTTAGCAACTTCTTATTCCCTTTCTCTTTCAGTGGTGGTTGTGCTTAGCCCTTCAAATGACGAGCCTCCTTAGGTATCCACCGAAAGATTAAAGAAATACTTGTATCTCTAAGGCTAGTAAGAGATTAACAAGTAGAACCTTAATCCTAGTTTAACCCTCTTGTTAATTTCTGAAAACTTCTTAGAGGATTTCTAGATCTCAACTCATGAGAGAAAAATGGGAGAGAGGAGAAAAGAGCAAATTTCGGCCAAGATATAATTCACTGAATTTTTGACCTTTCGGTACTAAAACCCTTATATCTTTTTCTAGGTAACTCCAAACGACTTGAAATCCTCACCATTGGATTCTAGACTCCAAGGGCTACAGATTACATAGGTCATACGTCCAGAATGGTTAAGATTTGCCCTTTCAAATTCCAGTTCAAACTTACCTAAAAAAATCTGTCCAGAAATTTCTTTCCTCTTTAATGAGATTGATTAGATTTAATGACATATTTAAATATTCCTTAAATCATGCCATTACTAATCAATTCTCCCCAGCATATATTTGGGCTTTGGGCTTAAACATACTAATCATATTAATATTTAATTAAGTCCACAATCTCATACATTAAAATGCCAACATATAAAGTAATATTCTATATTAATTTATATGCATCTCTCATGTGTCAAAAGTCATTTAAAATATGTCACACATACTTTAAATATTACTAGGATTATTTTACAATATCTCCATGTTATAAAAATTGTTCATATATTAATAACATATAATTTGTACAAATTAATTATAACTCCTTATAATTAACATAGCACATATTATATACATATCACATATGCTTTATTAATATATTTTCTTTTAATCTTTCATATGGTGTGACCCTATGGGATCCCATCATTATGGCAATAAAATTAAACATTTTAATTCCATAAATCAATGATACAACTAGCCATGGTATATTGATTACCCAAATGATGTGGATGAAAAAGCACAATGCAAAATCACGATTCCTATAACATTAAAAATGTTGTTGTGTCAATTCCTTGCCACATGATATCCAAATAATCGTAAGGTAGGAATGTGTCATCCTTACCAATTGATATCTCGCAAACTTATTTATATTCCGACCCGTATTTTGTACCAAAACCTGTGTTTAGAACTGTCAAATCGTGTTTATTTCATTGAATATCTATAGAATGTGGTACTGCTGCGTATTTGCTATTACTTTGCAGAAAACGGGCGAAACCGAGGAAGAATCTGGAATTCAAAGCTATATACGGTCCGTGTACTTCTTATGCAGACCGTACAACCCTCTGCCCGACCACAGACACGACCAGGACACCAATCTCAGCACTTGAAATTAAAACGGTCATAGATTTTGACTCGTAACTCCGTTTTGAGTGTATAACCACTTTTCGGAAAGCTTGCGAGAAGATCTACAATCTGAGCTAGAGACATAGGTACACGGTCCATGTAGAATTTCACACAGGCCGTGTCAAGCATTTCCAACCGCTGACTCGACCGCAGGAAGAACACAGGCACACGGTCCGTGTAGAATTGCACACGGGCCGTGTCAAGCATTTCCGGAAACATATTCAGAATTTGGAAACAAGGCTAATTGATAGAAGGTCAGCCAGAAAAGCATATAAGCAGGATTTCTTGCACCAGAGGGGTATTCTGGAGCAGAGAGGCAATTCCTAGGGTTAGGAGAAGACGGCTAAGCAAGGAGGCGAAGAAGAGAGGAGGAAAACGAGAGTTTTTCGACGGATCTTCATTGTTCTTCGAGTTTTTCTATGAACTCCTTTATCTTTATTTATTTTATTTACTTTTTAATCATGTTAGAGTAGACTTTTAGTTTCTAGGGTTGTGATGTAATCGAATGTTTTGTTTTGCATGTTAGTTATTGGATTCTTTTGTTGAAATTTGTGTTTGCTTGATTGTGTTTGATTTCAATTGCTTAGTCTAAGTTGTTTGATTTTTATTGGTTTACCACTAGATGAATGCGCACATCTAGAAGGTACTTTGGCCCTTATAATCTCTCAACTAAACTAAGTACATGAGGTAGGATTAGTGATCCGGAAGGTGAAACCAAGTAGTAACCGACAGGTGAACATTTCCTCATATCGACGGAATGAGGTTACCTTTAGTATACCGAACAAGCAACTAGGTAATTCAGACCAACATACGACGGTTGAGGTCTAGAACCCGACGAGGGCACATATTGCAATTCCATACCAAGTTAATGAACCAACAGACGACAGTTGAGGTTTAGAAACATTAGGTCTGGTCAGTAGAACCCTACACAAAGGAACAACACAAAGAAACAATAACTGCTGCATTCACTCGAGGGCCACACGGACCGTGTACGACAGTACCCGGCCCGTGTACACTGGACATGGCCCGTGTAAGACACTACACGGACCGGGTACCTCGAGGCAAAACTGAGATGAAGTCATAACCCTGGAAACGCCTTTTTTACTATTGATTTAAATCAAGTTTATTTTCTTTCTTGCATTTAATTATTGTCATTTAATTGTTAGGAATTATAAAAACCCAAAACCAATCTTTTCCAACTTCTAGTCTTTATTTAATTTAGGTAGAAATCTAGTTAAGACTTGAACCGTCCCTGTGATCGATACCCGAATTTATACTACTCGATAGGATTGTATACTTGTAGTCTGAACCGAAAAGTGTATTGAATGTTAAAAAGTGCAGTTTACTGTACTGAAACTTTGTACAATACCTTTTGGTGTAACACCAATTATTCTTTCTTGATTTCCTGAAGTTTAATTATGATATGATTATCAAATAATCATATTACATGCACATAATACAAACTTTATCAAGGGGCCCAGAGATATCATCGCTTATATTAACATATAAGGGACAATGGTTTCTTGATACGTATCGTTCTTCCGCATAAGTTATATGCACTGCAGTAACTGCCTATATAACTCCTGGTTAAAGAGAGCGTTGGACAGTACCAACAATACTGTTACACCAAAAGGTATAGTACAAAGTTTCAGTACAGTAAACTGCACTTTTTAACCTTCAACACACTTTTCGGTTCAGACTGCAAGTATACAATCCTATCGAGTAGTATAAATTCGGGTATCGATCACAGGGACGGTTCAAGTCTTAACTAGATTTCTACCTAAATTAAATAAAGACTAGAAGTTGGAAAATGTTGGTTTTGGGTTTTTATAGTTCCTAACAATTCAATGACAATAATAAAATGCAAGAAAGTAAATAAACTTGGTTTAAATCAATAGTAAAAAGGCGTTTCCAGGGTTATGACTTCATCTCAGTTTTGCCTCGAGGTACCCGGTCCGTGTAGTGTCCTACACGGGCCGTGTCCAGTGTACACGGGCCGGGTACTATCGTACACGGTCCGTGTGGCCCTCGAGTGAATGCAGCAGTTATTGTTTCTTTGTGTTGTTCCTTTGTGTAGGGTTCTACTGACCAGACCTAATGTTTCTAAACCTCAACTGTCGTCTGTTGGTTCATTAACTTGGTATGGAATTGCAATATGTGCCCTCGTCGGGTTCTAGACCTCAACTGTCGTATGTTGGTCTGAATTACCTAGTTGCTTGTTTGGTATACTAAAGGTAACCTCATTCCGTCGATATGAGGAAATGTTCACCTGTCGGTTACTACTTGGTTTCACCTTCCGGATCACTAATCCTACCTCATGTACTTAGTTTGGTTGAGAGATTATAAGGGCCAAAGTACCTTCTAGATGTGATCATTCATCTAGTGGTAAACCAATAAAAATCAAATAACTTACACTAAGCAATTAAAATCAATCACAATCAAGCAAACACAAATTTCAACAAAAGAATCCAATAACTAACATGCAAAACAAAACATTCGATTACATCACAACCCTAGAAACTAAGAAATCTACTCAGACATAGTTCTAAAACAAAATAAAGAAGTAAAAAGAAGATTAGCCATGACAAAACCCGAAGAATAAAGAAGATCCGTCGAAAACTTGCGTCTTTCGCTTCTCCACTTCGTCTCCAAGCTTAGCCGTCAAGACCAAACCCTAGGAATTGCTTCTCTGCTCCAGAATACCCCTCTGGTGCAAGAAATCCCGCTTATATGCTTTTCTGGCCGACCTTCCATCAATTAGCCTTGTTTCCAAATTCTAAATCTGTTTCCGGAAATGCTTGACACGGCCCGTGTGAAATTCTACACGGACCGTGTACCTGTGTCTCTAGCTCAGATTGTAGATCTTCTCGCAAGCTTTCCGAAAAGTGGTTATACACTCAAAACGGAGTTACGAGTCAAAATCTATGACCGTTTTAATTTCAGGTGCTGAGATTGGTGTCCTGGTCGTGTCTGTGGTCGGGCAGAGGGTTGTACGGTCCGCATAAGAAGTACACGGACCGTATATAGCTTTGAATTCCATATTCTTCCTCGGTTTCGCCCGTTTTCTGCAAAGTAAGAGCAAATGCGCAGCAGTACCACATTCTATAGATATTCAATGAAATAAACACGATTTGACAGTTCTAAACACAGGTTTTGGTACAAAATACGGGTCGGAATATAGATAAGTTTGCGAGATATCAAATACACATCCCTTATGTAAGAAAAATAAATATCTCAACCAAAGAATTCTAGACAAAATGAAATATCAATGACACAGAACACAATCCATATGATATTTCATTTTTAGGTCTGTCCAGTGCCATACATCTCCATGTATGCACATGTGTGATTAGATCGATAACCCCTTTTCTATAACCTGTAGAACATGGCCATCATCTAATCACTACACTTATCTTATATGGTCAACCAGTGTACCTTGCTGATTGCCAAGATAAGGGACATTTAAGAGTAAACAAATTTATTCGTTGTGAAGTTATACAATTTGAGTCATCAACTCAAATGATCCACTAATATGAATACTCAAGGTACAAAATGATAAAATCATTCACTAATAAACTAAACATATCATACATATGATCTGGGTCTAGGACACCAACACTAACAAATTACGGCACCCCGCTGATTCTCCTCAGTGGAGGAATATTGACAGAGAGTTTTCCGAATTCGGACGTGACCCGAGAAATCTAAAGCTTGGGCTGAGTGCAGATGGAATAAATCCGCACAGTAGCATGAGCAGTAAGCATAGCAGTTGGCCGGTTCTATTGTGCATTTATAATCTTCCGCCTTGGTTATGTATGAAACGCAAATACATCATGATGACCTTGCTCATATCAGGACCCAAACAGCCCGGGAACGACATAGATGTGTATCTAACGCCATTGATCGAGGATTTAAAAGAATTATGGCAACCCGGAGTGCAGATATTTGATGCACATAGCAAGGAGAAATTCACTTTACGGGCCATGATTTTCTGCACCATTAATGATTTTCTGGCTTATGGAAATTTGTCGGGTTACAGTGTGAAAGGAGAGAAAGCGTGCCCCGTTTGCCTGGACGATACAGTCGATTTGTGGCTACCTAATTCCTCTAAAAACATGTACATGGGTCATCGTAGATTTCTTCCTGCCAACCACGCACACCGAAAGAGAAAGACAGAATTCAATGGAAAGACCGAGAATACCAGAGTGAAGTATCTGTTGACCGGTAAAGCTGTTTATTCGCAAGTGAAGGATATCAAAGTTCAATTTGGAAAATTTAAAAAAAAGGTGGTGAGAAATAAAGGGGCACCGAAAATTATTTGGAAGAAGAGGTCAATATTCTGGGATCTACCATACTGGGAGCACTTAGATGTTCGACACTGTCTCGATGTGATGCATGTGGTTAAAAATGTGTGTGACAGCATGGTTGGAACATTATTGAATATTCCGGGTAAGACTAAGGACGGTATCAATGCTCGGAAAGATATGCAATTCTTGAACATACGGCCGGATCTACAACCAGTAGAGAAGGAAAGAACAAAAGGGAAATTTTGTACATATCTAAAACCCGCAATGCATACGCTGTCGAAAGAAGAGAAAAAAAGCTTATGTGGATGCCTTCATGGTGTCAAGGTTCCATCTGGATATTCGTCAAATATTAAAAACCTAGTTTCACTGGAAGATTTAAAATTGACAGGAATGAAGTCTCACGACTGTCATGTTTTAATGACACAGCTTCTTCCCGTTGCAATTCGGGGCATATTGCCACCTCCTGTTAGGCAGACCATCACGAAGCTTTGTTTTTTCTTTAACGCCATTTGTTGCAAAGTAACTGATCCTGACACGTTAGATGCTCTGCAGAAGGAGGTTGTCGTCACTCTTTGTCATCTTGAAATGTATTTTCCACCTTCTCTTTTTGATATTATGGTTCATTTAACCGTTCACCTGGTTAGAGAAATTAAGATGTGTGGACCTGTTTTCTTGCGGTACATGTATCCGTTCGAGAGATTCATGGGATTATTAAAGGGATATGTCAGGAACCGATATTGTCCTGAGGGCAGCATTGTAAGATGTTATGCTGCCGAAGAGGTTATTGAGTTTTGTACTAATTATTTGGATGATGTCAAAGCTATCGGCATCCCTAAATCTCGGCACGAGGGTAGACTTCACGGGGTAGGCACAATCGGTGCGAAATTATTCGTGCCCGATAATAAAACCATGTCACTAGCACATTTCCATGTTTTGCAACACCTCACTGACGTTCATCCTTTCTGGGACGAGCATATGACTCTCGTGCGGCAACAGAATCCTAAGAAATCTGACAAGTGGTTGATCGGCGAACACAATAGCAAGTTTCTAGAATGGTTTACACGTAGAGTCGTGCAAGCTCCGGAAACAGAAAACATTAAAGAAATTATCAAATTATTGGCTCTTGGTCCAATCCATGTCGTGAGGACCTTCCAAGGATATGACACAACGGGTACACATTTTACACTAGAAATCAAGATTCAAAGAGTACCGTTCAAAACAGTGGAGTGACGTTAGTAGCCGTTTCGAGTGATTTTTCAGATCCTAAAGGTGCCGGACCATCGCATGCATCGATGTCATATTACGGGTTTGTTGAAGAAATTTGGGAGCTAGATTATAGAAAATTTAACATCCCGTTATTTATGTGTAAATGAGTCGATAACCGTAGGGGGGTTAAAGTCGACGACGATGGTTTTATTTTAGTGGATTTCAGTAAGGCTGGATATAAGGATGATCCATTTATACTTGCAAGACAAGCCACGCAAGTGTTCTACGTAACTGATCCGGCCGATCGTTCAAGACATGTTGTCCTCTCTGGAAAAAGACATATCCTCGGGATTGATAATGTGGAAGACGAAGAAGCGTACGATCATTTTGATGAAATACCACCGTTTTCCACTGGCATGGCATCTTTACCAACCGGTGAGGATAATGAAACAAGTCACGTGCGCAACGATCATAATGAAGGAGAATGGGTTGAAGAAGTTCCCATTGGCAACGATCAAAATGAAACAATTCATACCTAATTTTTATTGGTATGTCATACATATAAAATTTTTATTGGTTTCAAAATATAAAAATAAATTTAATATTCATTAATACTGATGACTTAAGGCTTTTATTTTTTTCCTTCAGGGATGCATTGAAACACTGGACAACAGGAAGCATGCAAGATAAAATTCTTCAATATTTGTGACTTTTGTAATTCATGTTAATAGCTTATATTTTTTTCATGTTATATGTAATTTATTATGAGTTTTTCTTTAGTAGCTCCTTTTTTTCATGTTATATGTAATTTATTAGCTTTTTTTTTTTAGCTTTTTTTTTAAAATTTTAAGGTTCATTTTTAGTTTATTTCATGTTATATTATCTTAATTTACTAGCTTATTTTTTGAAATTTTAAGGTTCATTTTTGGTGTATTTAATGTTGTAAGTAATTCTCAAGTTATTAAGATAATATACAAAAATAATTTGGAAGCTAATATACTAAAATAACTTACAAGATAATTTATACAAATATACTATAAGCTACTATCCTAAAATAATTTTTAAGATAATTTATTAAAATAAATTATAAAACATCATACACCTCCAGGATAAATTTATTCAGAATTTTTGCTAATTTATCTGGATCGGTTCCTTAACTAGAAACCGATTCTGATAGTTATCTGGATCGGTTCTTAGCTTACAAACCGATTCAGATAGTATATATCTATTTTAGTTTAATTCATTCTAATTTTTTTTTAAAAACTATCTAGATCGGTTCTTTAACTAGAAACCGATCCAGATAACTATCAGAATCGGTTATAGGATAAGGAACCGATCCTGATAGTTATCTGGATCGGTTTCTAGTTAATTAACCGATTCAGATAAATTAGCAAAAATTATGAATAAATTTATCCTGGAGGTGTATGATGTTTTATAATTTATTTTAATAAATTATCTTAAAAATTATTTTAGTATAGTCAGCACGAAGTTTGGAGCAACTTTCACTTTCATTGCGGACCGAAAGAGACTTATTACGGGCCGCAACATTATCAAACAGAGAACAATTTTAGACAGCATTTCCCAAACCCTCATTGCGGCCCGTAATGGAATCAATTGCGGCCCGAAATGGAGTACTCCGATTTTGCGCGAGAAGTTAACCGCCTCCACTCAGATTTTGCTAATTTATCTGGATCGGTTCCTTAACTAGAAACCGATCCAGATAACTATCAGGATCGGTTTCTTAGCCTACAACCAATTCTGATAGTTATCTGGATCGGTTCTTAGCTTAAAACCGATCCAAATAGTGTATCTGTATTTTAGTTTAATTTATTTAAAAAAAATTATAAAAAACTATCTGGATCTGTTCATTAACTAGAAACTGATCCAGATAAATTAGCAAAAATTTTGAATAAATTATCCTGTATGTGTATGATGTTTTATAATTTATTTTAATATATTATCTTAAAAATTATTTTAGTATAGTAGCTTATAGTATATTTGTATAAATTATCTTGTAAGTTATTTTAGTATATTAGACGGAGGATGTAGGATTCAAAGTCTTTCCTCCCTTGGTTTTATTCTGAGATGGAGGATTCAAAGTCTTTCCTCCCTTGATTTTACTCTGAGAAGACGGAGGATTCAAAGTCTTCCTCCTTCGTTAGTCTTTCCTGCTTGGCCATTTCGCCTTCGCCTAGCTTCTATGTCGTCCGAGGATAATTTCGCCATTGCAGCCGTTCAGAGTACTGCAGAGAGAGGGAGAGAGAGCAAGTGATGCATACCGATCCTTATGTTTATAGCAGGAGGGACAGACCACGTGTCCATTTTCTCCGCTTTGTTAATTTTTGTTGCTCCACGTGTCCCAAAACTTCTTTATTGGTATTTTCTAGTTACATGCATTTTTAGAAAAATTAGTTATTTCTGCATCCAAAAATTAGTTAATTCATTTTAAAAAATTAAAAAAAACTTTCTGAATTGGTTCCTTAACTAGAAACCGATCCAGATAACTATCAGAATCGGTTTTAAGCTAAGGAACCGATCCTGATAGTTATCTGGATCGATTTCTAGTTAATGAACCGATTCAGATAAATTAGCAAAAATTCTGAATAAATTTATCCTGGAGGTGTATGATGTTTTATAATTTATTTTAATAAATTGTCTTAAAAATTATTTTAGTATAGTCAGCACGAAGTTTGGAGCAACTTTCACTTTCATTGCGGACCGAAAGAGACTGATTGCGGGCCGCAACATTATCAAACAGAGAACAATTTCAGACAGCATTTCCCAGACCCTTATTGCGGCCCGTAATGGAATCGATTGCGGCTCGAAATGGAGTACTCAGATTTTGCTAATTTATCTGGATCGGTTCCTCAACTAGCAACCGATCTAGATAACTATCAGGATCGGTTCCTTAGCTTAGAACCGATTCTGATAGTTATCTGGATCGGTTCTTTGCTTAGAAACCGATTCAGATTGTGTATATGTATTTTAGTTTAATTCATTTTAAAAAAAATTAAAAAAAACTATCTGAATCGGTTCCCTAGATTAGAACCGATTCTAATAGTTATCTGGATCGGTTCCTAGCTAAGGAACCGATTCAGATAGTTTTTTTATAATATCGCGCCCGAGAACTTAGCTAAATTTTGAAACCCTTCTTTCTCTCTTTCTCTCTTTCTCTGTTTCTCTCCTCCCTCTCCTCTTCCGAAAATTAGAGAAGGAGATCGGGATTCGGTGAGCCATCTCCCTCTCCTCCGTCGAGCCACCCTAGCCGCCGCCCTCTCCTTCGTCTAGCCACCCTAGCTGTTGAGCAACCGTGCCGCCGCCATCTCCTCTATCCGCTGCCCTCTCCTCCGTCGCCGCCCTAGCCGTCGATCCGCCCTCTCTCTGATCGGACCTAGCCGCCGCCCTCTCTGATCTAACGAGGTAACTCTCTTGCTCTTCTTGTTTTGATTGTTGCCATTTGCTTGTGTCTTTGCCGGGTTGTTGATTTTCCCGGAAGACACTAGTTGATTCACTTGCTTGGTAGTTCGTACTGGTATGCTGAATTTGTTGCAAAGTATAGGCATTTAGTCCTGTTATAAAAGCTGAACTGAAAAATTGGTTTTTTGGTATAATTTTGCTGAAATCTGGGGTAAAGTTGAAAAATTCAGTTTTTGGTGATTTAAGCTTGCATGAATTGCTTGTCAATTACTGAATATATTGCTTGTCAATTTCTGAATTGCATAAATTGCATAACATATATTGCTTGTTAAAAAAATAGAGTAATTTGAGAACATATATTGCTTGTCAATTTCTGAATTAGTGCATATATTGAGAACATATAAGTGCATAACATATAAGTGCATGATAGGACATATAAAAAAATAGAGTAATTTGAGAACATATATTGCATAACATATAAGTGCATGATAGGACATATAAGTGCATAACATATAAGTGCATAACATATAAAAAAATGGAGTAATTTGAGAACATATATTGCATAACATATAAGTGCATGATAGGACTGCTTAGTATATTGCTTGTCAATTTCTGAATTGCATGAATTGCATAACATATATTGCTTGTTATTTTACAATCGATGTCAATTATGCACTCTATATTACTTATTACTTATTATTTATTTTAAAAAAAGTGCAGATATGGAAGGTGATGGTGAGCCAGCCCCGGTTAAGAAACGAGGAAGAGGGCGTAACCAAATTAAGGACAAGTTTAATGAGAAAGGCAAAAAGCTTGAAATTGACAAATTTTTCCGGCCGATTATTACTCGAGAGACAACGTGTTTTTCGACGGAATTTGGGATATTGGTACGAAAAAATGTTCCTATAAGGTACCAAAGATGGAAAGATGTTCCAGAAGAGTTCAAGCTCAAAATATGGGAAACACTTAAGGTAAATAACATGGTACTAATTAATTTCAAAAGCTTTCGTTTGATATTAACTAACTCTGAATTTATTTTCTATTTGTTTGGCAGCTGGACTGGGGTATAAGGGACGAGGAAGAAGTGAAGAAATATTATTATCAGAGAATGGCAGAGCGTCACCGGAAGTGGCGAACCGATATGACTAAACTGTGGCGCCAGGGTGGGACGCCAGATTTTGCCAAAGAACATATTGAAGAAAAAGACTGGGAAGCATTTGTCGCGTACCGAGAGACGGAGGAATTTGGTGTATGTTTATTTATACCGACCACCTACCTTATCTCTAATTTAAGAATTCAATTTTTTTTATAATTTAAGCCAATTGTTTCTTTTTCAAATTGTAGAAGGCCAGCCAGATTGGGAAGGGGAATCAGGCCCAAAACAAGTACCCGCATTTCTTAGGATCCAGAGGTTATAATGGGGAGGGCTTCCAGAATAGGCTTAGAGATGCTATGCAGGCGATTGCAAATGAGAAAGCATCTAGTGATCCGTCTTCCCAGGGTTCTTGTAGTACTGCATTGACACAAAACAATGTTATTGAGATGTCGATTGAGCATAGGCACGTCACATGGAAACTAGGAAGACAGAAACTCAACGACGAGACCAAGGAACGCTATTATCCAGATAATTACGCACCGGTCATAAACAGAATTGTGAGGATTTAGATATTGTCATTCATTTAAATTCAACTTTAATTTATTATGTTATAACATGCATGTTGTCATTTCAGGAAGAACAAGAATCGGCTTTCAAACAAGGCTTGTTGGCCGTCGCACGATACGACGATGTTCTGGGAAAATCTCTGCCAAATCCAGAACATCTTGGGAGGGTGAGAGGAGTGGGAGGCCTGGTTCCAATGACTAAAACATACGGGAAGTGCTCAACAAGGAAGACACGCACTCCCTCGAGGTCCGAAGAAGATTTTGACGCGAGAGTGGATCAAAGAGTAGAGGAGAGAGTAAGCGGACTAGAGGATAGATTACGAAAAGAAATGAGACAAGAGATGAAATCTGAACTGGCAATTATGCTTCGGTAGGCAATGGGCCAACCAGAACCGGTGTTTAGCCCAACAGTCGTTCAGAGCAGCTGCCAGTCAGTCAAACCATTGGCAGATCTTTCCGGGTTTACTGAGGTAATGCAAATTCAAATTTATTTTCCATTACATGTCTTAGTTTCATACATATTATTTTATTCGAGTACAAATGTTTATTTGTACAGGAGAGGGAACTGAGCTGTAGACTCCAGGCGGATGTAGGTGGAAATATTCTTTTTGTGGCCAGAGGGACAATTCACCTTCCAGTCGTACAAGGTGCAACAATTCACAGTATGCCTATGTCGCCCGACTATACAAGAGTAACGGTGGATGCTATTGAGGATGCGGATTTCTTAGAACTCCTGATGTGAACCCACAAGAGTTTTACTCCTTTGAACCACAAACAAATTGAAATCAACCCAAGAAAGTCAAATCAAATCGATGGAAAAACCCCAACCCGCTGAAATCTGGTTTCAAGAACCAAGGAATAAGAACTTACCCTCGACCCGTTGAAGATCTTCAGAATTTCAGGAACCAAGGCGTAGAAGAACGCCACAAAGGTTGATGCCCCTTTGATAAGTTCAAAGTTCAGTCAAGAACAACAAAGAGAAAATCTCTCTAAAATTTTATCAAAATTATCTAACTGTCTTTTACAATAGAGGCAATAGTATATATAACCTACTGTCGAAATTGGAAGGAAATAAATATAAAAGCACAACACTTAACCAGCAGGGCTACTGGTCAAAACTGGAAAGAAATAAAACTTAAATATTTAAATATTATGCAAACATAGTAATTATTCTAAAACAACGATGTTGTTGCCTTTTACCGCCTGAATCAAATTAATCATATTTCTTTCTTTTTGTAAGCTCATCTTAAATGTCGGGTCCTTGCATGATAATGTTTCCATATCCATCCAAGTGGATTGCACTAATCCTTGCATTGCTTCCTTGAATTTCTTAGCTCGTGACTGTGAGATTGGTCCGTCTGGAATTTGCCAAAAGGCATAACCAACCATTCATATAACCCATATTTGGTCTTGAAAGCAGTTTTCCATTCATCCCCTTCCTTCATTCTAATTTGGTGGTAACCACTTTTAAGGTCAATTTTGCTAAAAATACAAGAACCATGCAATTCATCAAGCATATCATCTAGTCTAGGAATGGCATGTCGATACTTTACTGTTATATTGTTGATCGCTCTACAATCAACACACATCCTCCAAGTCCCATCCTTCTTTGGCACGATTAAAACTGGTACCGCACATGGACTCATGCTTTCTCGAATATGCCCCTTGCTCATCAAGTCTTCCACTTGCCTCTGAATTTCTTTTGTTTCTTCTGGATTGCTTCGATAGGCAGGACGATTTGGTATGACAGCTCCAGGCACGAAGTCGATCTGATGCTCAATCCCTCTAATTGGTGGCAGCCCGTTTGGCATCTCCTCAGGGAATATGTCTTCAAATTCTTGCAATAAAGAAACAACAAAACTAGGAAGAGACTCGTTAGTATCATCAAGAGCAAGATAAGATTCTTTATAAACAAGATAAAACATAGGCCGATTGGCCAAGAAAGCACTCTTAATCTCATTTTTTTTTGCATAAAAACTCATTTTCTCTCTCTCTTTTCTCTCTTTTTCTATTCTTTCTTGTTTTTCTTTATTCATATTCACATTTTTATTTCTTTTTGAACTTTCTTCTCCATTTGTCTTTTCAATCAATTTTCTCTCAGCTTCTTTTGCACTTTTTCCTTTTTTTTCATTATCATTTTTCATTCTCAACTGATCCTTATAGATTTCTTGCGGAGTTAGAGGAACAAGTTTAATTGTCTTTCCATCTTTTACAAATGTGTATCTATTCCTAAACCCATCATGTGTCACCCTTCGATCGTATTGCCATGGTCTTCCCAACAGAATATGGCTAGCTTGCATAGGTACCACATCGCACAACACCTCATCGTTGTACCTTCCAATGGAAAATGCTACCAACACTTGTTTAGTAACCTTGATCTCTCCACATTCATTCAGCCACTGCAATTTGTAAGGTCTAGGGTGTGCTAATAATGGCAAGCCTAACTTCTCCACCAATGTTGTACTAGCGACATTGGTACAACTACCCCCATCGATAATCATGTTACATACCCGATTGTTGACATGACACCGTGTATGAAATATGTTTTCTCTTTGCTGTTCCATCTCATCCACCTTTATTTGGGCACTTAAAGCTCGCCTTGCAACCAGAGCTTCACCTATTACCGGGTAATCCAATTCTCCATCATCACTAACATCCTCCACTTCAGGATTATCATCACCTTCACTCTCAGTCATCACCTCTCCATTAGTTTTCATGACCATAACCCTCTTATTAGGACATTGAGATGCTATGTGTCCTACTCCTAAACACTTAAAACATTTCACATCTCTATTTCTTGGAACTTGTGTATCAACCCCAGGTTTGATCCTACTGTTTCCCTCATCTTTTCTTTTGGGTGGTTCTGGTTTGCCTTTATCTACAACTTGGTCATTTTTATCCCACTTTGGTTTCCAAGAAGAGTTAGAAACCTGGTTATACCTTGCTGCTCCTTTTCGCTTCAACTGTCTCTCTACCTTCACAGCCATATGCACCATATCTTCAATTTCCACATAATGTTGCAATTCCACCACATTGGCTATATCCCTATTTAGTCCACTCAAAAACCTCGCCATTGTGGCCTCCCTGTCTTCCTCAACATGAGCCCTAATCATAGCCACCTCCATGTCCTTATGGTAATCCTCTACACTTCTATTCCCTTGTGATAAATTCTGCAATTTCTGATAAAGGTCTCTATAATAGTGGTTAGGTACAAAACGTCTTCTCATCAGGGCCTTCAACTGTTCCCATGTCTCTACAGGTTGCTCACGGTTTCTCCTTCTAGTTGTCACTAACTGATCCCACCATATTATTGCATAATCTGTGAATTCAATTACTGCCATTTTCACCTTCTTTGCCTCTGAATAATTATGACACTCAAAAATCAGCTCTAATTTCTTCTCCCATTCTAAATAAAATTCTGGGTCACTCCTACCTTGGAAAGTTGGTATTTTCACCTTAATGCTCTCAAGATTTCTATCTACTCCATCTCTTCCACCATGATTTCCCCTAGTCTCTCTCTCACGCCTACCTCTTCTAGGATGCTCCCAATACTCATCTTCTTCTCTACTTCCATAAACATATTCAACACTAGACTCTCTTTCCCCCTGACGCCTATTAGGAGACATTTCAGGTTGCTCCCTTCGTGCATGCTCCACTCTATCCAACCGGCCATGTACCTCGTCCAACTCTAGCCTCATCATGCGTCTCATTTCGTCCACCATCGCTTCCATAAATAACTTTGGATCAGTTATCCCTTGAGCACTAACTTCATTGTTGTTGGACATTTTCTTTTTCTTTTTCTTTTTCTCTTTTTTTCTTTTTTTCTTTTTTTTTTCTTTTTTTTTTAAGTATGGTTGAAAACAAAAATATTGGTAGTGAAAATCCTCACGTGTGTTCACTCAAAGATTATTAATTCCTCACGTGTTTCGCTCGTGTTTCACTCGTGTCTCTCTAAAACCTTGTTTTCTCTTTGAAGTTCTTTAAGAACAAACTGAACAAAATCAAGACACTAAATTGATTCAAGAATAAAATAAGAATAACCTCAGAATTGGAAACAAATAAAATCTACCCCACAATTGATTGAAGAAACAAAATCACAATAGACGCTGAATTGGAAATGAATAAAGATCTTTCCTTTGTCTTTTTCTTTTTGACAACAACTTCCTAACAAAAAAAAATTCCTCTTCTTTTTTTTTTTTTTTTTTACTTGACAACAGAATTTCGTTTTTTTTTTTTTTTTAAAGAAAAACAAGACCTGATTTGAAGCCCAAGCTCTGATACCAAATGATGTGAACCCACAAGAGTTTTACTCCTTTGAACCACAAACAAATTGAAATCAACCCAAGAAAGTCAAATCAAATCGATGGAAAAACCCCAACCCGCTGAAATCTGGTTTCAAGAACCAAGGAATAAGAACTTACCCTCGACCCGTTGAAGATCTTCAGAATTTCAGGAACCAAGGCGTAGAAGAACGCCACAAAGGTTGATGCCCCTTTGATAAGTTCAAAGTTCAGTCAAGAACAACAAAGAGAAAATCTCTCTAAAATTTTATCAAAATTATCTAACTGTCTTTTACAATAGAGGCAATAGTATATATAACCTACTGTCGAAATTGGAAGGAAATAAATATAAAAGCACAACACTTAACCAGCAGGGCTACTGGTCAAAACTGGAAAGAAATAAAACTTAAATATTTAAATATTATGCAAACATAGTAATTATTCTAAAACAACGATGTTGTTGCCTTTTACCGCCTGAATCAAATTAATCATATTTCTTTCTTTTTGCAAGCTCATCTTAAATGTCGGGTCCTTGCATGATAATGTTTCCATATCCATCCAAGTGGATTGCACTAATCCTTGCATTGCTTCCTTGAATTTCTTAGCTCGTGACTGTGAGATTGGTCCGTCTGGAATTTGCAAATGATCTGTTCTGTCTTGGAACTCATCAACTCCCCTTACCTATACCAAATGGCAAGCACTCAAACCTTGCATCGGTCCTCGGCAGTTTCACTGCATGGCCGATGTCCATGATATTGACAGGTCCAGTTGAGGTATATTGTTATTACAACTTCTTATACTTCTTAATTTGTATCTATATGATAGAGTTGTAGTTGATTCTGGATTTTATTCCAATTTATTATGGAATTTGTAGGAACCAGGCAAAGAGTTACAAGTTGTTGGAGGTGGGAAAGCAACGAGTCACAGCAAGGCGTTTGATCGTATCAATTTTGACAAGCTGGGATGAACATTCAAGCAGCTGCGTGATCGATTTTCGGAGATAGATGGCAGTCCATTCACAATCGATCCGCCACTTGATCTTTTCTGTTCGACAGACTCCATACACGTTTATGCAGATGATTATGCGACCTTGCTTACACCAAAGGAGTGGCTCACTGTACCAGTTATGCAGATCTGGATGCTGTGAGTTAATATTCGTAATAATTGCAGAATCTAGTACTTTCAATTCAATTTTAATCACCTGTATACCTTTTTTTTGCAGGCATTTGCACAAATTCATAAAGGAGGAATTTCCCGATGAGCAGATTGGTTTCATGGACCCTGGTCGAACAAATGCCATGCTGTTGAATGAAGATCGAGGTCGTGTACTTCAATACATTGGGACAGCGCTCAAGGAAAATCGGGACAAGCGATTGATATTCATACCTTACCATCAAGTGTTAGTGTTATATATATATTCTAATTTTATTATATTTCTTTCAATTCATACAAATTATAGAATATGACATGCTACAAACCTAACATGCAGAGATCATTGGATATTGACCGTGATTATGCCAAGAGAAAGTGCATTGTATGTGTACGATTCCAATAAGAAGTTTAAATTAATGCTAATGATCACTGCTGCGATCGAGGAGTAAGTGCCTTCCTAATTTTTTTATTATTTTGTCATTTTAAATTTCACTCGTAAGTACTGATTGTTCAATGTGTTCATATTTCAACAGTGTCTTCATCAGGGAAATGGGTACTCCTTTAACGGTTCATAAAGATTGCAAGGTAATATTTTCTATTGAGATATGATTATAGGGACTTAGATGCAAAAAGTTGTGAATATCTAGACATATAAGCCATTTGTAGGCTTAATTATTAACCTACATTTCAATTTTCTCAAACTTGTTATATAGTGCCCGCAACAACCGGCCGGCTGGGAATGTGCATATTATGTCATGTTGCTCATGCAAGACATAATAAATGAACACCTCGATGATTTTCCGAACATAAGGGTATGTATGCATTTAAATATTTTCCAAAAGTAATTAAGCATTGTTGCTTCACTTATAATGAAATACACAATTAATTGTGCATGCTCTTCTATCTTTTAAAAAATGCAGGATATTCCTCCTAGACATACTGTACAATGCGTGAGCAAATTTCGGAAAATGTGGGTTCAAATGTTCCTAGATGAGATAAAGCCGAGAAGAAGTACAACAATTTAGGGTTGATGTGTAAACTTAATTTGCATGAACATGAATTTTTTGTAACAATTTTTTTTTTGTGTGATATTTAATTTAGTATGTTGTAGTTGATAATTTAGGATGTGATTTAATTTAGTATGTTTTAGTTGTATGCAAAAAAATAATATTTTTGCATTTGGGGCCAGCATATATGGAAGCTGGCCAATTAAATAAAAAAGTTTTTTTTCATTTAATAAAACATCAGGATCGGTTCCTAGTTAAAAACCGATCTAGATACCTATTTTTATTTTAAAAAAATTACAAATAACAATCAGAATCGGTTCTAAAGCGAAGAACCGATCCTGATAGTTATCTGGATCGGTTCTTAGCTATAGAACCGATCCTGATTGTTGGATATTAAAAAAAGTAAAAAAATTATTAGGATCGGTTCTGAGAAATAACCGATCCTGATAATTATCAGGATCGGTTCTTAGCTTGACAACCGATTCTGATTGTTTGATATTAAAAAATGAGATAAAAAACTATTAGGATCGGTTCTCAGAAAGAACTGATCCTAATAATTATCAGGATCGGTTATTAGCTTGATAACCGATTCTAATTGTTTGATATTAAAAAATGAGTAAAAAAACTATTAGGATCGGTTCAAACTAACAACCGATCTAGATAGTTATCAGGATCAGTTCTTAGCTTGAGAACCGATCCAGATTAATGCTTATTAGGATCGGATAAACTTAAGAACCGATTCAGATTAATGCCTATTAGGATCGGTTATAGTAATCAACCGATTCTAATAGTTACTAATTTGGATCGGTTATTTAGACAACTGATCCTAATATTAACTATCTGGATCGGTTATTTAACCGATCCAGATTATTGTAGTATCAGTAACGCCTGGGTCAGGATCGGTTGTATTCCGATACTGATATGCGTATATAACCGATCCTGATACCTTATTTTCCACTAGTGTCTAACCTTTATATGATATCAGAGCTATGAAAGCCAACCCAATTCCCCTGAGACACCTATTACTATCCCTCCCTCTGAGTCTATTATCATCCTCAATATCCCCATCTCTACAAAACTAATTAGAACAAACTATCTTGCTTGGAAATCTCAAGTGGAGCCTCTTCTCTATGGTTACGACTTACGCAAATTTCTCACCACTCCTTCACCATCTCAGCAAATTACTGTTAATGGCCAGCAAGCAATCCAGCGTTTCACCATTAGCGCAAACAGAATCAGATGCTACTGGGCTGGCTTCGCTCATCTCTTTCTGACACCATCTTGTCTCAGGTGGCTTCGTTCTCCTCTTCCTCCCTCTTTTGGACCACCTCACAACAAACCTTTTCTGCCACATCACGTGCGCGTCTCACTAAACTCAGGCAAAGCTTCCAGACCATCTCAAAAGGAAGCTCCAGCTATGCTGATTATCTTCACAAAATAAGAGGAATTGCCGATGAATTGTCTTTTATTGGACACCATGTCTTTGATGAAGACTTGATACTCTACATCTTGGGTGGCCTCGGACCATAGTACAATGCCTTCGTCACCTCAGCCACCACCAGATCTAGCCAACAGGAGCTCCCGCTTCTCGAACTCCAAGCACTTCTTCTCGCCCACGAAAAACTTCTCCAAACCCAAACTGGTGGCGGTCCCTCCGAAAAACCCATACCCAAATCTAGGGGTGCACAAAAAAACTTATGACTCATAATTCGTTCGGAATAAATTCGGATTCAACTCGCCAACAACTCGAGTTGAAACTGGCTCGAGTTCATTAACTCAGTTGTCTCACGAGTTGAATCCAAGTAGCCTCCAACTCGGTTCGGAATCAATTCGGTTGACTCATTGACTTGGTAAACTATGTAATGTTTTGTTAAACTTTGTACTATTTAGTAATTAGATAAACTTTGTACTATTTAATTATGTATTTGCTACTGTTTCATTATGTAAAGTTTTAAATTGTGTACTATTTTGATAAACTATATATTATTTATTTTGTTAGACTTTATTTTGGTAATTTTTAATTTGATAAAATATGTACTATCTAAGAGTTACGAGTCAACTCGAGTTAACTCGAGTTGTTCGCGAATTGAATTAAAGTTGGAGTTTCTAACTCAAAACTAGATTAGTAACTCTTGAATCCAAGTTGCTCTTAACTCGGACTCAACTCGGCTCATGAGTAGTCCTACCCAAATTCGTGCCCTAATCCTAATAACTACCAGTTTCAACCCTCTGGACTATCAGCTATAAGGCCAGATTTACTAGAAGAAATGGGCCACGTTATTCATCCCCTTCCAGGCCGCAATTTCAGCCCCTTTTGCTCCTAACTCCAACTGGACCCCTGGCCAGTCAGGTGCGTTATTTCACTCCAGACCAAGTTCTAGTGGTTTTCGACAATCAATAAATCCACACTCAATATAGACTTGTCAAATCTGCTCCAAAAGGGGATATGTTGCTAGAGATTGCTGGTATAGGGATGATTTCACTCAGTACGGCTCCTTCACTCAACCGCAAACTTATGTGGCTCAACCGAACTGACCTCTTCTTTGCACAGATTGGTTTGTTGACTCTAGGGCCACATATCATGGCACGAGTGACTTGAACAACCATTCCTCTTACATTTTCTATGATGGTCTTGATTCTCTCCACATCGGTAATGGTAACTGGTATGGCTATAAAACACATAAGCTCTTCTTTTTTTCACTTTTCTAATTGCACGATTCATCTTCGTGATGTTCTTCATGTTTCGTTATTTACCAAAAATCTTTTAAGCCTCTCCAAACTATAACTTGATAATTCACTAACACTTGAGTTTTCTTCTAATGTTTGTATTCTTAAGGATTCTCTCACCAAGACCCATCTTCTTCATGCTAGGCTCAACCATGGACTCTACTCCATTTCTCAACCACCTTCACTTACCTCTTCTCATCCTCAAGTCTTCCTTGGTGAATGAGTCTCCGCTGACCTTTGGCACTCTCGTTTAGGCCACCCATCTATCTCCACTACTTTAACATTATACAAAATGTGTACATGAAATTAATAACAAAATAAAATACGAAACATCTAGATTTTTTTTTTATAGTGAAATTGGTAACATATAAATTGAAATATCATTTTTATTAACATATTAACAAGATAATTTAGTTATTATAAAGTTAATTACTATATAGCAGATGAATTCAATTCAATTGTACTGATATAAAAAGTAGGCCAATAATTCGAAAATTTTAAAGTATTCGAAATTGAGTATACAAAAGTTAGTCGTTTTATGAGATATAATATATAAAAAACAGTTAAAGTTAGTAATTAAATTTTGAATGTTACAACCCATGAAATTATATATTATGAATAATATTCAAATATCAAATTACCAATAAAAAATATATAAAAAGAGGGGCTCACAATTCAGGCAATTTTTCCTTTAGTGAACTTTTTTTTTCCTTCAACACGTGGCAATTTTTCCTCCCTCCAGAAATGTGATGAGTGTGCTACTTGGTTTAATTTCTTTTCTTTATCGTACCATTTTCTGGTACCACGGTACACTAAGTATTATTTCCATCTCTTTCTTTGATAGTTTTGTTTTCTACTCTCACCCAGTAGGGTTTGCTTTGTTGTGAGTTTACTCACTTACTCTCACAGCGCACCTAGCGTTTTTATTGGGCATAATTATAAAAAAGACTAATGAGATAGAATATTCACGACAAACAGACTAACGGTGAAGTCACCTATTGCCCTTGATACGTCCTATTCCGGGAGAGTAGGCCGTATGGGGATTCTAGTGATTTTGGGCTCGTCCCGTCTCGTGTCGACGGGCCGAGTTCATGGACTTAGTGAAGGTGTGAAAATATTAGTGCTCTATCCTCTACAATACTTTGTGTGGGGAATTGAGCGACTCGGATTTCAATGAACTGTTTGCCTTAAATAGGTCGCTCTTCCGACCGCTAACCGCATTGTCAGAACAGTTAGGGGGAGTTCACATAGAAGCGGTGACGCTTGCACAGATGGCGGCGACGTCCGCATAGACAGCAGTGGCGGGAACCCCAGTTTGGCGCCGGACCTTTTCGGACTTAGCCCAATTAGGTTTCGTTACCATTCTTGGGCTTGACTTGACAAAGCCTTTTAACTGGATCCCAGACCCAATGCTTCTCGGCCTTGGGTCGGCCCATAGTGAAGTTTCGGGCTCTGGTGTATTCGACCTCGGACCAGCTGATGGCTGGGCTTCGGCCCATGTTGTTCTCAGCCTCGGTCCAACTAATGGCTGGGCTGAGTTCAAATTGTCTTTTCGGACTGTGCGCGACTTTAGTGGCCTGCCTTATTTTATCCTCGGGCTCGCCCTTGGTAGGGTCCGAATCCCGAGTATTCATAGGCCAACATTAAGTCAGTCAAAGGCCATTGACACATGGGCCTATCATTAGCCCCCGAAGCCGAAATGCATCTGTATGATGTTTTCGGTTTGATAACCTTGGCTCGAGGATACCCTTTCTATTTTGGTCTTTACTTCGCTCATATCGAGCGTTTTTTGACCTGAACCTTTAAATTCGTTTTAATGTTAACTTGTTCTCGGGAATGCATAAACCATTAAGTCCTTTGTTTAACCAAGTTTGCTTTTTGATAATTCGTTCTCGGCGCCAAGTGGGCTTCCTGGCCCCCGAGTTGAACGGACCAGTTCTCATTCTCGGGGAAGACAAGTTTTTAGTCTTCGACCTATATATGTTTGCCCTTTATATTAGTTTGCTACTGCAGCTGAACAACAACTTGTTTTAAAATTGTGCGTTACGCATATTTACTTTTATATCACTTCATTCTCGGGTTCGAATGGTATATCCTATCCAAGTTAGGTGAGCCTTAAGTTATAGACGAGCGATGTGAACGAGTATTCCTAAAGCGTGTACGAACTTATACTGCCATTTGCATCTAACCGAGGATTCTTGTTATCTAACTCGGGTGTGGTACTTAAACTTTTAGTTAAAAGTTTTTTGTTATCATCTTGGATGGTAACTGTTTTTGTAAGCGTAGACAGGCGCTGCATTTATTTTTATTTTTTTGTCGTTGAATCGTATCAATACTGTAAACATAAGATGCAGTATAAATCATATATCGATAACCAAGGCAGTTACATCGAGAAATGAAAAGTAGAAACTTAATATATAAAAGATAAGTTGGACATAAATGTCATTGTCTCCGAGAGGGCGGTTATGCGATGACTTCATTGTCGGAGTCTTCGAAGTGGTCGTCCTCTTGGAGTTGAGCCTGAGTGGCAATCTCGATAGTAGGTCCACCCGGGTATTGCCTGCGGCAAGAATACACTTTCAGAAACGACGTCGGGGATCCGTGCGTTCAGTGATGTTGTAATGATACAGGTGGTACCACGTGTAGCATGCGCGGCATTTAATGAGTTCGTCCTTCGGATCTTGCTCGCCACATGCGTCGCAAGTACGAAGAGAAACAATGGGTGGGGTGACACCAATTGCATACGATGCGAGCTTGAGGTCAAGAAAGTCCCCAATAGTCTCAGACTCGTGCTCTAGCATCCATGGCAGGTCGTTTGGAATGTCTTGTACCAACTACTGTTCCTCCGCGGGAGTCAAAGTGCGTGTTGGGCCATGCGGTTGGTTGGGTCCTGGGTTAGAGAATTGGTCCGGTGCTTGGCTGGACTGGCCCTTCTCGATTGGCCGCTTCGTTTTGCTGGCGAAACGTTTGATTGGCATCTCGAGTCGGAAGTATAATATCGGGGTAATAATTGTAAAGGATTAAAACGTGTTTATAGTGGTAAATAATGTTTGGTATATATATAGGGGTGGACAAACTGTAACATTGATGGTGGCGGGGTCCGCCGCATTGACAGGACAGCCGCTCGTATAAATGCGTTATTTATAGTCTGTTGCTATTTTTAAGAAATAATAAAGGTGGCAGCTTTGCAGTGGGTGTAGATATTTTTATGAATATTGTTTCCAAATTTTTTGATGAAAATCATATAAAAGCTCATTAATAGAGCTAGAATCATTGAAAGCGTCAGACGTCTCAATTCGGACACGAAGAAAATTGTGACTAGCGTGCTGTTTAAGCAGCGCAGTCATCATCCCGGTACATTTTTATGTTATCATATTTGATACTCGAGGTTACTTTACTCGGTATCGTTTGCATTTCTGCGAGCTGAATGAACCATAACATTACTTAAAACGGGAAAGATGCGTACAAAATGTGGTTTACAGAGTTTTTCTTCTCGCAATGGTACCCATCGAAATGGTAGTCACAGTACACCAAAACATATTGAAAATAATATAAAAGTAGTTTGAAACGCCTTAGGCCTCACTCCCTGGAGTTATCGTCAGGGTAGGAGTCTTCGCCCCATGGTAGTTGATACGTCCTATCCCAGGGGAGTACGCTGTATGGGGATTCTAGTGATCTTGGGCTCGTCCCGTCTCGTGTCTACGGGTCGAGTTCATGGACTTAGTGAAGGTGTGAAGGTATTAGGGCTCTATCCTCTACAATACCTTGTGTAGGGAATTGAGCGACCCGGATTTCAAGGAACTGTTTGCCTTAAATAGGTCGCTCTTCCGACCGCTAACCACGTTGTCAGAACGGTTAGGGGGAGTTCGCATAGAAGCGGTGACGCTCGCACAGATGGCGGCGACATCCGCATAGACAGCAGTGACAGGAACCCGAGTTAGGCGCGCCTTTTCGGACTTAGCCCAATTATGTTTCGTTACCGTTCTTGGGCTTGACTTGACAAAGCCTTTTTGTTGCACCAAAAGGTATAGTACAAAGTTTCAGTACAGTGAACTGTACTTTTTAACCTTAAATACACTTTTCGGTTCAGACTGCAAGTATACAATCCTATCGAGTAGTATATTATCGGGTATCGATCACAGGGACGGTTCAGATTTTAACTAGAATTCTACCTAAATTAAATAAAGACTAGAAGTTGGAAAATGTTGGTTTTGGTTCTTAAAGTTCCTAACAATTCAGTCACAGTAATTAAAATGCAAGAAAGTAAATCAACTTGGTTTAAATCAGATATAAAAAGGCGTTTCCAGGGTTATGACTTCATCTCAGTTCTGTCTCGAGGTGCCCGGTCCGTGTAGTGTCCTACACGGGCCATGTCCAGTGTACACGGGCTGGGTACTGTCGTACACGGTCCGTGTGGCCCTCGAGTGAATGCAGCAGTTATTGTTTCTTTGTGTTGTTCCTTTGTATAGGGTTCTACTGACCAGACCTAATGTCTCTAAACCTCAACTGTTGTCTGTTGGTTTATTAACTTGGTGTGGAATTGCAATATGTGCCCTCGTCGGGTTCTAGACCTCAACTGTCGTATGTTGGTCCGAATTACCTAGTTGCTTGTTTGGTATACTAAAGGTAACCTCATTCTGTCGATATAAGGAAATGTTCACTTGTCGGTTACTACTTGGTTTCACCTTTCGGATCACTAATCCTACCTCATGTACTTAGTTTGGTTCAGAGATTATAAGGGCCAAAGTACCTTCTATGTGATCATTCATCTAGTGGTAAACCAATAAAAATCAAACAACTTACACTAAGCAATTAAAATCAATCACAATCAAGCAAACACAAATTTGAACAAAAGAATCCAACAACTAACATGCAAAACAAAACATTTGATTACATCACAACCCTAGAAACTAAGAAATCTACTCAGACATAGTTCTAAAATAGATAAAAGAAAAGATAAAAAGATTAGCCATGACAAAACCCGAAGAACAAAGAAGATCCGTCGAAAACTCGCATCTTTCGCTTCTCAACTTCGCCTCCAAGCTAGCCGCCAAGTCCAAACCCTAGGAATTACTTCTCTGCTCCAAAATACACCCTCTGGTGCAAGAAATCCCGCTTATATGCTTTTCTGGCCGACCTTCCTTCAATTAGCCTTATTTCCAAATTCTGGATCTGTTTCCGGAAATGCTTGACACGGCCCGTGTGAAATTCTACACGGACCGTGTACCTGTGTCTCTAGCTCAGATTGTAGATCTTCTCGCAAGCTTTTCGAAAAGTTGTTATACACTCAAAACGGAGTTACGAGTCAAAATCTATGACCGTTTTAATTTCAGGTGCTGAGATTGGTGTCCTGGTCGTGTCTGTGGTCGGGCAGAGGGTTCTACGGTCCGCATAAGAAGGTACATGGACCGTATATAAACCTTCGAATTCCAGATTCTTCCTCGGTTTCGCCCGTTTTCTGCAAAGTAAGAACAAATGCACAGCAGTACCACATTCTATAGATATTCAATGAAATAAACACGATTTGACAGTTTTAGGCACAGGTTTTGGCACAAAGTTTGGTCGGAATATAGATACGAAAATGAGATATCAGTTTTAACCGGATCCCAGACCCATTGCTTATTGGCCTTGGGTCGGCTCATAGTGAAGTTTCGGGCTCTGGTGTATTCGACCTCGAACTAGCTGATGGTTGGGCTTCGGCCCATGTTGTTCTCAGCCTCAGTCCAGCTAATAGCTGGGCCGAGTTCAAATTGTCTTTTCGGACTGTGCGTGACTTTTGAGGCCTGCCTTATTTTATCCTCGGGCTGGCCCTTGGTAGGGTCCGAATCCCGAGTATTCATAGGCCAACATTAAGTCAGTCAAAGGCCATTGACACATGGGCCTATCAGCCCTACGATATCAGGTGCAGGGTTATTGGATTAGTCTGAGATTCATGGCAAGGAATTAAATCGTAACTCGATGTGTATTTTGAATATTTGATGGCTGCATTGATTGAACTGTTGCATCATATGCATAGCCCAATATAATTGAAACTGAATTACAGGTAAGTTTGTTGACTGTCATGTTGATATTGTTTATCGATTGGTTGTTTCTTATTGCAAATGATTGATTGAGACCACAGTGATTGAATTGATTGAATATTGAACACACTAGTGGAAAAACACACATAAGGATCGGTTATTTACGTACACTAGGATCGGACGTAGAGGCGATGCTGACCCGGGCGATGCAAATGTCGAATTTAATCTGGGTCGGTTAAAGTGCCGATGCTAAAAGTCCCAATCAAGATAGGTTATTTAAATAACTGACCCTAATTGATACAAATTAGGATCGGTTCTTTGATATAGCCGATCTTGATTGGGACTTTTAGCATTGGCTAAAAGAATTAACCAATCTTGATTGGGACTTTTAGCATTGGCTATTACTAATAACCGACCCTAATTTGTATAGCCCTCTAAAAATATATATAGCCCTCTATCATTTAAAGCTGAAAATAAAAGCATTTAAAGTTGAATAAAAGCTACGCCTAATACTGTCGCCCAAAATCAACCCCCAATTCAGTGAAATCAGACTCAAGTCGTTGCATAATCTCTTTTCTTTTTTGCACTTAACCTTGTTCCTTGTTAGTTTAGACTATTAGTAAAAATATCTAGGAGCCAAGTACCTCAAATCACCTTTTCATTCATTAAATTCCTTTGCATCCACTTCTTGTAGTACAAGTAATTAAGCTAATCATGAATCACATTATATGTACCAGTACCACCTATTCTGAGTATATATGGAGTACCTAAAAAAATTAGAAGTACACCTTGTACCGCATTTAAGATTTGACAGTATCTACTTTGACAGTATATAACTATATGTACCAGTACATAACTATATGTATCAGATTATCAGAAATTATTACTCATCTAAGAAATTATCAGAACTTATTGCAAAAATCATCAGAAAATAGAAAACAGTGGACCGAAATAAGAAAACAGAAAGGACCGAATCAGTACCGAATTGCAAAATTACTCCTACAAATAGGGGTGCTTTGAATATTTACCCGAGAAAGGACCTCGATCACTGCCTCGCCTCACCTCACTGCCTCGTTGCCTCACTGCCTCGCCTCACCTCACTGCCTCGTTGCCTCACTGCCTCGCCTCACCTCACTTCCTCACTACCTCGCCTCACCTCACCTCACTGCCTTGCCTCACCTCGCCTCATGGCCTCGCCTCACCTCATGGCCCAATCGGAGTCGGCCCACCTCGTCTGACTGCCACCCCACCTCGCCTCGCGGGAACCCTAGTAGTCAGAATGAGCCGTCCAAGGTGGCGCCTCACCCTAGTGAGTGGCGAAGTGAGCCACAGACCGAATTTTGAAAATGAGCCCCGGAGAAGAGAATAATATAGTTTTTAAAATTCGTTAAGTTTTGAAGAAAATATACCTAGGCGCGAAATAAAAGTGATTAAAATATGGTCCATCAGGGTCGGTTAAAATATGGTCCGATTCTAAAACAAAGGAAACAGGATCGGTTAATTAAATGCCCGATGCTAATAGTATTCAGGATCGGTTAATTATTATAACCGATGCTAATAAATGGATAATCAAGATCGGTTCTTTGTAAAGAACCGATCCTGATATGGCCAGCACTTTTAGTAGCGGTTGTTTATATTTAATCGATCCTGATTGTCCCCTTCAAGATTAGTTGTTTAAAAAGTCCGATCCAGATATAGATCAGTATCGAATTATTGAAAAGTCCGATCCTAATAGACCGATGCTGATGTGCGTTTTTCCACTAGTGACACTGTAATTCTTGAACCTCCATATAATGCACTTTGTTGGACAATATGAAAAATTAAAAATGAAAGATGTTTTCACTCGGCACCACAACAAACTTTTCGCACCATCATATTACTAATTATATCATTCATTCACTATTGGACAAGTGTGATTAAAAGACAAGCTAGGGAGCCGATTCCTTATTGGCTGCCTACGGATGTGGATGAAATACCTCTCCAGGTTTGGGATCCTCAGTACTTGCATCTTGTGCCGTACCAGGAACATGCCATTGTCCCTTACCAAGCACAGGACGAAGAAGAGTAGTGACTAGACTGAAAATTAAGTTGATCATATTAGCTGTTTTAATTAGCTAGCTAGTATCCAGACTTTAGTGCAATTACTTTTGGACATTTAGTATGCTATTTCTTTTCTTTAGTTGCTAATGGATGCTATGTGGATATTGTGTTGTGTTAATTAACGGATAGAACTTACAAATTGCTCCGTTAATCTTCGTGCGGAAGCAGATCTTGCGAGCGTAGTAGTATCACTGGTTCTGCAAGGAATCACAAGCCGAAGCCGGAAGCCCTGCGTTTTCCACGACCTAAGACCTTCAGACTTAACAGAGTTTCTTGGTGCATTTTTCTCTCTTTCTTGTCAGTCACTATTCTGTTATGATATTAGATAGATCAGACAGAAGGACAGAATCTGCTATATATAAACCAACGCACCTCTTCATAAAGGGTCTGCACCTCTTCATAAAAGGTCTGCACCTATTCATAACGGGTCGGGTTTTGGATTCAGGTTTCCCATAACGGGCGTACCAATTAATAAATCCAACATCTCCCACTCGCACAAAATGGGATACCCGCTATAAACTAAGAGAACGTAATATCTTAATCTCTTATCTCTGTTAAAATTCATACAAGGAAATAGGACGTGACCAGCATATTTTAATTTGAGAGCACATGTTGTTATCCAACTGTTAGGTATGTATAACAACATCTAAGTAGAGTAAATATGCAGTACCCCAGATCATCAAGTCACATATTTTTAAGTATTACATGATATCTTTTATTTATTGATACAATCATACTTATATATTCACAATTATGTTACATTAACATAATTGGTGCACCAGTGAATATAACCTAATGTAACATTCAAATGATCTTTTTCTTTTATCTAAAATCTCTTCATTCCAAATCAATTGCTATCCAGATATGTTCCCTTAGATCGCATCATACATGATCATTAGCAACATTCCAAAATAACTAATTGAAAAAGAACTTCAAGTATTTAGTAAAAAATCGAAGAGTACTATGAGATCATTTTGATCTCGCGGGTCTCACACAACAAAGAAGAAGAGATCATATCTTCTGTTACCCTGTTGGTCAATTGCACATATGGTATGAAACATATGTTATGGTATTACTCTCTATTTCTTATGGAGCGTATGTTTTAAACTAAAATCCAATATCATACAAGTGATAGTTCAGATATACACAATATCTAACTTGAGTCCACAACTCTACTTATTATAAATCCAATAACAGGACTCCCACTTGGCATAAGACAGTTAAGGTAAATAGTGGGTATTTCACCTTCGGTCATAATAGTATATTTATATGACCTCATCTTGATTCTCTATCAAGGCGATATATATTTTAAGCACTTGCTCTCACATTTTGTATCATGTCTAGCTTAAAATCAATCTCATTTCTATGACCTACCAAGACATAGAAACGATTGCCTGTGTGAGAAGGCCAATCAACTGTCTGACATACCTTTCATTTATATCTCATGTGTTATGCTAAATATATTGGTATTAAATAATTTATAACAATTATAACATAAATGAATAAGAAAATAGCATTCATTGCATTTATCCCACAAATATAAATATACATAATATATTGTTCAATCAAAAGTATAATTACAATCTACGTAACCCTAGAGACTTAACATGGCCAATAAATACATCTCTAGGTATTGCCTTTGTAAAAGGATCTGCCACCATTTTGTGTGTAGATATGTACTGCATGCAAACTTGCTTTTTCGCCACCATGTCTCTAACAAAGTTATACTTAGTATCAATGTGTTTGGTCTTTAAGTGATACTTGGGATCTTTTGTATAAGCGATTGCTGCTTGGCTATCACTGTATACTAACACTGAGTTAGTTTCATTCTCACCGAAACCCAAGTGATTCAAAAATCTTTTAAGCCAAACCGCTTCTTGTACTGCTGCTGAAAATGCTACAAATTCAGCTTCTATTGTGGATAAGGATATGCAACTCTGTTTCTTACTACTCCAAGAGATAGCTCCATTACTAAGTAAGAAAACATAGCCTGAGGTAGATTTTCTTTCATCTAAATCTCCTCCCCAATCAGCATCTGCGTAACCCATGAGTTGCAGATTTTCTCCTTGAAAACACAATGAATAATCTGCAGTACCTTTCAGATATCTAAGTATTCTTTTTACTGCTTTCCAATGGGACTGTCCTGGATTGGCTTGATATCTACTCACCATCCCAACAGCGAAACTAATATCTGGGCTAGTACACATCATAGCATACATGAGGCTGCCAACAGCACTTGAGTAAGGAACTTTTTCCATTTGTGCTTTTTCATCTGGAGTCTTTGGACACATTCTTAAACTAAGACCTTCGCCTTTTGCTATCGGAGTATCAATGGATTTACAGTTTTGCATATGAAACTTTTCAAGTACTTTCTTGATGTAATGCTCTTGCGATAGAGCTAACATCTTCTTGGAACGATCTCTTTCAATCTTCACTCCAAGAATGTATGCTGCTTCACCCATATCCTTCATATCAAAATTGGAGGATAACCATTCTTTAATGATTTTCACATACTCTTTATTGTTACTAGCCAACAGTATGTCATCCACATAAAGCGATAGAATCACAAATTTTTCTTTGAATCTTTTGACATACACACAATGGTCTTCATCAATCATTTCGAAATCAAATGATATGATTGCTTGATGAAATCGAATGTACCACTGTCTGGAAGATTGTTTAAGACCATAAATAGATCTCAACAATTTGCACACTTTGTGCTCTTGACCTTCAGCAACAAAACTGACAGGTTGTTCCATATATATCTCTTCTTCCAGATTACCATTTAGAAACGCAGTTTTAACATCCATTTGATACAATTTCAAATCTAAACTGGCAACAATAGCTAGTATCAATCGTATAGAAGTAAATCTTACAACAGGAGAGAAAGTCTCTTCATAGTCTATCCCTTCTTGTTGTGTATACCCCTTAGCAACAAGACGTGCCTTATACCTCTCAATCGAGCCGTCAGCTAGACGTTTAATCTTGAGAACCCATTTGTTCCCAATTGCCTTGCGTCCTTCTGGGAGATCAACTAATTCTCAAACATTATTTGATCTCATTGACTGTTAGTTTGTAATAATCTAGAAGTCAATAATACGATAAATTTGTTATATAAAGCTTTGTTCATGAATTGAATGTTTAATCATTTTGTTACCTTGAGTATTATTGAATTTATGAATCATTTCGAGTTCATGACTGGAATTGTGAAACTTCATAATATAGATGATAATACTCTTAAAAGTCTCTAACCAAGGTAATTAGTAGGAACACTAATTACCGCGATAAGGTTAGTGTGTGGATTAAATGATGGTTAAGTTTTACAAACCATAGACAAAGAGTTGTCATTTTAATCACACAGATACATGTTAGAGAACATGATATTTGACAGACCCCAAATGAAACATTAAATGGAATTGTGTTTGTGTCATTAATGTTTTCATTTTAGTGTTAAGTTCTAAAGTATGAGATATTCATTTTTCCTACATAAGAAATGTATATGTGTGATTGCTGTCTAACGCTATCCGTAAAAAGTAGCTATAAGAATAGTTTTTCGGTATACATAGCTTATGCGGAGGAAAAGATGGTTTATCAAAAGTACTATTGTCCCTCGTATCTCAATACGAGCTATAGCATCACTGGGCCCCTTGATAGAATATGATTATCTGGATCCAGTATGATTACAAGAGTAAACATATTTGATAATCTATTCAGGATCAAGAAAAGATTAAGTTTGCAAGGATGACACACGCCTACCTTGAAACTAATCTGATAGCTATGAGACAAAAGAATTAACACGAAGTAAATCGTTTACTGGATCATGATATTGTACGGTACAGCATCATCTGTGTAATTGGTGTCATAATGTACTTGCCAGGTGCCACCTATGATAAATAGAAGTTAAAATAGTTTTAATTCTATTTGCCAACATAACACAGATCCTATTGGGTCACACCATATAGGAGCTAGTCGGATAATCTTGTTGATTAATTATAATGATTATAATTAATAATAAGATGGATAAAATTAATTATATATGATATAATTAAATTATAAATGTCATTTAAATGACAAGCAAAAACATTGGTTAATTTATGAACGTGTTTGACACGTTGCATAAAAGTTACCGAACGAACGATCGAGAAAATATATATTTGATTTGGACTTAGAATATTTAATTATTGGATTTATATTTTGGGCTTGAAACCCATTAAGAATAAATCACTAATTAAAGATTAAAGGCCCAAATCAAAAGCCCAAATCAAAGCCCAAAATTAATCACATATTAATGGGCCAATGGCAAAATGGTAATAATTTTGCCAAATTTGATTTTGGCCGTTGAAATCTGCCGACTCTAATTGCCGACTCTAATTTTAGAAAGAATATATAATACCATTCATTAATATGGCGGTGGAAAAAAGTTATAAATACATGACAAAAGTTTAAGAGAAAATCATTCAATTGTTGAATACGATTCGATCTGATCGAACGATAATTCTCTCTTTTCTCAGATTCGTTCTAATCAGAGTTTACGGGTTTTAGAAATAATATTTTACGAGAGTCGTAATTATTATTTGCTTTTTCTCGTGAATAGTGTTTTTGTCAGATTCCGCGGTTTACGGTATTTCTGGTAAAAGAAATAAACCGCTCTCTCGATCAGTCCTGGTGGATAACCGATAGAGGCACTATAATTTTGGTGCTTGCTTAACCGGGTCAGACAGTCGGGTCAGACTGCATTCCAATTTAAATTTGGAAGCAAGGTAAAGAAATGTTATATTAATCTATTTAATTGTTAAATAGATTTAATCTTTTAGAAATCAATCAAAGGAGTAGATCTATAAACTGATTAAAATCAAGTAAATACGGTTTTACTACTTTGGGTCTATACAGGATTAATCTGGTATGTAACTCTCGGTTATTATCCGACATACTACTTAATCTATGATCTGAATGAGTAAAGTTTTACTTACGGTTTTTAATCTAAGAAAATGATTGAACAGGTATGTAACTCTCGGTAGATTATCCGACATACCACTTCAATCCTTTTTGGCTTAAGTTAGAAGTAAAAATTTTGTTTTACAGTCTTTCCGCAGCTTAAGCCTAATGGCTTTGGGTAGCCTCAAAACCCTACAGTGGTATCAGAGCGCAAGGCTCTCCTGCTGATTGATTTTCTAAAAGTTATAACTTATGCAAATTGTTTGCATATACCGCGTATCGGTTTAATTCTTAGATTTGCAGCTTAAGTCCAAAACCGATTAGAAATGAGATTTTCTTGGTTCGGTTTTCCGACTGAGAAAGTTAAATTAGATTTAAGCTTTCTTTAATGTTTTCTTTATGTTTTCGTTTTCAAAAACTTTCGACTGTGGTAAAGTTCATCTAAGAATGTGATGAAGCAATAGAGTACCCAAGTAAGAACTGTTTATCTCCACCGTAAAAGAGAAAAGGTTGAGTCAAAGAAGAAAAATGGTTTTCTTTCTGGCGAATCCTATTCCTTTTACGTGTCCTGATAAACTGGCCCAAAGGGGACTTTGCCACGTTACCAAATTGCTTTACTACTGTCGAAGCATGGCAAAATGTAATTCTTTCGCCTTTTCGAAAACCTTTGGTTTTGTAAAGTTAATCGAAGAATGTGATGAAGCAATAAAGTACCTGAGTAAGAGCTGTCATTTCCACACCGTAAAAGAGATGGTTCTGTCTAGGAAAGACCGAATCTAAAGCGGTCCTCGTGACCCCGGTCTTTCCTGGGAGCCCCTTTTCGTGTCCTAATGGCTGGCCCAAAAGGAACTTTGTCACATTACCAAATTGCTTTACATGCCAAAAAGAATATCTGCTTTAAAAACATATAAACTGTTTATATGCTTTCAAACGGTATAACTAAAGAACTGAGCATAGCTGCAAAATAAAGAATTAGGAATTGATAAGTTGTATACGTAACTTGGTCACGTATATAAATAAATAGGATTTATTGCTTTGATATGAAATGCATAAATTAGATTTATCGCTTTCAAGGAACCGTGAAATTAGTCGTTAGTCAAAGAAAGACTGGAAGTGGATACCTTCGGTTGTCTTTCTGGCAGACTCTTTTCACGTATCCGTAAGACTGTCTAAAACCAGATTTACGAGATAAACATGCTTAAAACAAAGTCAAGCATGTGAAGA